>OY720346.1:34379816-34979816 GCA_963082975.1 Labia minor
TGCAGTAAAGAAGTTTATCTCGTCAAAATCAAGGGGAACCACAATTAAAATATATAAAACAATTATTTTGCCAGTTGTATTATATGGGTGTGAGGCAAGTTCTATGACCCTGGCAGACGAAAGTAGATTTAGAGTATTTGAGAATGGGATTCTTCGCAGCATATATGAGCCAAAGAAGAATGAGGTCACCGAGGACTTGCATGATCTCTATGCATCTCCAGACAGAGTTAGAGTAATAAAATCAAGAAGGTAGTGATGAGCAAGACACTTGGCAAGAACGGGGGATGATAAACTGGCAAAAAATATATTAGTGGGGAGATCGATTGGGGAACATCCGCTTGGGTACCAAGGATGTGGTGGGTGGACAATGTTGGAATAGATATGAGACAGATGAAAGAAAATAAGAGTTGGATATGAATCATTAATATATCGAGACCCGTTTTTTTCGATTAATGAATGGTTAAAATAAGTAATTTCTTAAACGAATGGCTCCTTCAGAAATCGTCCCATGCACAGCAGTCATAATTTGCTGAAATTGTAAACTTGTCACTTTTCCATTTGTTTGTTTATCAGATTGATTGATTTACATTTTATTGTCTTCTGGGTCTTACACACGGTCAGCATTGGTTTGGTGATGAACATTTAACCTCTGCTATTAATTGTTGAGTTTGTTTATCGTCCTTCTTCATTTAACTGTGCTTGGAATTCGGCGAGTTATAAATTTTTTGTCTTACATATCAAAACCTTTTTTTAATAAAAACTTTATTTTTATACCATAATATGTACAAATAAATGAAACTTTATATCGTAATACTGCATTTTTAAAATTATTTCAAATATCTTAATTTCTTTTAAGTTTTTATGAATAAAGAATCAATTTATTGACAATGAAAATGACATATTTGGACTGAAAACCATTAAAAAGAAAAAATTGGTAAAACTATCATGCGATAGTTCACTAAAACACAAGTTTCAAAATCAATTCTATTTAAAATCTGTTTATATTATTAAATCTACTAAAAATATAAATAATGGGGAGGCATACTAGTCTAAAGATTGGAAACCGCTATTTTATAAACCAATTTACTCAAGATCATCGGAAACTTTTCCATAAGATTTTACTATGAACAAAATGCATTTTATTTGATTTGAAAGTAGATATATTTACCACAAACAAAAATATTTAAATTCATTCATTGAAAAGTATTGTTACTGTAACTAAATGACATGAGGTTTGAATGTGAACCAGCTCTTGTGTGCTTCCAGAATTATATATTAACCTATAAATCTAAGAATTTATAATTTTAGAATCTTTTTTATTTATATATTAAATTGTGAATTTTATGATTAGTCAATTACTGTTTTAGAGAAATTATTTAGTATGGCCCAATTCATAGAGTGTTAATAACCCATTCATTATAGAGATGATGACGACATCTTTGTAATATACTTAAATCTACATATATTTTATACTAACAATTAAATAACAATTATATTATACAATATTATATTATATTATAATATTTTTATAACGAAAAACTATAGATATAAAATTCTTAGCTATTTTCAAATCTGAAATCAAGGTCTAATATTAAGATAATTTAATTTTGATTAAGTTTAATTAAATTTCCAAGGACAATTTACAAATTAGTATAGAACAAAATTTATTTTCTTGTAATATTAGGATTTTTTAATAAGATATTTTTTTTTTTTAAAAAATAAGATGATTTTAAAGGCGCCAAAATGTAAAATATTTAACTTCCTCTCCCTCTTCCCCATCCTTTTCGTGTGACGAATGAGATCTTTACCAAATAAATGAAGGACGAACAACTTAAGATATCTCTCAATATTTGTCATTTGAACCGATAAGAGTTATTACTTCGATAAAAAAAGAACATCAGCCGATTGATTGCTTGATCATTGCATTTTATCAAAAGTGACTAAATAAGCTTTCTTTGTAAACAAATCACAAGCAATTAGAAAAACTATATTTTCTTATATTGATTATGATTCAAAAGAATAGTCAATTTAATATTAATGTCAATAAAGTAAAATATATTAAAATTAACTTATCAAATAAAAATATAATATAGATAAATAGGATATAAAATTTTCTTAATCGTAAATACATTCCGATTAAATTATCAACCAGTCTTTGGGAAAAGAATAATTATATGTACATATATATTATTACTACTTATAATTACTAAAAATAAATTCCAATAACTTGTTTAACGTAGTTTTATTAGTTTTTAAATTTTTCTTATAAAAACTTATTATTTTTTAATTTAGTTTTATTTTTATCAAAGAAAAAATGAAATATTTTTAAGTGTTTAACACATTTAATTTTTTTAAACTAAAAGAGTAATAATATTTATTAAAAAAAATTAATAATAAAATTTTTTTTTTAAACCCAAGACTTATTTTAAGTTGTATAATGTATTTAGAAAATACGTTTTATGAACAAAAGAAAATGTAGCAGATCATATTCATTACCTCAAATTCTGTATATAATTATAAAAATAAAATTATAATTAAAAATGCTGGAAAAATAAGCTGTTCTCGTATATGTACCTACATTTTATGCCTATATGTATATTATTATATAATAAAAAACATCTGACTTTTGTACATCCTACGCAAGGACAGAGCCTAACAAATCACCTATATTAATTAGGTCAATAGGACAGGTCCTATCAACCTTTGTCTTGATTTTCTTGATCGGAGGCGCTACTTTTTATAAAGTAGCTTCCCAATTTAATTCCGGATGCTGGGTTGACTCCGTTTCATAGACCCCAGCTAAATAAAATCCCCTTTCCAGATTCAGGACTTGAACTTGGGGCCACGAAAATATGGGTTAATACAGTTAACCAACACCCTACAAGGTATCCCATTATTATATAATTATATACTAACTTGTATTTAAAAAAAGTAAAAACAAAAATTAATAATCTGGTAAAATTTTAATCTCTTGAGTCATGGCTTTGTTATATATTTAAAATTTATTATTTAATTAAAATGAATATTGCAAAATAAAAAAAATTCCTTAAATTGTAGATTAAAAAAGATTCTTTCGTTTTTCACAATTGCATACAATATATAAAATTATTTTAGAATCTGTCATTGATTTTACATTTCCAAATTGAATATTTTTATCTTACTTAGTGTCTCCCTCTCTTTTTTCTCTACAGTAAATAAATTAATGATCTGGAAAAATATTAAACCTATTTAAAAATTTTCCTTCCTGACCCCATTCAATTTTTTTCTTAACAACTGAACCCATTCCTTTTCCCCTCCCCCATTTCTATCTTACTCTACCCTTTATCATCATCATCATCCCCGTTACCTGAATTGAATCTAATTTTCACTTTTCATTGTTCTCACTCGTTAAAAAAAGATCTCTATTCTATTTTTCCCCTCCCCATGGCCCTCACTCTCTTTTTAAATCCGTTCGAAAGAACTTTTTATATTGTCTCCAAGACATTTTCATATATATTTTTTTATTAAAGAGCTTTAGGGTGTAGTGGTTTGGTTTTCATTTAAGAACAATAGGTGAGATGATATCAAAAAAGAGTTACACACCCTCACTTTTCATATTTCTTTTTATTTAAATATGATTACTATAATACAATTTGATTTCGAAAAATAATTAATATAACATTTATTTTTAGTAATTAAAAAATGACACTTTGAAAAATTTATATACATCTAAAAAAAATTTCGTTGAAAATTATGTTAATATGTATAATTTATAAGCCTATTTAATTTTAATTTCATTTAATATTTCTTATAATTAGAGATTACTAAATTAGTTTTTTGAAAATATATAGAAATAAATGTTGGACAGAAATTATTTTCAGTAAAAACTTGATTCAATTTTAAAGTTTATGTTTTAAGTTTATTAAAGTGATTCTTAGGACAATAAAGCTATCTACTAGTTATAATATAAATATAAATTCTAATGCAAATTTGTCATAATATAATATAATTTTGAAAGCTTTTATGAATTTTTGAATTTTACAATAATGTATATTTTAAATCAATAGAAATAAATATATTAAATAAGTTGACCTGTGGCCAGGTCCGAACCGACCGACGGTTTGAAATAAATTAATTTTCAGCTACAGAAACAATTTCAAATGATTTTAATATATCTATAAATGCAATAAAAAACAGATGTGGATATAACATAAATATTTTTAATTTAATTTAATTTATAATATATAAGGAGGATGGCTGTGACGTCATAAAGGGCTGGGTGACGTGATATTATTTTAAATGAAGAAAAAACTAATCAAGATGATATTTCCCGAGGATAAAACCAATACAAAGTGTATGATTCGTGGTGATATATAAAAAAATCTCCTCATGTGTGAAATTTGGTGTGAAAATAACCCTTCCCTATGGTCGATCGCGAATACTACCACTTCCGGTTTCCGGATTTGCACCAAAAGTTGATCAATTCATCCCACTGATGCATTAAGTAAATATACCAAATTTCAACAAAATCGGTTGAGCCGTTAAGGCTGTACACATCTATACGGACGGACAGACGGACGGACAGACGGACGGACAGACATCATGCTAAAAATACTTTTTTCTGTTAAGAAAATGCATGATTCGTGGAGATATGTAAAAATCTCCACATGTGAAATTTGGTGTGAAAACAATACCTCCCTTACTATCGTCGGTCGGTAAAAACATAACATATAAACAAAAATACAGACAACTATATAATATATTAGAAACATATTAAAAAAAGAAAATATCGTGTGACAGTGGTCCCCTCTCCCTATTAAATTTAGGCGCCCTTAAGAAATAAGATTACACTTCTGTTGTTCAAAATTTGAAAAAAAAAAAATATAATAATGGGCGTTTTTCTTTTTCTAATATTATTCTTTCTTCTTTTCTCTCTCCCTCCCCCCATCTATCTAAAAGGGCAATCTATTCATATATTTCAATGTTTAACCTTAAGCTTTCGTGACTAAGTAAATTTACAAATAAAAAATTTTTTTTTATTAAGATGATGCATGAAAATATTCTCAAAATTGAAACAGAAATTTTTTTTTAAATATTTTGATTAAATTATAGGGGTAGAAAAGAAAATGCAAAACCCCTAATCGATCATTTGTCCCCACTTACTAAAGGATTTTAAATTTTAAATTCTTTTATTAAGGGATTGGCAAATAAAGGATTGTTATTAATATTAAGGGATAGTTAAATAAATCAATTTTTTTCCTTTTCAAAAAAAAAAAAAAAAAAAAAATATTAAACATTCAAATTTAGACTATAAATATACAAATTTACATATACATACCTCAAATCTTTAATTTAATAAGAAATAATACAAATTGAAATTGAAAAATTTATAAGTAAATTTAAATTCAATTAATTAACTCCCACAATTAGAACTTATAAATAAAACAATTTTTCTTTGTTATTATATAATAATACTTTATTTCATACAGAGAAATTTGATAAATTGAATTTGTATGAATTATTAATTGGTAATAATGGGGTGATTATCAGAAAAATTATCAATAAGTTAATTAAAGAAAAACAACTTTTTATTCAATTTCAATAATATTTTTTAAGTATGCATTACTGGCTTTACCTATTAATTAAATTAATTTAAAGTTTAAAATTATATGACATTAAAATTAAAAAAGTCAATCGAGTGTAATTGTAAATTAGCTGGAGTGTCTCCACTCGACTATCTCGCAATTTGAATTGGATTAAATAACCTAATATATTATACTTAAATTAAATTTAATTAATTATAAATTATAAATAATAAATATTAAACCAGCGCATGTTTGGCTTTTTGCTGATGGCACCACGTCACATGTTGGCGCGTGAGAATTGCAGTGTTAAAAAATTAATTCTGGTAATTTCAGCGAATCAATCAAGCTGAAATTCTATATATAGCAGTTTTATACAATCTTTAATCATGTGAAAAATTATCAAACATATATCTTTATTTTTACAGTCACTTTAGAGGAAAAAAAATCAAAACGTTGTAGGTAATGACCCTCTTCCGGTTGAGCTACATTTCTCAAAAGTTGATAGAAAACTATGAATTTTGAATAATGTCCATGTACCAAATTTCATCATTCTAGCTCAAACCGTTTTTGCGTAATCTTGTCTACATACACACACACACACACACACACACACACACACACACACACACACACACACACACACACACACACACACACACACACACACACACACACACACACACACTGACATTTTTCTCAACCTTAGTGAAAAGGAACCTTCAAAACGTATAAAAACATCAAAATCTCAACATCGAAAATTTTCGTGATCGCAATACTATCTCTGGCGAGATAGTAAAAAGGCTAAAAAGAAGAAAAAGAATATAACAAATAAATATTATAAATTTTAATATTTTTCAAATTAATTAATTAATTTACTTTTTATTCCTAATCATTAAAATTTGAATTGATAATTTTATAAATTTACTAAAAATTATTTTTCAAAAAAGTTTTTTTTAATTATTCAATATCAATAAAAGTTAAATATATATAAATATTTTTTAACAACATTCATTTTATTTTTCTTTCTTTTTAATTAGTATAATAGATAATTTATTAATTATTGATTATATTTAGTTAAACAACCTATATATACAAATTTTAAGATAAAACTAAAATATAATTGAAGTTGATTTCTAAAACCTTGACCGGATGTCGTGATATTGGAGAATTAAATTTTAAATTATAATATATAATAAAAAAAAATATATATATAAATTGATTGACAGCTACAAAGGAGAGAGGGGGGAGAGTAGACCATATGGCTGGCGTTCGTTTGTTCTTGTAACGTTATATATTTTTATAAAATAAAAATAAGTGAGCTAGAAAAATATTTGATTAATATTTTATTCAAATTTTATTAAAATATTCTCAAAAAAAAAAAAAAAAAAATAATAATAATGATAAAAATTGTTTGATGTAAAAGGTCAATCACGAAATGAGCAAATTAAGTTAAACACGCAGCGGATGTATTTTATTTGGTGGTGCATCTATTTTTTTTTTTCTTCTTTTTTTTTAAGAAAATGTTTTATTATACTTTTTTTTTGTAAATTTACAATGTGATTCAAAATCATATAAAAATATAGGTACCTTTAATTGTTTTTATTTTTTAAACTAAATATATATTATTCTGGAAGTAATATTTGACTAGAAAAATTTACAATTGGTCTAAATTTTCCTATTTTTCAATTATGGTTCATTTTCTCAACAAAAAATAATTTGAAGAAGTGATACCAAAGTACTTTTTTAATAACGACATCAAGAAATAATCACTATATGACAAGCTTGAACTGATGTATAAACTTCCTTTCTAATGGAAGTTATCAATTGTTAAATTAGAGTTTAGAATTTGTTCAGTTTATAAATATATATTACATATTATATACAGGATTGTTCAATAAGTTCGTGGAGCGCCATCTATTTGTCAATATCATCAGAAAAATACAAGATATGGTATTAGAAGACCGTCGATTGACTGAAAGAAATTTAACAGAGGTTTTAGACATTTCGTTGGGCACAGTGAGCAATATTTTGAGTGTTAATTTGGGTTTCCAAAAACTATGTGCCAAATGGGTGCCGCAAAAACCATTGCTAAAATAACTGAATTGAAGTACGAATTGTTGCAACATCCATTCTATTCGCCAGATTTAGCTCCCTCCCTCCGAATTCTGACTCTTCACACCTCAAACAATATCTCTGTGAAAAACAATTTTCTTTAAACGAAGAGGTAAAAGTTGCCGTGGAGGGATATTTTGGAGAGTTGCGGGAAAACCACTACTGTCAAGGGATCCATAAATTAGAGGACCATTGGAATAAATGTATTGAAGTCGAGGGACCTACGCTGGAAAATAAAGTCATTTTTACAAATAAAAATTGGTTTATTCATTTCTGTTCCGCGAACTTATTGAACAACCTATTATATTAATCTATAATAGTTATGGATTCAATTAAATGTAGTCATTATTTTGAATCACCCTGTATTTATTAAGGGATAGATAAAGGCGGGGAGAGAGAAGACGTTAACAGGAAGAGCGAGAGGGATGAAGAAAATATAACGGGGATTGTTTTTTTTTTAATTTTAAGATATATATATATATATATATATATATATATATATATATATATAAACACACGCACCTTAAAAACACGCACATATAGATTGATGCACTGTGATGCAAAAGTCGCATTCCTTAAACATCACACTGCACAAGCCCTTCAAGAAAAAGAAGAAGAAAAAAATAAATAAAAAAAATACTTTAAGGGTTCAAATTTCCATTTTTTTTATACCCCCCTCCTTCATGTTTCTTTTATTTCTTTCTCACTCTATTTATCTATATATTTCTGTCTCTCTCTCTCTCGTCGTTTTTCTATCTTTGTGTGTTGAATAGATCAATGATGAGGGGTAACCGCAAGGACGAAAGAGGGCTGGACTACCTGCACAGAGAAACCCTTAGTCCTTACGGTCCTTACTTTTATAACTACCCTCTACAAAATTCATCTTCTAAAGAAACAAAAAGAAAAAACAAAAATGTCTAAAAATTAAAATTATTGTATAATTAATATATAATCTGCATTATATTAATTAAAATAATGTTTAATATATTTTTTTATTTATTTTTTCAAATATAAATAAAAGTTTATATAAAAATAGTATTATTCATTATTTTAGAAAAATTCAAATGTTCAAGATAGTGAAGGTTAGTGTAATGTGCCTTGCTGCAACCAATAAATTTATTATGTGATTTTTATAAATTTACAAAGACATTATTATTATTATTTATTATTGAATTAATAGATTTAACTGTAGTAGTAATTAAATTAAAATTCAAACTTATATCAATCAAATATAAGCTGGTAATATTAATACCTGATTCCCCGAATCGCCATTCAAATAATTTAAAAGAACATAAATTAAAAAAAATTGGTCATAAAACATACAGCCCTTAAACGTACCTATTAATGCACTGAAAGACAAAAGTATGGCCTGTGGATATAACATAATATATATTTCGTAATTTTATTTCAAACTGTACACGTCTATACGGACACACAATGGACGGACGGACAGACATCATGTTAAAAATACTTTTTTCTATTAACAAAATGGATGATTCGTGGAGATATGTAAAAATCTCCACATGTGAAATCTGGTGTGAAAACAATACCTTTTCTTCCTATCGTCGGTTGGTAAAAAAATGTAATTTGTCGACAGCAGCGCCATCTAACAATGATAAGAGTAAAAACACATAAGGTTTCCGGAAGTCAAATTGAAACCTGGTTGCTATCTTAACAACAAATATTTGGTTATTTTAATTGTAAATAAAAATTTAAACCATTTATATCACAGTATATATTTTATAATTGGTAATACATTATTCAATTAAAAATGGATCTTTATTCCCAAGAGGACACAAAATATCCAATATATATAAATATATAGGTTATTTTTTTATTTCTATGTTTTTTTCCTCTAAAGTAATTTTAATTGTCACTAAAATTATTTTTTTTAAATATTATTTGTAATGATATTATTCCTTAAATTGAATTATAAAATATTAGTATATATAAAAATATAATAATTTAAAATAACGAAAACAATTTTTTTAGCTCCTCTATATTCTTGTGTATATTGTCATATGAATTTTATAAGGAATTTTTATCGAAACATTTAAAAAAATGTTTTCATAAAAAATATTTTCAATTTTCAAAAATGATGTAAAACTCAAAAAGGATACAGAGAAATATTTAGACGAAAAATTTAAAGAAGAAACTGATTCAAACCATACTGAAGACAGGCGTTTGCAATGTAATTATTGTAAAGAGAAATTTAATCGAAATTCAAATTTAAAATCACATTTATTAATTAAAAAATTAATTAAAAATTAATTATGTGAAAAGAAATTTAATCGAAAATCAAATTAGCTAAACATTTATTAAAACATAATGTTTGAAAAATAGGTTTATTAATGAAAACAACATTTTCTTTAAATATAGATTATATACTTTATAGCAGAAATTGTAGTTTAAATCAATAAAAATTTAATTTATTTAACTTAGTATTTATATTTACTATTTTATTTGCTCTATCAATAAATACATTATTATTAATTATCTATTACATTTAAGAATCCTATCATTTTATTATCCATATGTTAATTTATTTATAATTTATTTATACAAATCTAAAATATGTATATTATTCTTTCATTTTACTAATCTATAATTGTAAATAAAAAAGAAACTTTATAAAAATCTATATTTTAATTCTTACACGAGAAAAGCATTTTGAATTTACTTTAAACACATTTAAAATGACATTTACTAATTCATACAAGCAAAAAGTTTTTTGGAATGAAATTGTAAAAAGAAAATTAATAATATTTAACATTTATTAATACATACCTGGTTCGCCAAGCAACCGCTCGGTCAATAAAAAAAATTTCCTTATTATCGGGTTTGGCTGATAATATTAATACCTGATTCACCGAATCGCCATTCAAATAATTTAAAAGAACATTAATAAAAAAAATTAGTCATAAAACATACCCCTTAAACGTACGTATTAATGCACAGATAAGAATGGCTTTAAAAAAATATTTATTTAGAGATAAAAGTCCCATTTTAGCTATGCTGCTATTATGCTTTTCTTAGATCATACCTGGTTCACTCAGCCGCAGCTCGATCATTAAAAAAAATCATTCCTAATTATCGGATTTGGTTGGTAATATTAATAACTGGTGCACTGAGTCACCGTTCAAATAATTTAAAAGAACATAAATGACGAATAAAACATATACTCCTTAAACGTATGTTTTAATGCACTAAAACACAGAAAAGTAGGCCTGTTGATATAAAATATATATATATTCTCGTAATTTTGATTTATTTATATGTATATATAGAAAATAAAGTTTTTGTCAGCACATTGCTGTGAATTTAATTTTTTTTGCATATCTTCGCGTTTCATGACCTCTAGAATCCAAGAGTGACTTTAGAATTTTTCATGACTGTCTGTCTGGAAATTTTGACCTAATAGACTCAAAATTGGCTGAACCGATTTCGATGAAATCACATCACAATATTCTTGCATATCTCAGAAATTAATTTTTTAAAATTTGATATCTACATGTTGTTATCCAGCAGACCAAAGAATACAATTTCAAAAAAATCGTTAGAGCGGTTTCTGAGATCCCATTTACAAATATATATACAATTTTAGCTAACATAATAAGATTAGATACATAATTATTAAGTAGCTATTATATTTTTAAATTTTTAATAAAGGTAGCTTAGTTCATTACCGATTTTGTAATTTGTTTATAAATATTTGCTTTTTTTAATATCACAATCCTCGATTTCTTTTCGATTTTAAACGATTTAAAACCCTAGAAATTAATTTTTAACACTTTAATTTGGATCATTTTCAACTTAAATTATAAATAATAAAAAAACTAGTATTTAACGAATTCTATGAAATCGTTAAAGGCGATTTTGGGAAAATCTTAAATAAGTAAATAAATCATTAGTGTAAATCAACGCTTCCGGTTATTTAATTATAACGAAATGTCTTATAATAACATCTCCAAAAAATACCTTAATCGAATAAAAAAAAAAAATCAGTTTAGAAGAAATTTAAAGTTTTTTTTTCCTGAGTTTGAGATTTATATAATTTTAATTTCTAAATCCATATTTATAACAATTTAAAATTAACTTATTGCTAAAAAAAATGAAGTATAGATTTATTACATTTTAAGCTTTTTATAATAATCACAATCTTGTCTGTAGGTTATAAACAAAAAACAAAAAAATAATAATAAAAATAACTAATTAGTTGATTGTTTTTACAAAATAAGAAATATATAAATATACAAATATCGACTTCGTTGTATTTATTTATTATTGCACTATATATTATTTTTGTACAACTGTGGTTGATGTATTTTTGAGAAAATTTAAGCGCTATTTTCAATGTGAATTAAATTCTTGGGAAGTAACAAACTACCCATTAAAATTCAATTTCTGATCCTCCAATGACGAAGATTGAATGGGAAAAAATTTTATATTTTTTTCCTGACTAAAACAGTAATCCAGTGAATAAATTTGATTTGATATGTCTATATAAATTAATATATTTTATAAATATAATATTCTCACCAAAGCAAGATAAATTAATTTCATTTAAAATATATTTTAAATATATTATATAATAGTATAAAGTTAATTAATTGTAAATAATACAAATAAATCATAAATTAAAAAAAAAAAATTATAAATTTTCTAATAATTTTCATAGAAAATTTATTTTATCTTAACTTAACAATTTTTTTTTTACTGCAAATTTTATTTTAAACAGACGATTCAGTGTCTGTTTTTTTTTTATTTTATTTATTTTTCCTTCTTAGATATTTTTTGGGCATTTATTCTATGCCATCATCTTCCGGTGGTCCTGAGTGGAATGATTAAATTATGTCGGGCTCTCTCTGTGTATTTGAATCCACCACACCTCCTCCCCAGGCAGGATAAAAAATAACCATCTCTTATATTGACATTCACATAAAGTTCTCGATTGTATGTACCTGAACTCTTATCATAAAATTGACTTATACTAGTTTTAATTTATCTTTATCCCAATATTTGAATAATATATATATATATATATATATATATATATATTTGTTGCTTATAGTCCTTTAAGCTATGAAATTTTAAAAAATACATTTCTTTATTTTTCTCTCTCTAAATTTAGATATAATGTATATACATACAAATAAAATATATTAACTGATATCCCATGGGTCTTATCATAGAATTAGATATCTATTTTAATATATTTTCACTCTTTACTATATATTAAACTAAAAGAACCCTTGTTTTCACAAAGATTTTATTTCAAAATACATTTATTTATATATATGATATATATTCCTATAAATTAAAAATAATTGATTGCTTGATTGATTAAATATTATTAATCAAGAAATTGTTTGTTTTTTTACTATTGTTTTTTAGTATTGCGATCATTAAAATTTTCCATGTTGAGATTTTTATGTTTTTATACGTTTTGAAGGTCCCTGAGTCATTTTCACTAAGGTTGAGAAAAATGTCTATATATGTGTGTGTGTGTATATAGACAAGATTACGCAAAAATGGTTTGAGCAAGAATAATTAAATTTGGTATACGAGCATTATTCAAAATTCGTAGTTTTGAGAAATGTAGCTCAACCGGAAGAGGGTCATTAACTACAACATTTTGATTTTTTTTTCCTCTAAAGTGACCGTAAAAATAAAGATTTATGTTTGATAATTTTTTATATGATTAAAGATTGTATAAAACTGCTATATATATAATTTCAGCTTGATTCAATCCCTGAAAGTACCGGAATTAATTTTTTAACACTGCAAATCACGCGTCAGCACGTGTCGTGGTGCCATCAACAAAGAGCCAAACAGGCGCTGGTTTAATAAATATCATCTATTAATTTTAATTTATAATTTGTAATTAATTAAATTTAATTTAAATATAATATATGTTATTTAATACAATTCGAATTTGCGAGATAGTCGTGTGGAGACACTCCAGCTTATTTTATTTTTGTTAAAATGTATACACAAATTAGTATATAAACATTTATAAATATATATTATGATTTGTGTACGTTACCTTTATATTTTAATAGGATGAATTTTGAGTGTTTCTGAGTATATCAAATCATGATCCCCTGTCCACCCATTTGTTTAATTTATTTTCTATTAAAACACGATTAACGCATTGAAACTCATTGGAAAATCCAACATTCACTACTTACTTAATATATCTATATATATATTATTTATAGAAGTTAAGTTGTTAGTGAATGATTAATACTGAATTTTTCATTCAAGTTGAATAAATAACACCTGAAGTAGTCAATGACGTCATTCGAGTTAAATAAAAACGCATTAAGCATTTCACATTAAAATTATTATTAATTATATTTTATGTAATTAATAAATATTAAAGAAAATATTCCATTACATTTAAGAATATCATATATTGACAATTATTTAATAATAATAATTTTAAATTATTATATAATATTAGTTTGGAATATATTCATTTAGAAAAAAAAATATTATGAAATTAATTCAAATTTAAATTTTTTTTTTCATTCTAAAAACAATTTCTTATTCTATTACTGTATATTATACTCATTATTTTTTTTTACATATTATGGAATAAAAAAATTATTCAATACATTTACAAATGATAATTAATGAAAAAGGGGAATAAAATTTAATATTTCCTTAATTGGGAAGAGAAATATTTCAGGTTCTTTTTTTCAAAAATGTTTAAAAAAAAAAAAATCGTTTATTTATTCAATGTATCTAATTATAATTTTGGTTTTGATAAAAATTTTTGGTGGAGTGGAGTAGAGGTGATGTGATGTGATTGTAGCGGTGGCTGCTCCCGTGGGAGGCTGGCCAACCGCTTAACATGATTATAGACAAAGGCTCTGAATTCATTTAACCGATAATCGTTCTCGAAGGAGGCTGCTGGGTGTCTATCTGTGTGTACAAAGGCACAAAAAAAAAGGCAGGTACTTTCCATATAATGACGAGGCCAGTAGCGATGTAGCGGCTACGCTCCTCCTGCTAATCACAACCTACGCAAATGGATAGCCTTTGAAATACACTCACAAATTACATTATACCTTTTTTTTATTTTATCCCGAATTGGATTTAAATAATTCAAATTCAAATTAAGAAAAAACAAAAAAAACAAGAAAGTATAAATGATCATTTTCTAAAAATGTTTTGGATTTTTATTCAAGTTTGGTTTTTGGCTCGTGCGTCTTACCACAAACACACACACGCACAGGCACGCATTTATACAACCCTTATACTAAAATGCGCAGGTAAAAGAAATTCCAGCCCTATTAACAAATGACTATGATTTTATATAAGCGCATTTTTTGTTTTTAAATTGGTATCACCTGGAATTTTATTTTTATTTTTATTTTTTCGGTATGGCATAGAAATGAGTGAAATATTTAGAAAATTATTTATTTTGTTATTTTTATTATTAGAATATTTTATATAAAATATATAATCAAGATTAGTAAATTTTATTTTTTTAGATTTAATTTTTGAATACCTTTCATGAAAATTGGATCAAATAAAATAAAAGTGACAAAAAATGTCTGCACACACACAATTCATGAATATTTTCTAATTATTTATTTATATCTTATTTTATACGCATTTATTTATTATTATTTATATACTTATTTTTTACCCCTTGTTAAATTATAAATATCGTCTAAAAATAATTAATCTCAATTAATTATTTAATTATAAATTTGTAAAATAATTTAATTAAAAAAATAACTGAATTTGCTTTAATCATACTACATAATATGATTTTTGTGATCGTTTGTCTCCAAATTATACTCCCACATACACAAACTACTCATATATTATGGTATTAATGTAAATCAAAAGAAAATCCGAAATAGTTGATATTAAAAAAATAATAATTGATTATATTATTTTCATTATCGCAACGTCCTCTCTTTATATAAACAGTATTTTATTTCAAATTATATTTTAAAATATTATAAATTCTATTTATCCTATCATATGTGTAGATAAATGGACAAAAAATGATACCCACAGTCATCAATTCGGTTTTTGAGATAAACACTCGACTAAAGACCAAATTCATAGAATAACAATTATAATTTAAAAAATAAAAGCTTTAGAGGAGAAAAAAGTTGGTTCTGTGATATTTCTTGCCATTGGAAAAGCATTTGATAAAGTTGCCATTTAAGCTTATATTATAAATTAAGTAAAATTTTACCCCAAAACAATACTGCGATCTTTTAAATTCTTATACCAGTGAAAGATTATTCAGAGTCAAAATTTATATAAAAATGAAATAAAAACCGATGAACCAGAGGGAAGTTATTATTATTATTATTATTATTATTATATGTGCTTTATACACACGATACCAGTGACAAACAAAACAAACATCGCAACCTTCGCTGATGACACCAGTGTTTTAGCAGTTGGGAAGATGAAGAAGAACCAATTCAGTTAGTACAAATGACTCTGAACCAAGATAAGAAATGGAAAACAGAGTGGAAAATAAAATTAAACGAGAGTAAATCAATTCCTATAGAAAATTTTTACAAATCGTGCAAACAAAAACATACCAGTTTACATTAATGAACAAATAATAAAACATGCTAATACAACTAAATATTTAGGAATTAATCTGGACGCCAAACTAAGATAAATACAACATATACAAATTTAATGAAATAAAAATAAAATACAGAAAAATGTACGGTTCATGGGCAGATATACAGAACTGACTAATAAAAACAAACAAATTATAAGACCGATATGGACATATCGATGGTGTTTTGTAAAAAGGGTCAATCTGCATTTTTATCCGAAGGGCCAATCTGGATTATGGTTTTTTCGGGAAAATCATAAAGGGCCAAACTGCATGGGCCAACCTGATTTTTTTTTCTCCAATTATTACTGGATGTAAAATAAAAAGGGCCAAACTGCAGTGACTGTTGGGGCCAATCTGCAGAACTGTCATATTCATATTTTAAAAGAGGGCCAATCTACATTGTTACATTTCATTTTACATTGAAACTACAAACATTCTAAAGTGTTTTCAATTATAGTATTCCAAAATTTAAATGTAAACAGTGACGAGCTAGGCATAGTTGGTTCTGGAGGTCGAAAAAAATATCCAACAGAGCATCCGAGAGGAGTAAGAAAATCGTTCAAAGGATCAGGCAAGGCCTATAAGAACTACAAAAATAAAAATGTACCTGCATGTTCCTTGAAAATACCCTATGTCGAAAACTGTAAAAAAAAAATGCTCTTTATTCTTTAATGAACAGCAAAGAGAGAATATACATAGAGAATACTGAGCATTACCTACTGTTCAGCAGCGGGAGTTCATTTTAAAATGCATTTTGAAAAAAAAAAATAGATATACAGTACTCAATAGCCGGAAATTGTTTACCAGAGAGTATACATTACCCCTTGTGAAAAAAAGGATCGTAGTTTGTAAAAATTTCTTTCAGTCAACGCTTGATGTTGGGTCCAAGTATCTGAGGTACAAAGAAGAGTACAGTTCACTAACTCTAGAAGCTTCGACTGCTGATCTTAGAAGAAAATTCTTCAAGAAAAACACCTTCTAGTTGTATACACAACATTAGAATATTCATTGAAAGCCTTCCTGCTATTTTTTCAAACTTTTGTAGAAAAAGTACATCTAAAAAATAGATACCCCAAGAATTTGAAAAATTGAGGAATGTTGATCATTGCAAAATATTGGGGCGAAAACTGCCTCCGAATTTATTTTCAAGAAACGAATATAACATTGGCTATCACACTCCAAAAAGACAAATGTGCTATTTACGTGTAATTTAACGCGAAAAAGGAACCAAGTAACGATGAAACATTGGAAAACACGTTGAGATGAGAAGAAGGCTATAAACAATTTTCATATGGAACAACAGAATAGGATCCTAATTGAGAACGATTTTGTGGCCACCTCCTTTGATTTACAAAAAGTACTCTCTACTTGGGACAATGGAGAGAGCATTTTATTTTTTTATGCAAGGAAGTAACTTAACGTTTTACGAAAATGTATACAGTTATATACATTTAAAGACTGTTATACATTTAAAAAATAAAGTATAATCACTGTTAAATACTTTTTAATATTATAACCAAAATATATAATTTTTTAAAACTTGTATTAATTTATCCAGTTTTATTCCTATATTCTTTAGAAATAAAGACCATATTGGCCCAAAAAAATTAAAGATACAGATAAATAAAAAAAGTGAAGAAGGTCAATCTGTCAGATTGGCCATTTTATTTTCAAGGTTACTGATTATAGTAAAAAGGGCCAATCTGCATAAAAAATTTTTAATGTATTTTAATGCACATATAGAAAAAATAAATAATAAATTTAAGCACGTTTTTTCAATATAGAATTACTAAAGATTTTATTAAAATAATTTGCAATAGCTAGGCAAAAGTATTTTGGGAGAAATAGGGCATTGAAGTTTACAACCTAGTCTGACATAGGTAGATTGGCCCTTTTTACAAAACACCATCGATATAGAGTCCAACTCTGGGATGCTCCAAACTAACAAATATTAAAATGAATGAAAAAATTCAAAATAAAATACTAAGGAACGCTTTTGAAGCTTCTTGGTATATATGAAATAAAATTCTTCATTGGGATCTAAGCATCGAGATGGTGGAAGACTTAATAAAGAGGTATGCAAGGAAACTTAAGGAACGGCTGAAGAAACAAGAATCCAAAAAACTTGAAAAAAAGCCAATTGTGCAGGATTCATTTTTTTCATTCATTTTTTTTTTTTTAATTTATTTATACTAAAAGTATTTCTTGTTAATCTTATGAGATTAGTTGTATTGAAAAAAAAAATTGTTAAATTTTATTAATATTATATATTTTTTTCAATACTCATCATTTTCTTAATAAGAACTGATAAACTTTTATTTTCTTTTTAAATAGAGAAAAAAATTATTTAAAATTGATAAAAATAATTAATATATTTCTCTCATTCTCTCTCTCTCTCTCTCTCTCTCTCTCTCTCTATATATATATATATATATATAAATAATATTTAAATAAATCTTTTCTAAGAATTTTTATTAATATTTATTTAATTTTTTTTTATTCATTTCAGTTTAATTTTATATTTTATTTATATTTGGATTTAACCAATTATGGAAAATATTAAAATGAATGTATGTGTGTTTGTGTGTTTAGTTATGCGTGTTTTGAGAGTATTGTCAATGGTAATAATATTAACAGTGACTTTTCTGGCTTTACAGGAATTAGTGCCCACAAGCGGGGTGGGTGGGAAACCCCGCTGTGCCAAATACAAACGTCACGCCTGCGGAAGTCTCAGTGACAGCTCAGGAAGCGTCGTGCGTCAGGTAAGTTGAATATAGATATTATAAAATAATGAGATTAATAATTATTTTACTTATCATATATTTGTAATCGTATTTGTAGAGATCATAGTAATTTCCTTATTACCCTTGAAATCTAGGCAACCATATTTGCATTTTTTTTTTTTTGGTTGTGAGTTTGAAAGTATTTTACTGATTTTTCAACAAATTTCATCTCTTATGAAAAATGATGAAAAATTTTAAATAACAAAGATAAATAATATTAAAAAAGTAAAATGGCGGTATTTTATATATTTATTTAATTCTAATAATATTATTATATTTACTTAGTAATTCTCATATAAACAACAGAAAATGATATGTGCAGATCATTCCAACAAAATTTAAGGATAAAATAAAAACCTAGAATTTAATTTCTATTCATTTCATTTTTATCCCGTTTATAAAAATTGAAAATAATTGGATCTCCTATAAACTATATAAAAGTATTTGAGATAGAAATTAGTGGTTAATTTATCTCTAAAAAACCAATTAATAAACGTCCAATGAATATGACACACTTGGTTAACAATTTAAATAAGACTGAGTTCATTGAAGAAATAAATCGAAGATGACCTAGAGGTAGAAATGGGTAGAAATGTGGTTGCACTGACCAAGAATTTTCATATTCACTAATGATATAGAAATATCATAATAGTTATTTGAGTGAAATAAGATTTTTTAAATTTTTAAATTAAATTTGATTTATGAGTAGCGATTTAATTGAGATAACAAATGATATTGACTTTCCATTTCATTTTTCTTTGTAAATGAGCAAATTCTTCTCTCTCTAGCAAAAATAAAAGACTTTCTCTCAATTCACCATTTTTATTCGTAAGATAAAAAGAACTAAATAAAAAATAAAAAACAACAAAAATGGAAATTTTATTAACCAGAATAAGAATTTGTGAAGTTGTTTTTTCGGATTCTGGCAGAAAGCCACTTGGTCCAATTTTTTTCGTTTATTTGAATGCCCATGAAGTTATCATTTATTTACGATATATATATATAATATAAAAACACCATTTAGAGAGTTTTTTTTATAAATAATTTTTATAAATTGATCAATAAATTAGATAATTAAAAACTATAATTCAATGATTTGTTTCTATCTTCTTATGTATATTTTATATTAATAATATTTTAAGACTATAATATATATATTATAATTATTTAATTTCTTAAATTTAAATTGTAATAATAATATATTTATTTATATATTTAAAATCAACTATTTTATATTGATTCAAATATCATAACATTAAAAATTACAATTTGATCAAAATGAAAAAAAATTGATGAACACAAAAAATATCAATTTTTCAATCGTTTAATTTGTTATTATAATTAGGAATATTTATAAATATTAAATATTAAATCTTCCCCTTGAAAGAACCAACATTGTAGTGCCCATCTTCCTTTTATTTTTATATTATTTCTCTATATTTTATATATTATAATTAATAATTTAATTAAATAATTCTATATATATAAAATTCCACGATAATCATTTTAAAAACGACATTTAAATAGAAAAATAAAACAAGGTAGGAGTTATACTGCAGTTTTGGATGCATATATTTAAGGGGAAATTTCAAGAAATACAATCTGTATGTAAAATAAACAGATAATATTATAATGTGTAAAATGCCCAAATATAAAATTTTTATAAACAGACTCTTTAACTGTACTTATATTTTTAATTCACACCATTACAAAATTACAATGATGTTTATCTAATCAAAATTCATTAATTAATATCATATATATTTAGATTTGTAGAATATACTAATTGAGAGTATTTCTTTCTCAGTCAAAGAGATGTTTTTTTATTATTATTATGATAATTATAATAATGTATTTTATAAATCAAGATCTTATTTTTTGTTAAATTGTACCTCTTCTCTCACGTTAAAATATAATTAATTGATATTTAGAAAATAATTACAGTAAAAAAGACATTAAACAATCCATAGAAGCACAATCGTGGTTATTTATTAATTTAATTATAAATAAAAATTAATTCAAAAAAAAGTGAAATTGCACCTAACTAAACTAGTAACGTTATAATGAGAGTTTATAATTTTAATAGCTGCGTATCATCACAGATATATAGAAAGAGAGAGAGGGATCATGTAAGAAAATTATTATAAAAATAATAAAGTTAATGAAATTCAAGTTTTACACGCACAATATTTTACTTTTATATTATATTATTTATTTTTTTTTTTTACTTTTTTAAGAGAGAATTATCTATTGTATTATAATATTTTTTTTAATAAACATATTCGGTTAGATTTCCACGGTAATAAAAAATAAATGAATAAATTGACGAGTAAAGATAAAAAATTAAATTAATTGGATTTTTGTTAATTAGTTGTTTAGTTAATTGTAAAAAGTAAAAAGTCATATAGAAAAGAATATTTAATATTTTTGTTTCTTTTTTAAATCCTAACTATTAAAACTACTAATATATACCTATATTTAAATAATATGTTATTTTGAGATTTATGATCGTTTTAGGTATTGTTTATATTTATCTAAAATTTATTTGCTTTTGGTATTATGGTTTATAACCAAATGATTCTCAAATATTTAGAAATTTAGACTACTAAACGACCTTAAAATATCTATTTTAAATTCAGTTTATCATCTCCTTTTATTTTAATTTAAAATCGAAATTCTTTATTCATGTTTTAGATTGTATACAGAATAGACACAAGAGAGTAGATACATTTTCGATTTATTATTTGACATCATTTTTGAACTTAATATAGTTTATCGAATATAATATTTAAGATATATAACACATTCAACATTACCTAATTGTAAAATGAGAAAAAGTTTTATTTAAAAAAGATTTTTTAGATACCATCTTTATAATCTATAAATTTTCGGTTTTTATTTTAACTTATTTTTACTCATATTTAGATTTTTATTGAAATAGATTCTTTTATTTAACTTTTAGGTATCATTTATATATGTTTACATCTTTTTTCCTTAAAATAAATATCAATTGGTAATGGAAAAATATCATAAAAAATTATATAAAATTTTGTCACTTGTCCACTATAATTCACTGATTTAGTATTTAGTTACTTAACTATATATAATTAAATATATATAAACTCTTATGATATCTCTATAAAGTTTACATTTTATTTAATATACTGTATAAATAAATGTTTACATTAACACAGACATTCCATTCGTAATTGATGTTTCTTTTTGTATTTATTTGATTTAATTATTTTAGTTATAGACCAGAATATATTTTTCTGTTTAAAAGTTCTTGTTATTTAATATTTTTTCACAAGTAAATATTGTAAAAATTACCCACATTCAATTAATTTTTAAAATGTGTTTTATATATATTATTATTTCTTGAATGTCAATTATATTACATTTTAATATTGTATGGATAGAATTACATTTTATTTCAAATAAAACTTAATTATTTAGTTACCGAAAGGATATTGAGAAATTAGTTCATATGGAAACCAATTGGTAATTGATGAGAGAATATTATATCGTAATTTGAAAAGAGGAAGAAGGGAAGTTAAAGTAACATGGTTGCTCTAGTAAAAAACTATCAAATTTTCTAACATCACAGACTAAATAAAATAAATAAAATAAAAATAAAATAAGAGAATTGGGAAGAATAATTAAAAATTAGAAATATTATAAATTCTTAATTTATAGTTTTTCTTCAATTTAATTATAAGCTATTGAAAAAATAATCTATGTAATTATTTTTATTATTATAGATAGCTATATATTTTAAAAAATAATACATATAATACATTTTTTAATTCTAATTAATTTTTAATCAATATCTACAAAAAAAGAAAAGTTATAAAAAAAGGAGAACAAATCTAAGCTCGAATAACAATCTTAATAAATTTGTCTTAATAATCCAAATGCGAATAAAGAATAATTGATTAAAGGCTGTATAAGAAAACAAATTTTTTTTTTTAAATTAAATTATTTCACAATCCTTGTAATTATTTGTATACAACACAAGGAAAAGAATGAATCTATTTAAACATTTGATATGAATAAATATCTATAAATATCTATTATCATTTAAAAAGGAGATAATTGGTTGATTTCAAAATTTTACTTATACCATCCACTTCTATAATAATTTATTTTTTTTATTTAATAAAATTTCATCAACTTATAGAATGTGACTAAATAGGCTTGACGATACAGAGATGCTCTCTGTGTAAAGTGATGGTGGAAGGGATAAGGGGGAGTGGAGGTATTGAGGAAGGGGGGGGGGGGATAGAACGATGATGAAACGGCAAATCTCATACATACTTGGCATACCTGCCCAATATATTCCTACATTTATTTAGGCCTCTTGAAAGAACCTCACAGTTACGCCCACCAGACCCCTCGGCTCAGGTCTATTATCACAAGCGTTGTTGCTTATTAAAGAAATTCCATATTAAAAGAAATAAAAAAAATTATAATAAGACCCCTTTTCAACGATTTCATAGGCACACCTACAATTTAATTATCATACATACACACGATTTAATAAAATATTAAACATTACATATAAAAACATCTGAATTGTAAATAATATGCTTTATCACGATTGTTTTGTTAACTAATTATAATAACTACCTAATAATTTTAAATTAATTATTATTACTAAGAATTTAAGTAATTGATCAAAAATAATTAAAATAAAATTTAGAATGATTTTAAGTAAGAAATAAAAAAAATATTTCTTGTAGTTTCATATACATAACCTAAACAAATACAATCAATTATTCCAATGAGTGTGTAATTTCCATGTTATCATTAAAAAATAAATATTTTTTTATATTGGGTTGAAAAAAAATTTGAAAAATGTAATTTAATTTAATTTTTATGACCTATAGAATCCAAAAGTGACTTAAAAAATTTTCATGTCTGTCTGTATATCCGGAAAATTGTCATGTTTCAGTCTTGAAATTAATTAAACCGATTTCTATGAAATTACATCACAATATTCTTATATATATCTATTAGAACATGTTATCAATATCACTACAATAATCGCAGAAATTACTTATTAAAAATTTATATAAAGCTCTGTGTGGTTCATTCAAATCATCTACAGGCTCAGTGAGAGTGTCGATTCATTTCTGACAATGAATATAAAATTAATAATTCTAGGAATTCCTAAATTTATAATTAATTTAAGGAAATTATGATATATTTTATTAAATTACTAGCTGCTCAGAGCTCCTTCGTCGCTCTTCACACCTAGACGGGGGCTCCGCCACCTGTACCCCCGAGTGGTACATAGTATTTGGTTGATAGTAGTAAAAGGTTTTCATCCATTTTGTTTCAATCAGTATATTACATAAAACATTCATTTCTTATTGTTTGATTATTTAAAATATATTTTAATTTAATCAGTAAATTAATTATATATATTATTATTGAATATGTTATATCTATCTATCTATGTGGCTCAACGGTACTCGAAAGTTCTTGGCATCTACAACCACATTTCTCCAAATGTCCTTATCCTGAGCCTCTGTTCCATCTCTCTTACGTCATTCCTTGGTGTCCTCATCTTTCTTTGGCCCATAAATACTGGGAAGAATCCTATTCTCAAATACTCTAAATCCACTCTTATCTCCTAAGATCATAGACCATGTCTCACACCCATATAATACAACAGACAAAATAATTGTTTTATATATTTTAATTTTGATTCCCTTTTATAATAATTTTGATGATATAACCCTCTTTATTGCATGATAACAGGCGTTTCCCGATTGCAACCTCGATTTAAATTCTTCTCAAATATTATTATCCTTCGTGATTACATTCAATTTTTCTACATATTCAAATTCTACATTTTGTATGTTAATACTGCTCCTGTTTGTTTCTAAATATTTTTATTTATTATTATTAATTTCAAACCTCATCTCTTTTCCTACCTCGATTAATTTTTCCTAGCTATCTGTAATTGCAATTGCCGAATCTCCTATTATATTTAAGTCGTCTGGGTAACCTAATATTTTACAATTGATTTCCGCATCTTACTCTTTCTTTAATGTTGATCGATTTGGCCTGAACCCGCAATGATATCTTCTAATATTCCCCCCGCCTATGGTTCGGAAGTATTGTATATGTTATAATAGAGATAGAGTATAATATTTCTTGATCATTTCATTTTGATATTTTATAATTTCATTGAATGAACAACACGGAGAACTATATAAACTTCAAAAAATTAAATTCTGCGGTTATAGATTAGATATTAATAAAATTTAAAGCCTATGTTACCATAGAAGTATATAAGAATATTGTGATGTAATTTCATAGAAATCGTTTCAGCCAATTTTGAGTCTATAGCATCCTTATTTTCCGGACAGACAGACATGAAAAATTCTAAAGTCACTTTTGGATTCTAGAGGTCATGAATCGCGAAGATATGCAAAAAATTTTAAATTCTGATCAATGTGCAGACAAAAACCTTTTTTTATATATATAGATTTATATATTAATCTAAAATTTATCTTATTAGTCTTGTAAACGTTGTAAGTATAAATCTTTCTGTCTTTCTATCTTGAAAATGTTCAATTTGTTTATAGTTTTAAATTACCAAGTGTCGGTTAAGTGAGAATTTTTTTTTTTTTTTGATGTTCAATTGTTTTTGTTTATAATTCTAAATTACCGGTAAAGTGTCGGTTAAGTAAGAAATTTCTTTTTTTTTTGTTTCTATGACAACAAAAAAGTAAACAAATTACATACATACAAACACTCTCCTTTATATATATATAGATTATTATTAATTTTAAATTATTCTTTCTATATTTGAATATTTCTTCTTTTCTATTTAAAAGTGAAGGGTATACATTTTATCTATGTCTGGTAAAAAAAACAGAAATTATTTTTTTAATGTGTTTTATTAAGACAAAAATATTTTCAAAACGTTAATTAAAATGACTAAATTTTAATATATTTGTTTCTTTTTTTAGTTTAATTACTCAATTATGAATTACAACTATATTTTAAGTGCAAAAAAATTTTTTTGTTTATATAAAAATTAAAATTTGATTTTTTAAACAAATGATATAAACGAGTTGTTTTAAATTTTTTTTTTAAATTGAGTAATTTTTTAAAATTTATTTTAAATCCTAATGATTATATTCTATATTACGATTTATTTAAACCTTTATTTATTATTTATTAAGTTTAATAAATTTTGTGATGGGATTTTAATAAAAAAATAACACATTTAATCAATCTTATGCAAATAAAATACAAAATTTAGAAATAGGAATTCAATTATAATTTGAATATTTATTTATAATATCAAAATATAAGTAGTATTATTATTTCTAATGCAACTTGGATGGGGGTAAATAAATTGGAGTGGTGTAGTACTCAAATTATAAGTTTTTTCTAATCGTAGGAGAATATCAATGCAGATTAAGGCCAAATCGGACAACATTAGATCAAATCTAATCTTGTTAAGACTTTCAATATTTTTGTACACCAATTATTATTACTCACAAGTTTAAATAAAATTGTATTTATATCAAAAAATAAATATTTCAATTTATTTAAATTCGTATGGTTATGAGGAGACCAAATAAGTTAGTTTTATAAAACAATTAAATGAAACTCAATTACATACATACTTTCACCAAAATAATACATATTACTTCGGGGGTACAATGGGCAGCCCCCCTTTCTCGGTGCGAAGATCGCCGGAGGCAAATTGAGCAGCTAGTTATTCTTAATAAAAACAAAATTATAAATAAATTAAAAAATATAAATGAAATTTAACAAATGTTCATTCATAAGAACTTAAAAGGAAAAAAAATATTTAAATAACCTTGCTATGAGTTATCGTCACGCTAAAAGGATCTTATCAAAGAAAAATCAGAAGGCATTAGGTCTTTTGTTTTTCAAATTAAATATTCAAATTTATTAAATAAACGGTGATATGGAAGTAGGGGGTTGAGTGGAGGATAGGAGGGAGGGTTAATATGTAAGAGAGGGGGTATCGTTAGTGGGAGGGTGTTTGTGGAGAGGAAGAAAAAAGGAGATATAGTAAATATATAAAAAATAAATATTTTAATATTTTACCTTGAATTTATATTTATTATTTTCTTTTTCGTTTATCAAATGCAATTTAAATTGTTTATTGATTAAGAAGAGTAATTAACATTTATAATAATATATATAATAATTATTATAATTTTATAAAAGACTATAAATTTCAAGTTCTACTTGTTCTACTTTCGAAAAATTTATTCATTTTTATTTTAATATAAATTAATATAAATTATACGTTAATGAATACATAAATAAATTAATGATTAATACCTCTTATATCTATACATACAAATTAACTAGTTTTATAAAATACAATTTTATAGTCCTTATTTCTGGTTAATTAACAGAAGAATTTTTCATCTTTCATTGAATATAAAAAAAAATGTATATCCATGTATATATCTAAAATTATGAATATAATAATAAATTGATAAATAATATCAAAAATAAATATATGTATAAATATAAAACATTAACTTTTAAAGATTTCCATACATATTATGATATTAATCATTATTTTATCGATAGAAAGAAAAGAAAATTCATTCATTTTAATGTTTATAAAATTTAAATTTACAAATGAGAATTTTAAATAAGATTATAAAAATGTTTAACATTAAAATACTATTTGAATATTTAATGTTTGGGTTTTTTTTGTTTATAGTAAAATACTTGGATATATATATATATATATATATAAAGGTGTTTACTTAACATGTAAATCATAAATTCATAATATATTTTGCCCTTATGAAATAAAATAAATAAATAATAAATAAAACTAATGTATCAATGTATAAATAAAGCGTAATGTGACCTCAAAGTATATCATATAATTGAATAAATAGAAAATGATTATTTTTATAAAAAACATTTTAAAAGTTAATTAAAAGTAGGATAAAACAAATTAAAATAACAATTTTTAAAATATACATATTACAATAATTTTTTACTAATCAAAAATTAGTTGGTATATGAATACATATAATTTATACTTCGAAAATAACTTTATCAAAAATAACTTTATGAGTACATATATAAAAAATTTATGTAAATTTCAAGATAAAATATTGTAAAAAAAAAAATAATAGAATATTTTTTCATTTCCTACCTCACCTAAAAAAAACGATGTGATTTAGTATAGAAAAAATAGGATATAAATCTACATTATTACTTCAGGTGTACTCTATAGAATATAATATATTATATTATAACGAATTGAAAATAATAATAGAAAAGTTAAGTTTGTTTGTCTGAGAGGTGAACTGGCAAAAAAAAAAGAAACGTAAAATAAAATCCTAAGTTGAACGGATAATGAATGTACAACCAACTAAACCGAAACTTGGATAATTTTTCTAATACGATTTGTATTGTATTTTGTCACGTTCCAAATACAATACCATTTATTTGTCCCCTATTTTTATTTTATAAATCGTGGAAGCAAAAAAAATAATAAATAAATAAAAAATAATAAATAAATAGACTAAATCTCACAAAAGAGTAAAATTTATTATAGAGCTAAAATTGTCTCAGTTATTATTTTGTTAAAGATTAAAATTGTGCGGGATGTATAAAAATAAAATGAAATAAGGGTCGTGTAGATTCTCCCGCATTGATTTTTTTTCGTTCCCATGTCAATTATATAATAGAAAAACAGATATTCATTCAATCACAATGAATTTTTCTTAATACTATGATTTTTATCTTTCATTTAATTAAAATTTATTATATATATCAAGCAAGGTAAGTGAAATAAAACGCATTAGTACATGTGTACAAGTGGCAAAGGAAGAAGGGGATAGCAAAAATTGTGGATTAAAATTTTCTAATTTATGACAATGAATTCTTTTAAAAAATCCCTTGATTTATATAATTTTCCGAGAAGCAACTTTCAATTTTATTTATATGAGGGCAGGTCAATAAGTCCGTGACTTTTTGAATTTCCCTTCTCTTAAATGGCAACACTGCTCCTGTCAGTAGACAACTATCAGCTGACTCCTGTCAAATTTTGAACCAGCTGAGTCTTTTAGTTTTTGTTTGACATCCATTAATAGCAGACTAAATAAAAAAAAACTTTTTAAAAACACTTTTATTTAAAGCACTAAAAAGGACAAAATAATTTCTCCACACACACTACGATTTCCTTATAATTAATCATATCTAAAAAATGAAAGCGTGGGCGCCAAACATGCAGGGAAAGGAAAAAAATACGAAAGACATTTCATAGTATATGCACAAACTTTTCTTTTTATTTTTCCTTTTCCACTATAATTGATAACTCTGTCTATTTAGAGTAGAATTTACGTTTTTCCCTGCATTCAGGTTAAAATGTTGAAAGAATCTAATTCAATTCGATTTTTCACCTCAAAATACTATATATCAATTCGGTGCTATAGAATTTAGAACTTAGAACTTTTAGAATAAATTATTTAATTCAAATTAGGTACCAGGGCAGGTCAATAAGTCCGTGATTTTTTAATTGAAACCCTGATTTTATATGTATATATAGATATAGATAATTATTATTTTTCAATATTATGGAATATGTAATTACTAATTTATAAAAATAAAACCTCCTAGGTCACCTATGACCTAGGATAAACCAGAATATTGCATTATCATCGGAGTTACATATGTATGCGAAATTTCAACTCATTCGAACATTGGGAAGTGGGCTCACATTGCGAGATTTGACGACAGGACTCGGATTGAAACTAAATAAAAGCCTGTAATAGGGTTTGTTTTATTAGAATTTTTAATTATTTAATTATTATACTATTGTATTATATTACTGATCAAAAATATGTTCATTTTATTTATTATAAACAATTATAAAAAATCAAAAATTGAAGTATTGATTTCTAGAATATAATATAATTAAAACAAATGACAAATGAATTCTAATTCAAATTTTTTCATAGTCATAATCATACAATTTGTTATTATTGACATTTGATGATACTAATAATTACAAATTCAAAGTCTATTCATTTCAAACAGATTTCCTATATAGAAGATATAAATGGAAAGTAGAAAAAAGTATATAATAAATTATGATGCAAGTATATTATTGAAATTGACTTAAAAGTGATGAAAAGTAACAGGAATTTATTTTTCGTTAGATTATAAAAAACTAAATCAATGTCAACTTCAAAGAATGATGATAATAAATTAAATGATGGTCACACTACATAATATCATAAATCTCGGTTAGTTGTTGTTTATTGTTTATTTATTTATTGTATTTTTTATGTAAACTAAAACTAAATGTGATATCTATGTAGTTGATTTTGATTATTGTAGAATTATAGAGCAAAAATAAGAAAATATAAGAGAAATATCCAATCACCAACGCATTCCTCTCTCTGTCCTTTTTCTCAATTACAATTTTTTTTTTTTTTATTTTATTTTTTATTTTTGGGCGTGGATCCATAGCTGAAATAAAAAACGCCACCAAGGCAAAAATCACTGTTTCATTCTAATGCTAATGTCTCATGGTTGGGTCATAAAACTAGCCAGCTCTCTCACTCCCTCCCTTTCTCTCTCTCTCTCTCTCACTTCATCTTTTAAGAAAGAGTTGGTCCGCATCAAACTTCCAAACTTGTAGCAAACAGTTTATAAATATTAATATGTCATAAAGTGGAGTCAACCTCGATGAGAGAGGCTTTTTTCTTTTCTCTCTCTCTCTCTCTCTTTATCATTCTTCCATTTTATATATTATACCAATGAGTCGTTATTGTCATTCTTTAAGATTGTCTGATAAATGTTTGTACAAAATGAATAAATTAATATTAGCCCACAAAATCTCTATTCATAATTTGGAAAATTTAAATAATAATATTCATTTAGAAAAGTAAAAAAAAATAATATCAAATTAAATTAATCATTTTCCAAAGGTATATAATCATTATTTGTGGTATTTATTATTTTTACAATGATGTACAATTTTCAGTAATTTTTTTCTTCATGATTCTGATTATTTATAATATAAATTCAAAAAATAAACAATATTTACAAATCACAAATAAAAATGATAATTTATTAAATTACAACATTATTCATTCATCACAAATGCTTTTTTTTTATTTTTTTTTAGTATCAACTTCATTAACGAAAATATGTAAATATTTCTGATCTAGGATTTTTTAAAATTCAAATTTTTCAATTCGGGAAAAATAATTTTAATTCTATTTTTTAATTAACGTAATTAGTTAATTAATAGGTTCATAAATTTATTTATTTAATTCAAAAAATTATTAATATTATTGTGATAGTATTTAAAATTATTATGAAAAAGTGAAAAAAAAAATAAATAATAATATATTGAATTAAAGTCCAGAAAAAGCAGATGCTATAAATATATACACAAAGTGATAAAAAATAAGCCTTCAGACAAAGAAGTTCAATATTATCCTATTTCGGCACCCTTCTATACCATTGAAGTGTGAGTAAATGAATAGATTAGGATATGTAACGTTTAGAAGACTCTCACCAGAGTCCATTAATGATGACACTATATGTGTTATTAAAATGTTACGGGACTGCTGTGAGTGTGAAAGTAACTGTTATTACACAAGATTTACAAAGAGGATTATTGAACTGCCCAAATTATCCCCAATGGCTTGCAGACATTGAACATCCATTCCATCAATTGACAACATTTGAAAGAGTTTTGAATGTGTGAGGCTAGTTAACATATTTTGCAATTGCCAAGCATGAAACGGTGGTCCAATGTTGGAATTAATGGGTTGTCGACCAGGTTCAAATCGACCATCAAAAATCACCTACAATGAGTTCCATAGTATAATGTTTCCAACATTAAGGAATCCGTTGAGACCGACTTCAGCCATTCATTAACATGTATTGGAGTCTCTAAAACATCCTGTAAGTTCCCGCACAATATCACGACGGATCTAAACTACCAGATTGGGCTTCTATCATGCATGGGTTGACAATTATACCATATCACCGAAGCCTGCGTTAAGAGTCGAACCTTGCCTGGGAGAATTCTCAGTAAATATAGATGATCTTTGTATTCTCGTAAGGCGGGACCATGGTGGGTGAAGTCATCGGATTTAGTTCCAGATCACCTCTAATTGTTCTTCCTAAAACTTTAATGGCACTAAGATACTCCACAATCATTTTGCACAACTACCCTTTATGACACAATTCCCTTGGCACCTGGGATTTTGATTCAACAAGACAATGCAAGCGGACTCATAGAATTTGTATATATGGACAATGTTGAGAGCAGGATCTCTAGATTTAATTATTTAACATGTTGGGTATGACATGGAAATAACTCTGTATCAGTACTAACCTGGAGCGCCTGCAAAAATTGTTCCGACAATTATAGACTGACTTGCACGCGGCATTTATGAAGCCTGAAGTGGTGTCACGTCGTACTGATCTAGCGTGATCATTCCACCTATCGTGTCGCTTTCATCCCATATTGTAATCAGTACAATAAAGTCACACATGCTTTCATCATATCAAGTCGAAATTATTTATTCCTTAACTAAATAATTTTAAAATATATATAAAAAATATCGATAAAGATGTAATTTATTTGTTTGAAAAAAAAGATTATTATCTAAATTTTTAATATATTATTATTAAAGCCCAACTGCTCTTAACGAAGCCTATTTAATGAATTCATTAAAAAAATTCACCCTTATTTTTTGATATAATATTAAATTATGTATGTATAATATATCATGATGATAATAAAAAAAACATATTTTGTTGAATGCCTGGATTAATTATAAACTTTGTTGAGTTTGTTGTAACTGCGGTTGTTGAAGAGTCCGTAAAATTTATGGAATAAATAAATTGAGTAAAATCCCACTATCATCATCATCAACATCATAGCTTGGAATGTTTCTTAATATTGAGGGAGAGAAGAGGTTTAAGGGTTGTCCTTTACCGATTGGAGGAAGGAGAATGAGGTCCCGTTATAATGGGGTTCAAAAAAAAAACGGCTAAGGAAAAAAACCAGCATCTTTAAAAAAGCCTCGTTGATAAAGAATTGAAAGAAGAAGGGAGGATGAAGAAAAAAAGAATATCATGAAGGATCGAAATAGCAAGTGGTTCTTTTTTTTAATGATGGACCCACGATTAAATCCTTATGAATTTGCGTTTGACATCCCCCTTTTTTCTGACAATTTATCATTCAACCTTGAAAACCACCCCTCAAAGAGACCTCTAAAAATGTTATTTTTTTGTTTGTATCACTCTCTTTTTATATTTCTTAAAGAAGGAGATTTTTTACTTTGATTAGAAAAGAATCATCATACACTTACGTCGGTTTGGAAGAAGGCCGACACAACTCAAAAATTATCACAATTTTTTCATATACAAGATTTTTATATAAAACTATTACATATTGTCAATATAAATTTTGGTATGCCTTACCTGGAAATCTATTAATTTTTAGTTATGACAGTTTTCTTTCAAACCGACGATATATTGACAATAAGTAATATTTTTATATAAAAATCTCACTAAGATAATTTTTGAGTTGTGACGGTCTTCTTCCAAATCGAAGTTATGTTAAACTATCTACACAAACTTTTTTCTGTATTTTATTTTTACCATACTTCATTTAAATTAGTTTGGGTGTTAGAATGGAATTTTAATTAATTGATGAGCTTAAAATTTTGAATAAGTATTTAACATATACATTTTTTAGTTCCGTGTTCAATGATTTTTTTTTAAATAAAATTATTTTTATATCAACAAATTTTTCCTTTAATTTATAAACTATCCTATAGAGACTAAAAAACTCACTAATAAATTAATATGATTATAGTTATTTGGGTATATACATAAATTTTAAAATTAATTTTCAACGAATTTTAGTTATAAAATCTATGTCTGTGTGTCTGTCGCCAAAAATTTTCGATTTTTTAAATTTTGATTTTGGATTCGAGTAAAAAAAGTGTAAGTGTAAAGTGGTCTTGATTTTTTAAAATTCGGTTGGGAATATGATTAAATCCGGGGTCAAAGTTGAACATTTCCCATATTTTCAGCGAATAATTATAAATAAGCGATGTTTTCAGTGCATCTTCGATCGTATCATTATAATTATAATTATTATTCCATTATTATTTAAACATTTAATAATAAAATTTATATTTCTATATTGTAATTATAAATCTTGAAAACATTTTAATCAAAAACATTGTTTCTTTTTTTGATTGAAATTACATTTTCATTCTGTAAATTAAATAATTTTATTTCATTTAAATAAATATCTATTTTTAAATATTTTTTGCTCTCTACATTATTTATCTAATTCTCACAATATATTAAGATCATATAAATTGGAATTATTTATGCAATTTTGTGATAAATATGAATAAAAGTTCGTTGATAGTAATTCTTCCTAGCATTCCCAGATGTTAAAAAATAATTAAATATTATAGATATAGATATTTTATAAAATTTAAATTCAAAAATTATATTTAGAGAGCGTAGAGGTGTGAATAAGTTTTGTGGTTTTTTTAAATCAGATTATACTTTTCTCCTTCATTCTAATACCTTCATCCCAAGTCCACCCTAACTCTTCTATAAATCGTGCCTGATACATTTTTATTATTTAATTATAAAATATAAAAAAATATTAAGAAAAATTTATATGAGGCTATAAGAATAAATGTGTTCTAACCCACAAACAAATTTGTATTAACTATTAGGTAGGATATACTAGATTAGGGGTGGCCAACCCAAATGACTTCGCAAGCCACTTTGGAAGTGCATCACAACTCCGCGGGTAACATAGAAAATTATATTATATAAGCAATGTATTTTTCTAATACAATGATTTTTCACAATTTTGATCATTATAAAATAAATATAATTCGTGTAATGAATCTAGTCGGCCACAAAAATTGATATCGAGGACCGTGGTTTGGTCATTCCTGTAATATCCACCCGTAATATTGAGATTGAGAAAGAATTAATCTTATTTTTGTTTTACTAATAATATTTCGCTATTAATTTTTGCATTTTTTTAAAAGTTGCGTTTAAACAATTGTCTATATCGCTTAGTGCGAAGATAGATTTTTATTTTTTAAGTATTTAAAATTTAATTAAATTTTATCTTATTTTTTTATATTAAATTAAAATACATGTTTTTAATTATGAATTTCTTTAATTATTTATAATTAAATTAAAATGTTTAAATATTAAAATGATTATAAATAGGCTCCTTATTTATTTATTTCAAAATGTATTGTATTTTTTCCAATTGAAATAAAGTGTATTATTATTATAATTATTTACCTTTTGTTTTTGAGAAAGAGAGAGAAGTAGCGTCAGGATAGGGGGGAGAGGGTGAGGGCGAGATAATTTTTTTTTTCTTTTTTGATAAACCGCGCAGCATGGCACGCGTGGCATAAGCAGCAGCCGGCATCTGGCAGGTAGCGTAGCACTGCCGCCACTGTAGTCATCGAAAACTGCAGCTGCTGCACCTGCAGGGTGGCCCACCCGAAACGAACTGGATTTTTTTTTAATGAGGCTCGCGTGGGCAGACTTAGGCGCGTGCCCCAATCCCCCCACACCATCTCTGATTAATCACAATTAGAGCCCCCTTTTAAACATTCATTAAAGTTTACACGGCTCTCCTAAAGGGAAGATAGAGAGTGAAAAAGCAGAGAATCAGAGGAAAAGCACTATCCTTTTATTTCATTTTATTCATTTAAATCCACCCACATTAACATTTTATATATCAGTTCTTATATAAAATAATTTTTTTAATATTTATAGACAAAATTGCAATTTCAATAAAATAAACTTAAGTGTTAAAATTAAAAGATGAACTAATAAAACTATTCTAATGTTAGTGTTAATTAACTAGATAATTACATACTTATAGGTTTTCATTAATTTCATATTTGAGATATACGAGGGTGGACTGAAAAGTTTCCGACCTGACCAAGAAAAACGATGTTTTTCAATTTTTTTTTTCTATATTTTTCAACATAATCTCCATCAACACTGATACATTTCTCATAACAGTGTTCTAATTAATTTATTTAATTAATTAATTAATTAAATTTGATTTAATTTAATTTAAGTCTCATCAACAGTTATTAATCGACGCAAAAATTCGTTTGGATTACGACTAGAGCACCAAATTGTCGTTAGAAATGGTTTTTTGAAGCAATTTTTGGTCTAACGTTAGGAAATGCGGCACCCACGTTGCACACAGCTTTCCATATTCAAAATTCCATTTGCAAAATATTTCGCACACGTTCAGCTGACATCGTACAGTTCTCAGCTATCTTGAATTTTGAAAAATAAAATAAAAAAAAAAATTGAAAATTTTCTTCGTCAGGTCGGAAACTTTTCAGACCATCCTCGGAAATCGGGGAACAAATCTAAATCTCTCTTTTGATTATCCACAATTAACACATTTAAATTCTCTAAAGTAGATATTTTTAATTTTTTTTTTTAATTTCTTATTCAGATCCAATTCTTATTCTTTATATCATTGTTCTTTGAAAGATATTTAAAGTAGAAACTTTTTTTAAGTTAATTATCACTTTACCCCACCCCCTTAATATTCTCATTGAAAATACAACATTCTTATTAAATGGAAAGGAATATTTAATATAAAAGCCTTGTTTATTATGATAAACGACATTAAAATTTATATTATATATATATATATATATATATATATATATATATTGATTAAATTCAAGGTTGAATACTTAAAATGTGGTAAATATCGCGTGATTCCTATTAATTCATTCATGACTGCCAAAAAAACACTGTTAAGAAATCTGTCTAGCAAATTATGAGAGAGAGAGGGAGAAAGGAAATTGGGGATAAGAAAAACGTTTTTAATGGATACGAAATATATATATATATCATGAATTATTTAAAAATATCCCTCTTTCTCTTTTACATTAAACTACGGTTAATTTTTATAAAAAAAATATCAATCATTTTTATATTTATTTATCATAAAATAAATCTATTGACAATTTTGTAAATATAATATTTTATTGATATAACATTTATATAATAGGTGGTCTTAACACAAATATTATTACAATTAAATTAAGAACGCATTAAATAATAGTCATCTATTGATTTTATTTAATAATCTCAATTTTAAATTCTATTCTCTCATTATAATATAATATAACAGTTGAAGGATCCTTCTAGGATTTGCATTTAAATAAAATTGAGCTACATTGGGTCAGATGAGATTTTTAAAAAATGGTAAGGAGGGATGGTATCCTATGAGCTTATCTTATACTATGAGTAATTGATTTGAAATTTTTTAAAGTAAAGTTTTTGAAAGTTTTTAATTTCAATTCAATGTGATATTTATTCAATATATTTTCTCAGAATATTCATGAAATTTTCAATTGTAAATAATTTTTAACTTAAATAGGTTTATAATGTAATTAATACAATTTATTTACGAGAGCAGGTCAATAAATCCGGGACTTTTTTAATTTCCCGTCTCTTAAATGAAATGGCAACACTTCTAGTATCAGCTGACTCGTGTCGAAATTTGAACTAGCTGGGTCTTTTAGTTTTTGTTTGACATCTATTAATAGCAAACTACCTCGTGATTTGAGAAGAAGATGTAAAATAGTGAATTTACATAAAAATCCAAGAATTGGGATATAAATTGCTCACTCATTTGCCCTAATCTCCGGACTTAGCCCCAAATGACTATTTCTTGTTTAATTAAAAGAATGAACTATAAACTTATATTGAATAATATCATAAAATACAACCATAATATTTGGGTTGAAAAAGAGAAATATTTACAACTAATAATCATTAGAACAAACTAGTTTTTCCGAAGGCCGAGTTTTAAATAGAAATATTTATTTGTGTAACATCTCAGAAGTATGTTAGATATAAAATTTACCACTCGAATGTCAAACAATTATAGTTCGAATAAATATGGTACACACAGAGCAATTGTCTAATGATAATTGTCTATAGCAACTCAAGTGACCTTAAAAAGTAAAACTAATAAATTGATAAACAAACCTAAAAACTAACCATAGGTATATATTTATAAAGGTAATTGTTCAGTCTAACCAATGTATCATGGATTTGAATAAAACTTTACCAGTAAATTCTTTTTTTGATCCAAACGAACTTTCCTTAAGCAGTATGTGGCGGTCGCTTCTAGTTTACGAGATAAAAATTATTAAAGTTTGATATAAATCCATTGATATTCTATTTAGCTACCATGTTTTATTATTTCACCACCAGAGGGCTTCATTAATTTTCTGTTTTTATAAGTTTGTTTTGAATATAAGAAAATTAAAAATAATTAATAATTTTCCTTAGAGAAAAAGTTAATAATTAATTAATTAGTCAATAAAACCTTATTAAATGGCTGTTCATTCATAACTAGTTTATTTGTCAAACTTTAATAATTTTTACTTTCACTTAGCTATATATAGTAAGGGGAAGTATTGCGAACGTGCAAAGATTCGATTTTGAGTTTTCAACGGAAATACTTGTTTTGAGGTCCCCTGAGTCCAAAAAACATAGACCCGCAAAATGGTCTCTGTGTGTGTCTGTGTGTATGTGATCACTCTAACTCAGAAACGAGAAGCTGTCCGAAACTTAAACTCCGAATTTAGAATAGGTATATACCCGGTATGTTACAGCAACTTTTTCGTTAAAATCAGTTGACCGGAAGTGCTACTTTACATCATTGATTTTACACTTTTTTGCGGTTTTCTCTAAAACGGCTTTAACGATTTTGATTAAACTCGCTATATCGATGTTAAATTAAGTGATCTATAATATGAGTTTGGTGTTATCCACGTGGAAATACTCTGAGAAGGATATTTTCACAAAGTAGGGTGGTAAGTGAAAGTTGTGTGATGCGTGCACCCGCATTAGATTTTTATCTAGTAAACTAGACTCTTCTGTCACATACTTCTTAAGGAGACTTTGTTTTGAATCAAAAAAGGAATCCACTGGTAAAGTTTTATCCAAATCCATGATACATCGGTTAGACTGAACTTATAAGCATTAAAAGAAGAAAACTCAAAATGTTTTAGGACTGATTTGAATATTTAAATGTTTTTTTACTTAAATAATGTAATTACTTAATTAATTAACAGGTGTTAATAAATAAATAATCAAATTAAAATTGCAAAACTACACAATAATCCAAGTTTCTTTTTTTTATTTGATTAATATATAGCTCTTTTAGAAATTTTAATTACAAAATTAATTATTATTCTAATATTTTGTCTTTTAAGTACTAAGCAGTCGTCCGTTGCACAAGGTACTCGATTCCTAAACTGAAAGGTACTTACTTATGTCTTAAATAAATGGACATGTATAATGTAGATACTTATAATTCATTATTTAATGGTTTATTTAGTTAAATTTCAAAGAGTTAAAAAATAATAATAAAAAAGGCAACCAACCACACAGTCTCTTTCTCTTTCTCTTTCTCTCTTTATTTGTCATGTGTATGTTAATACAAGTACTAACCAATCGACCTCTCTCACCGCACCGTGCCTTAAAAAAACATTTAATTGGATATTTATGTCGATAGTGTTGTTCTGTAAAATTTCGAGGCCCACGTGAACGAACACACGAGGCAATGAATATTTAATCGCAAGCCCCGAAATTCTCATTACTCAAATAATTTTATGATACACCGTCACCACCTCTCGTTTTTTTTTCTTCTCTATCTCTCTCCTTTTTTTCCTTTCGTCTTTTTGATCTTTTCTATACTTTCATATATGGATTTTTTTTTTAAAAAAATCAACGTTCTTCTTGTTGTAAAAAGTTAAATTGTTACTTTGAGTGTATATTGGAAAAAAAAGAAAGAGAAGAGAGTGATTGGATTGGACAGAGAGGTGAGTGGGGGGGAGTATGTTAATTGGCCGTAGGATAGTTTATGGACATCCCTGAGGTTTTCTCATAAACGTAGTCGATATCCCAATAAGTGGTTGTCGAAACGATTGGTATATACCAATAACAGTCTAACGCAGAAAGAGAGAGGAAAACTTAACGCCGAAAATGTTCAACAAACAATACAATCTACTCATTCTAAAATATAATTAAACAAAACAACATAAAAACAACAAATTTTATATTTTTTCTAATTATTATTATTTTGATATTTTTTTATTATAAATAATTACGAGGGTAGGTCAATAATTCTGTGACTTTTTGAATGAAACACAGATTTTTAGATAAAAAATTATTTTATTTTTCAACGTCTCCTCTTCCTTTGAACTCAATACATTTCGACCAACGTTTCTCCAATTTTTTTATCCCTTCTAAAAAATAAGATTTGTCGAGGACATCAAAATAGGTATTTGTTTGTGGGATGATTGCATCGTATCTTCAGGTTTGGAAACAAGAAATAGTCACTCGGGGATAAATCCGGAGAATAAGGTGGATGAGGAAGTAATTCGTATCACCATTTATGGATTTTCATGGATTCATCACTTTTTTCGTTTTCTTCTCAAATCACGAGATAGTCTGCTATTAATGGTTATCAAACTAAAACTAAAAGACTCAGCTGGTTGACATTTCGACAGGGGTCAGCTGATAGTTGTCTGCTGACACAGGACCAGTGTTGCCATTTCATTTAAGAGACAGGAAATTCGAAAAGTCACGGACTTTTTGACCTTCCATCGTATATTTAGATTTTTTAAAATAAAATAAATAAATAACATGTGTATAAAATTATTTTTTAATTCACATTGTTAGAAGATTTAATCTAAAAAAATATCACCTTTTATATTATACTAGCAATAAGAATGTTAATAGTATTCTATAAAAGGAAGTAAAAAGTAGGCCCAAAATTTTGTATATTCACCTATATATAAATTTTAAAATTCATTTACATAGAATAAATACATTTAGATAAATTATTTAATAAAATATTTAATCATAAAATATTGCTTATTATTATATTATAACCTGATAACATAATAACTTTATTAATTAATTTATTTATTTTTTGTCAACAATATCTATTATTTAGGGATTGTTTTAAGTTCGTTTTAAGAGAAAGTATAGTTTGTTGATGAATGAAAGTGAGTAGCTCCTGTTGTTGGAAGGGGAGGGGTGTTAGTGTGAAGGAGGGAGGTTGGGAAGTAGCGCCATTCTTAGAATGTCACTTCCAGGTCTCTCTTCCACCTCCCACCCCACAAATAGGTGCGAACACGAATGTCGCAACCCGGGACAGAGATCGAGGGCTATGACCTTTGAACCTCACGCGCGTGCACAACGAGAATGTCGCTTCGCTTCTATTTAGCCAGTTACCATTTACATAAAGTAAAATTCTTCTCTTTTTTTTATTATAGGACATTGAATTTTGTTAAGAGAGTGAAAGAACCCGTCTGTGGGACCAACCAATCGGCCTATAAATCAATGCCCCCCTCTTCTCTTTCCCTCCCCCCATCCCACTCCACTTTATATCAATCCGCCCATTTACATCTTCAAATCTCAAGGAAAAAAAAAACTAATGCAAACATTTATTCACTTCATATTAAAATTTATAATTATTTATTATTATTATTATTATTTTGTATGGATGTACTAATTGTAAGGATTCTTTTTTAATATAATTTTATATAATTTTTAATATAATTATAAATTAGGCCTAAAATTATATATATCTCCATTTATAAAAACAAAAAAGACCATATATTAATATTCAAATTAATTATAATTCTTAAATATATAAATAAAATAATTGAATTAATTAGTAAATATAAAAAATATTAAATTTGAAAAAAAATAAATAAAAATATTTCAATAATTAAGCATTTTTTAATTAAATTTATATAATATAAGTCAATCTGTAGTAACTTTATGTTTTTAGCAAAAATATTTATTTTTTTTAAAAAATAAAATGTTTATTCGGTGTTACTGTAGCGTGTGCTCTACCAAAACCATACCAATACTGCAACGTGCGCTCTACCTGCTTTCAGCATGCTTAAGTAAGGATATATATACCAAGTATGGAATGTACTTTCCTAATGGAAACACACCCCCACTTTGATACGACCGAAAAAGTGTTGTCGGGATTTAAAGTCGAGACTGAGCTTAAGTAGTTCTAGGTTTCAAGTCTGAAATATACTTTCCTAAATGGAAATAGCCCCCGCCCGCCTTGAAAAAACAAAAAAAAAATACTTTTTTATGTAAATTATCAGTTTATATTATTTTCTATCTTTTTTCTAATTATTACACATATTTATAATATGTGCTATACGCTATCTACAGTATTGGTAAAGCGCTTAGTGTAGGTACAGTCGCACCATATTTTTTGTCCGCTTTTTAAGAAATAATATGGGAATATTAGAACTTTTTATAAAGATTACATTACTAGCAATCTTTTCAAATTCTTGAATCTACAAATTTTTATTGGTAAAATCAACATAAAGACCGAAATATTTACATATAAGTTGATAATAATGAATGAATGACACTTTTTAAATTCATTTTTAGATTAAATAAGTAATTAATTTTGCAAATTTAATAAAGAGATTTATCTTATATAAAATTGGAAGTATACTTATAAATAAATAATATTGTGTGTAAGAGGGCATTAAATCTGAATAAAAGGCTTTTTAATAGAGTGCCCCGTCTAGGGAGAAAGAACTCTCTCTGTCTCCTATGTGATTAATGCAATAGGATTGCCATTTGAAATGCAAATTGGATTCGTTTAATCTTATTTACGTACAGCCACGTATTTTGGCATCCAAACTTGACTTGTAAATGCCCTCGAGATTAGAAAAAAGAACAAATGCATGAGAATTTTGTCATTACATTGTAAAGTATTATATATTATTTTTTTTTTAATTATAAGAATATTATATAAGATTATATATATATATATATATTGCATAATAAATAATAAAAAAAACTGATTTTTAAAAAAAACCTCAATTAATATTTTTAAATTGATAAATTTTCATAAATATAAATATATTATTTTTTTGTGATTTAATAATATTAAACATCGAAAAACCTTAAAATGAATTCGATTAATAATGATTATTTTAATAATTTCAAATTATATTCAAAAAAATGAATTAATATTTTAAAATCTATATAAACAGGGTATGTGTTTTATGTCGTAAATATAAAAATAGAAAAATTTAATATCAAAAAAACTCTTTTAATAAATTAAAAATGTGTTTTTCCCACCCAGTGTTTATCAAAATAAGCATCACAATTTTTTTTTTTAATTTAAAAGTCAGTATATACTTTTTATTACGAAATTTATTAGAAATTTTTTTATGATTTCAGTTTTATTTAACGAAAATATAATAATATCTATTAAATTAAAGAATATAAATAAGTAAATTTTAAATATAATACACCATCAAGTTTTTTATTTTCTTTCTTTCATTTGTAGAGTTCTAAGAAACATTTTTTTAGTGGTTGCATGCAATTAGGGGCAAAATCAAATTCTATTAAATGAATTTCTTTTCTAATATAAATATATAACTCATTAATAAATTTATCTAGGTAGTTTTTAATTATTTTATATTTTGTTCCAGGTAAGCTGTTTACTGCTAAGTAGAAATTGAAATATTTTAATGCTTTTTCTAACAAATGAACGAGTAATGTAAGTTTCGATTCTTCATATTAATCTTTATATAATATAGAACTAAAATTAAAATCAACAAGTAATAAAAATTATGAATTTTCTAAAATATATCCCAAAATAGTTTTATAGTTCAAAGGCATGATATAATAAAATAAAAATCATAAGTAGAAATCACCAATGTGTATTAGACACTGCCTTTTCATAAGTGGTACAAAATTAGAGGTTATTTTTTGTTATAAGTAGAAATTATATATAATATATTTAATAATTGGACGCTAATAAAAAATATAATATATATTAATAAATTGATTAAAATTTCATAAAATGATATCCAAAAAATCTATTCCTAATCCATATTAATATTGATAGAAATTCTAGAAATTCCCATATAAAATTATAAAAATATATTATTTAAATGAATATCACTTAAATAAATAAATCTTTTTTAGAAAATTCATATATTTATACTATATGTAATTTTGCTATTAATAGGAAAAAAATATCGAGTTAAAATAAAAAAAGGAACTTATTTCACATATATGAGTGTGTGTTTATAATTATAAAAATATATGTACCACATGATCCATAAAGTTATATTTACATCAATTAAGTCCTTTATTCTATTTCTTTATATTAACAATTTATCATTAACTACCCTAAATTTATGATTTATTATACAATAATACATACATAATAACAATAATACATACATAATAACAATAATACATATATAACAAAAAATACTATTAATCATCTTTATTTACAAAATTTTATATTTTATATATTTTTTTAATTTCAAGTGGTAAATTTAGGCGGGAATTCCGACTTTACATGATAATAATATTAACAGCAATAAGATAAATTCATATAAAAATCCATCCAGATTCTTTGTAAAGTTTTGATTTTTTAATTTTATTGTCACCTGTTATTAATTACTTTACTCTAAGAAAAAACTAATTATTTACCTTAAAAATATCTGAATATCATAAAAATTCTAAGCACAATTTAATTTTCAAGATCAAAAAGATATAAATTCATTCAATTTGGCTAGTAAAATAAAAGATATACATTATAATAGATTGTATTATAAAAGAATAAACTTTCTATTAAAATTATACATAGAAAAATATACGTAGTGATTATTTAAATAATATTTTATTAATATTGATTAAAAATGTAGCTGGTGTAATTATAGTTATTATAATTTTATTTATATAACAGCTTAATTAGGTCACATCTCAGATTATCAATTTTTTCCACGAGAACCAACAAACTATTTTAAACTATTAACTCCAAAAACTTACCATTAAAAAATACTGCCTAAGGGTAATAAAACATGTGAAATTTTTTCTTCAGCCATTTTTTAATTATTAAATTTTTTAATGCCTCTTACAAAATACATTTCCCTTTTCTGTGGTTGAGTTTTATTTTACTTTTAAAAATAAGATATATTATATTTTATTATTTTTTAAGTCTTGCAAATATTAAATGTTATATTATTAAATATATTAGAAATTCAGGGGCTTTCAAAGCATTAATAATTTATGACTAAATATTACTATACTAAACCATGATAAAATTATGATAAAATCTATTTTTTTAGACATTTTTAAGTATTAAGTATAAAAAATGATATTTCAATATTAAATAAATAAATATATATATATTGGCGGAGGTCATACTTCTCCTGCCGCATCCCGCATCTCAGTTCCCATTTCTCTCTATCCCGAGTTTATTCTTGTATCAAACCAGTCTTTTCCTTAGTTATTTAAATCTCTGGGCCGGCATATATTCATTTTCTTTCTTCTACAATTATCTTCATGTGACATGCCAAACCAATTGTTTTTCTCCTACTTTATCAATTGTTTCCTATTTGTTTGTTATGGACCATATTTCATCGTTCTATGTTCCAATCTTTACAATCTGGAAGCTCGACGTTAAAAGTCAATTTTTGTGACTTCTAAATTTCTCTGATTTTTACCGACCGACGATAGTAAGGGAGGTATTGTTTTCACACCAAATTTCACATGTGGAGATTTTTACATATCTCCACGAATCATGCATTTTCTAAACAGAAAAAAGTATTTTTAGCATGATGTCTGTCCGTCCGTCTGTCCGTCCGTCTGTCCGTCCGTATAGATGTGTACAGCCTGAACGGCTCAACCGATTTTGATGAAATTTGGTATATTTACTTAATGCATCAGTGGGATGAATTGATCAACTTTTGGTGCAAATCCGTGAACCGGAAGTGGTAGTATTAGCGATCGACGATAGGAAGGGAAGGGTTATTTTCACACCAAATTTCACATGAGGAGATTTTTTTTATATATCACCACGAATCATGCACTTTGTATTGGTTTTATCCTCGGGAAAATCATATTTATTAGTTTTTTCTTGATTTAAAATTATATGACGTCATCCAGCCATTCATGACGTCACAGCCTGGTCTTACATATATATTATAAATAAAATAAAATTAAAAATATTTATGTTATATGCCTATATGTTTTTTATTACATTAATAGATATATTAAAATTATTTGAAATTGTTTCTATAGCTGGAAATTAATTTACTTCAAACCGTCGGTCGGTTCGGACCTGGCCACAGGTCAACTTATTTCCTTTAATTGTCCAGTGAACTATAGATTGTGATTGGTTCTATTATCGCCGTAAAGATGTTAAGTTTTGTCTTCAGGGCAATTTTTGTTGACTAAAGTAAGAGGTTCAAGTATCAGATTGCACTTCTTCCTGAATTTATACATTGGCGTATACCTTTTTATCGAACGTTCCCTCTTTATATATAATACATACTTTATTTAATATTATTAATTGAAATAATTAATGAATGGTCCGGTAGTCGTATAGTCATAAATTCTTATATTTCATCTATAAGTCAAGACTAAAATAAGAATGAAATAAAAACTATCTATATTATTAAAGATTAGATTTTAATCTTAGATTACATGTGAGTCAATTTCCTTTTTGTATTCAAATCCCCTTCATTAAGAAATTGATGTTGAGTCATGAATTCAATGATGATTGCAATCATCATTTTCATGATTATAACTTCATCATCATCAAATGAATAGCACAAATCAATATATATATGAAGATGCATTCCATAATCAAATCAGTTGATAACTCATCGTGTAGCGATTTAATTGGACTTTATTAAGATTATTAAAGAAATAAAAAAGAGTTCATTGATGAATTAAAGGAAAATGCTATATGATTCCTATTTTCAAATTATCATTGAATGTTTTTTTTTTCGGTAAATATTAAAATACAAAAATTTAAATTAATAATTAAATATTAATTAATAAATAATACTTTTAATTCAATTATAAAATATTTTATAAAACTAAGACTAAATATTCAAAAATAAACATTTAATTATTATTATGAAAATAAAAATAAAATATAATAATAATATATAATATATTAATTATAATTTTTTTTTTTCCTTTTTTTAAAGAAAATAGAGTAATGCTCGTACCATATTATTAAAGATATATATAGGGGGAGTTTGTTTAACTAATAAATTATTTTCCAAGAATTTTCTTCTAGAGATGCTTGTTGGTTAAATTCAAGAGAGAGATACTTGAAATACACTCCAGGTCCACTACTTATTTTTTTTTCCTTTTCTTCATTCTTTTCTATTTTCTAGGAAATAATGTTTGTCCCCTCTATTTTTGAAAATAAACATCCCACACAATGAAATAAATAAGTGAAATAGTTATAATGGAATTTTGTAAATTAAACCACATATTGATATTTGTTATTGTAAATTTATTCAAAAAATACAAACCTATACACAACGTTTCGATTGCTACTTCTGCTCTTCTTGTCACTGGACACTCGAACAGTGCAGTCGCTTGATAACGATTGCAGAAGTAGCAATCGAAACGTTGTGTATATGTTTGTATTTTTTGAATAAATTTACAATAACAAATATCAATATGTGGTTTAATTTACAAAATTCCGTTATAAATAAAAACAACCACCAAAGCTTTAATAATTTAAGTGAAATAGTTATTTCCATAAACAACAAAAGTGTAAATTTTTTAAATTTTAATTGCTGTCTTTATCAATTAATTTGATAGACCTTATTATAATCATATTATCTCTCAATTTCATCTCATCTTTCTTTAAATCCCCTTCCCAAGGTGTTATTGGCCACTTCACTTCTTTTTTTCCCAAATGGTTTGCCTTTGAAACAAACTTCGTTCACCAAATGTTCCTACCATCATAGCTCCTTTATCTTAAAACTAATTATGTCTTGGCATTGCTTAGAAGTCATGCAATTCCCCGTTAACTTTCCAAAATTTCAAGCATTTTCGGTTCATAAATGTTTCTAAATGTTGTTTAGAATTTAACCTTCCAACACCTCGAATCAAATATTAGTTAATAAACATTTAAAATGTAAAATAATTCAAATTCCGTTATTTTTTCTCTATTACTTTTGAAATTTTCATTAGAAAAGATTTATTTGTATTATATATTTTCTTATAATGTAAATTAAAATTGAATTTTAAATTCAAAAAAAATTTGACCTAGTATGAAAAAATAACCCTAGGATAAAGCAACCCTATTAAAAATTTAAATCATAGTTGAGATGAAGAAAGAAATAGAGAGAAATAAAAAAAGGCGACCCTTTCAAGAAAACATGATGCCTAAAGGGCTGTCCTTGAAAATCATGAAGCTGGCTTGGTTGGTGGGTTGGCCCAGGGGCTGTATTTGCAGCAGAAACCCCCGGATGCTCAACTACGCTTCGTTCTCTTTTTTATATTACACTGTCTGCTAAAAATAATACCTAATCACGATTGCCTATTATATCACACAAGTGAGTGAATGAAAAATATAAAGAAAAAAAACTGACAAAAAAATATATATATATATATTATCTATATATAAATAAAATTGAAGGCGCCTGCACGCTACCTTTCTTTGTCCGTTTTCAAATAAAACAGAACACAAATGATAATTGGGCTGTAATTTAAAGTATGTTCAGGTAAAATTGAAATTTCCAAAAAAAAGATATATATATATATATTCTTTATTATTTTTTTAAAGAACCGTTATTTTAATGTGTTTAAATTTATGAATTTATGAATAAATAAAATAAAATAAAAAATTTCATAAATCACCATTTTAAATATCCAAAATTTCCCTTTTTTATAATATTTATAATTATATTTAACAATTTATCTATAAAGAATGACAAAGCAGTAGAAATTTTTTTGAAAATATTTTTTGTTTTTCTATGAGATATGAAAAATAAATTATCATTAATTAATATTAGGATATAAAAAATATTTTTAATAAAAAAATATTTAATTCCCCAATCATTAAGTATAATATAATTTAAATAATTTTAATTTTAATTTAGATATATGTATTCTTTTGGAACTGAATCAAAGAAGCATTCGATGATATTAAATTGGAAATGAAATCCACAAAAACATTTAACTAATTACTAAAAAAAAAAGTTGTGTCATAAATAAAATATTTGGCGCCGCACTATTTCCCCCTACTCTCCACTTCTCTGCCGTCGCCATACCATTGAAATTTTTACATGAAAAATTGGATTATAAAAAAAAAAAATTAAATAAAGAACGAAATCACGAAACTAGTCCTAGTTAAAAAGTGATTAAAACTTGTTTGATGGCGGCACATAGGTTCTATGTGTATAATCCCTGTATTTCCTGTTTTTTCCAAAACATGTTCTCGTTTTCATAGTAAATGGAATCAATGAGGACAATATCTATCTTACCTAGGCTGCTTTTTTTTTTGATTCAATCTTTTTTTCTTCTTGATAAATTTATGGATTCATGTTTTTCATTTGGCTTTCTGATTTAAACTTGAATTCTTATAAAAATTCTCTTTGCTTGTTAGGAAGATTTTTTTTTTTTCTCTTTAACGAATTTTCAATCGGGTGAAGAGAATGCAAAGAACTTATACTATTATAATATATATATATATAAAGTGATGTTGTAGAGAAACTTAAAAAATAAGAGTAGATTAAATCTAGACATTTCTTTTTTCAAAAATATTACGTGTACTACCCAAAAATTCCAAAATTCCCAAATTCCCAAATTTATATAAAAGAATCTAAAGATAGGTATATTAATATCAAATTGAATTAAAATAATAGTTGCGTGTTTTAATTAATATTTCAATGTGTTCACAAATAAAAATGGTTTAATTAATTTCTATAATTAAATTTATATTTTTTAAATAAATTGAAAATTACACAATTGCTGACAACACCGCATTCAATTATAACGGGTCTCTCTCTCTCTCTCTCTTCCAAAAATAACTGATATTTTAAATATTCAATAAAATAGTTTTTTTTTATTTCATCTATCTTTGTGGCTCTTCGAAACTCGAAAGTTCTTGACCCCAGCAACCTCATTTCTTCAAATGTCCCTTTTCTGAGCTACCACCATCCAACTCTAATTCTCCTTACGTCCATTCTCGCATGGTCTGCCCACCACAAAAAAAATTTGCCTCCTGTGAGGTTTGAACTCACGACCCCTGGTTTACAAGACCAGTGCTCTGCCACTGAGCTAAAGAGGCGATTCTTTTTTAAAACATAGGTTATAATTTTGAAACAGTTTAAAAAATTTTAAATATTTCAAAAGATGCCACGAAAATCAAATGAAGCTATATTATTTCCAAAAAAAAAAAAAAAATATTTTTACACTATAGTGAAATTATAAAAGCAATTTCATAAATGTAGCTTCCATATATATATATGGTATTCCAGCTTTTCTTAATAGAAACATCAAATCTTCCCCCCGGAATTGACAATCCTATTATAAGAAAAATTTTAATCATTCCCACCCTAGATGACTGATTGGGATTATTTACTGTAGGAAATCAAAATCATATTAATCCTCGAATTACAAGGATCTTCAATCAAGAAATTTTATTTAATTTTTAGTAATTATTTTTTTTAATTTTTTCCTTTTAAAATGTGATTTATGTTATGTTAAAATTTGATTTATGTTATAAATTTTAATTATTATTTATCAATTACAAAATAAATTAATTATAAAATAACTTATGTATAGCATTTTGTGTAAAATCTAAAAATTAATAAATGATTTTTGAAATTGAAAAATTTTAAACAAATTGATTAAAATTAATTATTTGTTATTATTATTATTATTATTTATATAAAGGCCCATTAGGTGTCTAGCTGAGGTAGCAAAAATCTTGAGTAGCCACTTGTCAGAACTGACAGGAGATAGAACTACCTGCCATACTGGCTGCCTACTTGGCTGACTAGTTATCGATAAGTTATCATATATTCTATATTGTATTGGCTGCAGCAACCTGACTATTAAGAATGCAAGTACCCTAAGAGTGAATCTGATAAATAATAATTATCTATTTTAATTAATTTAAATAATGAAATAGTTGATTTAAACATATTGATTAGATGAATTAAATACAATTAATTATTTTTTATTTATTATTTTATTATTATATTAAATATTTATATTATTCAGAGATTAAATGTCACATTTAGATTAAAGAAATTGGGATTATTTTTAAATTTATTTTTGTAATTATTACTTTAATAGATAAAAAATAAATAAAAAATTCATTTAATAAATGCAATCAATAAATTTATAATCAATCAAAAAAAAAATTATATCTAATTTTAGAAATGGTTTTGTTTAAGGCAGACATTTGTAAAAATATATTTATGAAACCTCTCCTCTCATCCTCTCCCCACTCCCTTTCAACATATATATCTCTCTCTACCAATCTATATTTACGTCAATTGTAATTCAAGGACATTTCTTCTTAAATAATAATAACTAAGATGTTTATTAAAAGGATCAGAATAATAAATAAATATTAAATGTCAATGAACTTTCTTTCTCTCCTATTGGTAAATTCTAGTGAACATTTGAAAATTAATCAATAATAAATTGAAATATAAGCACTTATGAATCTATACCGTTTGTCTAATTCATTTTATATTTTGTAATTAATAATAGGTTATGAATCTTCAAAGAACGATTACTATTGTTATTTTAAAAATCGAATTTTCAGTCCATCAGACAGTGATACCAACTTTTTCCCAATTAAATATTTTCAAAAATAATATTTATTTGTTATATTAATTAATTTTTATTTAAAAATGTATTTTAAATATGAATACTAAAAATAGAAAGAATTATCAATGTGTTTGGCCGTTTTCGTACTCCATATCACATACCATAATAATGTTAATAATGTAAAAATTCACATTAATTTATTAAATCTATTTTTTCAGTTATATTTGTATTTATTTATTTCATTTTACAATGAAATAATAATTTAAAACTATCGTTTTAGTATAAAACTAAAGATTAATTTTTTTTTTGTTATGGATGTATGGGCACATTTTCTTAATTATTATCCATTCTACCTTTCTTTCCTTTTTAGACTTTTATTTTGGCATGACCTCTCAACTTTTCTTCAAAAAAATCTTTAATAATAAAGTCCAATATAGATTGTATTTTTTTATTTACAGGGTAAAGGTAACATAAAGAAGAATTAATTATTTTCCTGACATTGCAAAATTAACCCAAAATCGTATTTCCCTTGTTAAGGAATGTAACCTTCCTACCGCCCCATCACATATATATATATCCTCCTTCCCTCCTAAACCAACCTCCTTCTTCATCACCATTTCCCCCATAGTCAATTGACCTGGCTTTGTGGGTCGAGTGCCCTAAGTCTACTTTGGTTGGTGCATATTGCTTGCCAGGTTGCCAAATTGTACTCATTAGGGACTGAAAGAGAATCTCCTAATTGACAGGCTGGCCGCTGCCAATTACATTCAACCACCCCACACCTTTTGAAAAACCCCCGGTAAGGAAGCTAGATGAAGGGAAAGTCAAGTTCAACAGATGCTAGAAAAGGGAGAAAGAGAAAAAAAAAATTATTTTTCTTTGCTTGCACATAATTAAAAATCCCTAAAGAAATTTTTATGAAAACTCAAATAATACAACCGATTTCTTTCTTCTCTGCATGCTTACAAAATATTATACAAAATATTAATTTTGAATTATAAATCTATATTTTCATATGTATTAATATAAAATGATAATTTTAAATTTAAATAAAAATAAATAAGGAGGCTATTTCATCTCTATAGGGGTAAGCCGACTTTTTTATCAAAGGCCCAAACGAAAGTTCGACATTTTCTTGGCTGACCGCAGAGAAAAAAAAATATAGTAAATTATTAAACCTTAAATATTTAATGAACAATTCACATAATACATGTTTCTTTCATGGTTTCAAAAATTGTTTCATTGTTTTAACGATTATTATAATATATATTTAACTTAACAATAATCAAGTGTCCCGCAAAAAGATTAGGTTACCAATAAAGTTCTTTTTAGCTTGGCGGGTCACAGATCTAGATGATGCAATAATTTAGTTTGAAATTGTTGAATATTGGAAAGAATTTAACATTTTTATTTAAATTAAGAGGTTTTAATAAATTACATAAAAATTAAAATTATTGACTCAACTGACATATAGTTTCGATTTCAATATTTTAGAACAAAAAAAAAACCAAAATTTAAAGAAAATTATAAATAATTAAAGCTTTGCTGATTTAATGATTACAATCTAATTTTATTTCGTTTTCATAACTTTATAACCTTTAATTATAATTATTTTTGCCTGTAAAGGGAGGGGGCGCAGCTGCCCACTAATTGGAAATAAAATAAAGCTGCATTTCGATTACTGCAGAACAATGAAATGTAAAAAATCATCTTTACTGCTGTCAATACTACCAGGACGTAGAAAAATATACACTAATTTTACCTTAAATTAGGCTATTATTAATATTAAATTAATTATAAATTATTAATTAAATTAAAAATTAGTTGCACTTTTCAGATCAATCAATTATAAATGTTTAATATGTGAGGCCTTGTTTGTACTTTTATTGCTTCACGTCACTGCCGGCAGTAATGACTACAAAATCTTGATATCATAATTGACATCGAGGGCTCTACGAAAGATCACTGTTCTCTATATTGGATCAGAAACAGGGAATGAAACTGAATATCGAAATACCGCCTAAATATGGACATTTTCTAGAAATTTTTAATTACGTGTAATATTAATCGAAAACATGAATTATATATAATCAAGAATTTTTTCATGGTATGAGTTTTTCGAAATTTTATTTTTGTTTATTTTGTTTAAATATTTGGTATATATATCGTATAGACTATTCTTTGTAAAAAAAAGATTATTTTAAAAAATATTAGGTATGTTGTTTATATTTCTTATATGCTTCTTATTATTAAATACGCAATTTTTAAAAAAAAAATTTAAATAATCTTTTATAAAAATCAGTTAAATATTTTGAAATACCTACTAATTAATTCCGTTTATTGTCTATTTCCTTTTAACAACTTTTAAAAAAAGGAAACGAAAATGTTTAATAGAAAACCGGTATAATGGATATTAGATAAACTAGATATTTTAAATGAGATTGCTTCATTGAATAACTTTTAAGTAAAATATATATAAAAAAACTTGCTCGATGACTATTTATGAATAGATATAGATACATACAAAAGTGTGTGGGATTAAATGGCAATAATGAAAATTATCAGATTATTTTTTATCTCTATGTGTATTCTAATAGAGGGTGAATAAAAACAGCGTGAGCAGTCTTATAAGTGAATATATTTTATGTTAAAAAAAAATGAAAAATTCATTTCAATAATATGTTTCTTTTTCCACTTTTTTCAATGGTCTGTTTGAAATAAAAAATAATTTCATTTAATTTAAACAACAAATGACAATTATGATAGTTTCAATTGGTACGGACATCATTCACTTGTCTCTTTTTTGATAGTATCTTTAATTATAAGGGGGGAGAGTAAAGAAGAAGAGAATGAGGAGAAAAGAAATAGAAGAGATAAAAAATGAATCTCTCTATATTCATTCTCACTAGAGAATATATGAATGTCCTAAATATACGATGGAAGGTCAATAAGTCTGTGATTTTTAGATTTTCCCGTCTCTTGAATGGCAACACTGCTCTACCACTATCAGCTAACGACTCCTGTCGAAATTTGAAACAGCTGGGTCTTTTAGTTTTAATTGACCTCCATTAATAGCAGACTACCTCGACATTTGAAAAAGTGAATTTCCATAAAAATCGATGAATTAGGATAGTAATTACTCTCTCATCCGCCCTATTCTCCGGATTTAGCCCTGAATGATCATTTTCAAACCTGAAGAAATGCCTCAGCGGAAAGAGATTGGACCGATGAAATCATAAATCGCACAAACAAATACCTATTTTGAGGTCCATGACAAATCTTATTTTAGGAATAAAAAAATTGGAATAACGTTGGACGAAGTGTATAGAGCTCAAAGGAGATTACGCACAAAAATAAAATAATTTTTTATCCAGAAACCTGTGTTTCATTCAAAAAGTCACAGACTTATTTTCCTGCCCTCGTATTTTTAATTTAACCATATCATGATTAGACTCGTTGATAAAATTCGTATTTGAAAAAAAAATATTTTTTTGTTTTTTTTTCCTAAACTTAAGATCTCTCTCTAATTGTAAATTTCTATAGTTTTGTTTTGGTTTTTTTTATATCTTGTGAAACTCAATATTTTTTTAAAATAATATTCCAATTTATTTTTCATTTGGGTTTAAAAATAGGAATTTTAGTAGTAATAAAATAAATATTGTGTGTTAATATTTATTCTTTATTTTTGAAATCAACTAGATATCTATCTATTCAGTCGCCTGTCGCTTTGTTTCTTTGTCGAAAAAGAAAATAAAAAAAAAAAAAATGAAAAAAAACAGGTTTTCATTTAACAATTTATTCAGTCAATTTTACCTGGTACCTTTTTGTGATCTGATATATTATTAAAACTATTTGATCGGGGAAAGGTAAAAATAAGAAAGAGAGAGGGAGAGCGAGAAATGACTTTTTGATAAAAGAAGAAAAGAAATTCAAGCCAATCTCTACATAACACACGCAACATATGGCATCACAAGGGTGTATAAAGACGGAATAACAGACCTTTTGGTCATAATTAGAAAAAAGTAAAAATTATAGCTAAACTTAAATAAATAAACAAAAAAATAAATATATAACGGTTTTATTTCTCTCTGGTGCGAGATTTTCAACAATATTTAATTATTTTCAAAAAGACTTATCACTTAATAAACGTTGAAAAATCTTAAATTGATGTATAATTTTAATTTTTTCATGTTTTTATAATAACAAATCAAATTTTGATGTTCACCTGCCGACTTTTGAATTTTTATATATATATATATATATTCGAATTATATTTAAAAAAAATTTGAGGATGAATATGTTTTCAAAGACCAATGGGATACCACTTGTCAACTTCACCCTCTTTTTAAATCAATGTCAACCAGGTCAAGTAGGAAGATAAAAATGGTAGAAATGGTTTAATAAAACACAACACGCTATTTGAATATTAAAATATCTATAGGAAATGAACTTTATAAATACCATATATACCTACATATATTATTTATTATCAATATAAAATGTTTTGAATATATAAAGACGGATTGTGTGTTTTCAATGAAATTAATTTAACTATATTAATTATAGAATTTTTTTTAAAATACTTAAAAATCGATTATTATGATAAACATAAAGAATTCACTAATGTGAATATTTAGAAAAAATCACTTAATTAATATTTTCTAATTTTAATTAATCCTTATAATATAATATTTGTATAAATCATTCAACATGAAAGATAATTTTTATAACAATTTAAAATATATATATATTTATATTAAAATATCTATATATGAAAAATCCTCTGACTTTGGTAAGTCCTACTCAACGACAACGCCTATCAAGTCGGTTATATCAATGAGGTGTCCTATGATCAGTGGGGGTCCTCTCAACCTTTATCTTGATTTTCTTGATCGGAGGCGCTATCTAGTAACTTTCCCAATTTTGATCCCGGAGGCTGGGTTGACTCCGTCCCATAGAGCATAGACCCCAGCAAGAGACATTCCCTTGCCAGACCCGGGACCACGAGAATGCTAGCCAGCTATGTTAACCTCTCATCCTGTGGTGTCTTTATCTATATATAAAATATCATATAATTTAATTAATAATTCAGAATTTATAATTTCTTGACTACAACAACCATTTCTATTCCTGCAACCTCCTCTATGAAACAACGCAAAGTGAATTAAGATTTTCTATAGAATCCATGTAAAGATCGAAGATAGGTTCCAGGGTTACAAAATTACTACTTTTTAAAAAGAAAATTGAATTAAGTAAACATTTAAAAACAAAAACAAAATATAATTTTATTACATACATACAAAAAACAAAAAAAAAACGTATTCAATTAAAACAAAATAAACTATTGAATTAATTTATGAAAAACATAATTAAAATTGAAACTGAACTCTAAAATTAGCAATACAAAGTGAAAATAAAACTGTATTAAAATTGCGTTGATTTTCAATTAGAAAGGGAATCCCCGAGTTTTGATGGCATGGCGCAATTAGAAACAAAAGACATCTTTGAGAAAAAAAGAAAATTTACAAAAATTTAAAAAAAATTAAAGACTCGAACCCAAAACAACCTCGAAAATCTAACGTTGCACAGTTAAAATTAGTAGTAATTAAGCAGCGAATCAACTTCGAAAAAATTCAAAACGAAACGACGCAAAGCGAGGTATTGGTGTATATTGATTTTTGAAAAACATTTATTTTTTTTAAAAATATTTATTATATAATTATTTTAATATATAATTTTATTTTAAATATTTTCTTATTCAAAATCAATTAAATAAAATTAAATAAATTAATTCTATCGTGCATTTTTTTTTATTATTTTTAAATGGAATTTTATATTTTTTTGCACTATACTTATAAATACATTTAATTTATAGTCAATTTTATGTCTCTAATATTATATTATTTACTATCCATGTTTTTATATAAATTCCTCATGACTTTAGATTTTTTGATTGCGATACTTTTAGGTCGCATGACTTACAAAAGATTTTTATTTTATTTCTCTAGCATAACATGCATATTAATCTGATTTATTAATATTTATTAAATATTATATCTATAGATACGTTTGCAGTGAGAGAATTCGTTGCTAGTATTTTCCTATATAAAATACTAGATTACTTATATTTAGTAAGTATAAGATCATTTGAACTTCTAGTAATATTTTATTGTCGTTAAGCAAAGAAGCGTTAATAATAATACCCATCTGTGAAATGAATCACGAAAGCTACTCATTAAATGAATTGAAAATGCCCCTACCAAAAAAAAAAAATAATGAATCATTATTCCATTTTAACTGTTTTTCTGATTAATCGTTGTTGGTTTTAAAATAAAACTAAACATTTTGATTATTTATATTTATTTCAATTATTATTATTTTTTTTTAAATTAATTTAAAATGCTGTAAACAAACATTAGTATAAATTTGCTTTATAATAAATATTTTTAAAATATATCTATAATTAAATTAAACTATATTAAATGAAAGAAATTTTTCTTAAAATTCACTTCAATATTAATAAACATTAATTTTCTTTTACAATTGCCCCTGAGCTTAAAAAAAATCATTGAAACAATATATTTAACATAATATAATATATATATATATAAAAGATGTGCAAATAAAAGATGATTTGTATTATAATAATAGTATAAAAAAGAGTATAGGGATAATATATCTATTGAATAATATTTTTCGGCAATTAGAGTGAATAGCCAACTAAATACAATAAAACATGAGTAGAAATCAACTTAATTAATGTGCTACGTGAGTTTGGGTCTTGATTCGTGATTCGGCAATAAACACGACTTAATTATACCGACAATTTTAAAGTTACAACTCAACTTAAAGAGAGAGAATGAGAGAAGAAAAAAAAAATAAGTTGTTGGTATGATCGCTGAGAAAAAAATCTTCTATTTAAGATATAAATGAATATTCTTATTTTTTTCTATGCAAATATCACATAAAAAAGTGAATTTATTTTATTAAATTAATATTTACACATTAAATCATAATAATAGAAAAAATATGAATGAACAAATTCATATATTAAATGTACTTTAAGATATTAAAAAAAATATAATTCTATATTTTTAAAACACATAATCATTAATTATTGTCTTATTGCTAGATGAGATAAATGACGTATATATTTCATAAATGCTAATGAAAAAAAATTTTCAACGCCTTAAAAATAAGTGGTATCAGCATTGAAATTTTCAATGAACCTAAAAATCCATAATTACAATTACAAAGTATAAATATATAATAGTTCCCCCTGGGCACCTGTCTTTATCCCTCATTTTTTAACAGTAGACATGTTGGTATTATTTACTACTATCATCAAATGATTAGAAGAATAATATCGATCGTTTATTTTCATTTTGAATATTTCCATTTAATTTTAAGTAATATAGTAAAAAATATACCTATTTATATATTTATTTAAATATTTATTTGTATATATAAATTGTTGTTTTTGTTGTTATTATTTATTTATTAAATTCTAGTCATGTTCAATGGGAGCCCCTTTACAGTCCCTTATTTGAGCGGTGACATTTTTACCGACCGACGATAGTAAGGGAGGTATTGTTTTTTCACACCAAATTTCACATGTGAGGATTTCTACATATCTCCATAATCATGCATTTTCTTAACAGAAAATAAGTATTTTTAGCATGATGTCTGTCCGTCCGTCCGTCCATATAGATGTGTACAGCTTGAACGGCTCAACGGAATCCTCTTATTATTATCTCTTATCATTTATCTAGTAAATTTTGATTTATCTTAAGATATGTGTTATAAAATTTAATGAAAAATAATCAAAATCTACTCTGTTAAAATTGATGATTAATTTGCGCTATGCTCACTGAAGCATCGATTGTGTTAACTATGCAGAGATCAAATATAAAAAAATCATCATTGGAAACACAAATCATTACAGTACAGTAATTTAAGTTTTTATTACAATTCACATATTACTCCAATTAGTTACTTTCTAAGAATTATTAATTCTTTAATTATACAAAACATTTTTTTTTTGTTGACATTCATTCGGTCAATTTTTAGCTCACATTGAATTTAATTCATGAATTTTCCTCCTCTCTTATTTATTGTATATTCTTAAAATTATACAAATTAATTTTTCACACTTATACACAATTAAAAAAGTAAAATAGAAAAAGAAGAAATTATTTTAAATGTATTTATACACATTTATCTTTTTACATTAATTAATTGTTTTATTTTACTTTTAAATATAAATTGAAAAATATGAATTTAAAAAATGTATCAATAATTATAATGCATCATTTATAATCTCTATTGAAAGGTTAATTTAATTTATATATATATATATATATATAAAACTAAAACTTTCAGGAAAATTATGTATTTACTAATAAATATTAGTTTAAAACTATGATATAATAAAATGAAAACGTAAGTTTAAGTTTTACTTAAAGATTTTAATATCCGTACTGAGAGAGAACAGACATTAATAAAGAAAAATTGTTTAAAATAGGAAGACATTTAATATCAAACATATAAAGAAATAGAATATATAAATAATATATACAAATATCGAAAATTCTATTTAATTCAAATGTTAATTTAATGAATATAACAGGTGTCAGGATTGTCACAGGTCTACTTATAAAAACATATCTACATATCTACATATATATATATATATAATATAGATATAATATCTTTCAAATAAAATTAGAATTTTAAAATATTAAGAAAATAGATAATATAATAGTTGAAAATGTTGATTTTCATTATTTGACTTATTCATTATTTTGTTTTTAATATTATGCCAGTCCACGTATTTATTCATTAGTTCATAAATATTTTCGTATGCTTCTCTCACTCTCTTTCATTTTATTCATTCTATATACATATATAAGTAGATTCAAAAAATAAATGGTCTTATCAAATTGTTTGTCTCATTGTGTCTATTTAGTCTATCAATGGCACAGACAGATTAAATAGAATAATACAAAAAAAAAAAAAATTAAAAAAAAAAATGAACGAATACAAAACAAACAAATGAATTAAAAAGATCTAGTATAGTAGGTTACGCGTTGTTGTTGTTGTTCATAAATAAGTAACATAAATCAAAATAGAAAGAAATTATCATTGGATTAATTAATTATTTAAAAAAATATAATTAATATTGTCAAATTCTATTATCTTATTTATTATATATATATATATATATATATGGAAATATTCTGAAATTTACTTTTTCAATTATTATTAAATAATTATTTTTTAAGATTGATGTTAATTTTATAAAATAAAATAAAATATTATAACGATGCATACAATTAAATCTATTAATTTCATTATTTTTTTAATTTTTGATTTGTAATTATGTCTGTTTTGAAACAGTTTAAGACAAAATCTGTTAATAATTCGTCCCTTTTATTTTAAATATGATATATATTATTAATAAATAAATAAGTAATAATTATAATACGTTTAATTTATCATTTTAATTTATCGTATCTCAAATTTTAAAAAAAAGCATATGTAGTATGAGCTTAAACAGTGAAGAGTGAAATCTTTTAATAAAGTAAAAATAAAATTTTTTTTTATTTGAGAGAGGATTGGGGGGCCATTTTGATTTTTCCGTTTACTTTTGTATTTTTTCAGATATTTTCAAAAACCTCTCAAACAATTGTATTTAAACTTTTATATAATACTCCAATGAATAGATTTCGTGGATTGAGGACTGCGCATGCGATTTGAAAAAAAAAACAAACTACTTTGTTCAATGGGTGCGATGGATGGGATGATAGTTCAGAGGAGTTTTAAAATAATTTGGGAATAATAACAAACAGACAAACAAACAAACAAACAAAAAAGGAGTAAAGACTTTAGCACAGCTGAAAGTTGAGAAAGATGACCATATAAACAATCTTTAATTTTTTTTTTTATAACAAAATAAAAGAAAACGCAATAAAAAGACAAACAAACAATTTATTCAATCAATATCTTTTTCTATAATCAGTATTAAAAAAAACGATAAAAGCTTTTTTAGTTTGTAAAAAAAAATGAAGATTCGTTCTGTTGATAAAAACGATCGGTTTTTTTTTCTTAAAGCGGAAAAGGTGTGCATACTTTTTTTTCCTTTTTTTAATTCTTAAGAAAAATCTTTTATTTGTGGGTGTTGCATTGTAATTATTAAACAGATGAAGATGTGGGTGCACTGGAGTGGGGAAGTTGTTTTTTTTTTTTTGTGAAAAAATCGAAAATGTCGTATATTTAGGTTGAGGGTTCTTGGAGGTGGAGATGAAATGGGGTGGTTGGTGGTGGCTGTAATCCGAGGCGGTGTGCCATAAGCAGGAACCTGGACGACAAACACCTAGAACCAATCGAAACGCTCCATGTCAAGTCACGTACATTTTTTTCTCTTTCTTTTTCTCTTGGCACAAAAAGTCACCCCTCACTTGAACAAATCCCTCCTCTTTCTCACTCTTGCAGTGGTTTTTCTAACAAAGTCAAGATTTTTATATGTTATATATCCTTAAAAGAAGGTCCACAAGTAAAATGGAAAGAAATCAAAGAGAGAAAGAACAACTCTAGTAAACTGGCTATTTATCTTGGAAGATTTTCTTTAAAAATACATTGAATAATTTTAAAATTAAAAACTCAAAATTGGCTAATTAACTAACTAATTTAAGAAGAAAGATATTTTAAAATAAAAATAAATAAATAATGTGCAAAAGCTCTACACTACTTATAAATAAATTAAATCATATTTCTACTTCTTCGGACTGAATCAATATTAAAATTTTACATCAAGTATAGAAAACTATAATTAATAGAATTCTACTAAATTTACTTTAATAGTTTAATAAATTTTAATCAAGAGTATTTTAGAAAATTCTTTAAAAAGTAAAAACACCTAATGTAATAAAAGTATCGCGAATTTTATATTTCTTAAAAAAGTGTTAATTTATTCATGTATATCTATTTTGTCCTCTTCAAAGTAATCACCCCCAGATATGCCAGCTTATGACAGAGTTTTTTCCAATTTTCTTAGAACTTAAAAAAGTTATTTTTTGTCATCTTGTTCAGCTCCTCCTTCGATGTAGTTTTTCTCTCCTCAATTCTTTTCATGCGTCTCTTCAGTTTTGGGAGAAAAAAGTCGCAGGGGCCAGGACTGGGGAATATGGTGGCTGTGGCACCATTACTATGTTTTTTTGAACAAATATTCGCTCACAAGCTTCGCGGCGACCCGACTCATACCCATATCATTGGTTAAAATCGAATGGGACGAGCCAATTGATATGTTTAGGTCCTCAGCAACTTCTTTTATGGTAATTTGACTATTGGCCAATACTATATTCTTCATTTTGTTTTTTACCCAAAATTTGATACAAACTCTGATGCATTTCTTGGAATAAGCAAAAATCGAAGACGAACCAAAACACATCCAAGCACAACAGCTGTCAAAAAATTAACAAAACATTCAAAATTGCAGACCTTTTCAGCATAAAGAAGGGATAACGCAACAAAACAATCGATAATAAAATACACCTAGCCCGCGAAAATACAAAATTTTCGATACTTTTTGAACACACAGTGATGCAATTTTTAAAATGACGAGGCAAGTTAGATAAAGAACGAAAGGGGTTTGAGAGCCACTAAAGTTAAATTTAGCCTTTTAGTTCAAGGAATTTTTTGGGCCCGTTACATTGACTTTTCTTTTTAAAACATCTAAAAAGGAAATCTAAGAGCGTCAAATCACATAATCGTGGTGACGCTTCTACACACGAAATAACTATATCCTGAAAATCTCCCTCAATAAGTTTAATGTCTCCTCTTTGTAGCTGATTGCGCAGTTTTGTTGAAACCAGATATCTTGCGAATTAATTGAAATAATTTCAGACCTTAAAGAAGTTCATTATAATCTCACAGCAACGAATACTATTGAGGGTACCACACTTCCACTCGCATTTATGAAGAAGAACTGACCAATTCTTACGCCAGTCCAATATGCTAAACAGTAATGTTGAAGAATTAAATGACTAACTATCTAATGGTCCTCATTAATGAAGAGGAAAATTTTGTAAAAAATGTGTACCATTTATTACACTTAAGACATCGATTTTGGAAATTAGAAAGTCGATTTTAATGGGAAACCTTGTATGTATTATTATTAATATTAAACGTTTGCGGTCTTTTTTTGGTAAAATCCCACTTGTGTTTTTTATATATTAAAATAAATTTATTGAATCCAAATATGCGCCATTATTTTGACATTTTTCGCCACTTTTTGGGTAGAATTGTAAAGAATTTCAGCGATTTCTGCTTCAAAAACTGAATTAAGTTGTTTTCATAGGTATCTTTTAAATTCAGATTAATTCTATTAAGATAGTTCAGAGGAGATTGGATTAAGTGTTTCCGGACTAAATGGTATATGGGTGCATTAAAACTCACCATCTAAACTCTTGCACTTTTTGTCAGGTCGTTATAGAAGTGTGGGCCGGGCGTTGTTATGATGGAAAATAACGCCTTTCCTATTTTTTAATTCGAGCCGTATTCTTGCAATCGCCAGGCGTAAACTTTCTGACTATTCACCAGCTGAAAGAACCTCATGGCGAACGATTCTCTTCCAGTCCCACTATACACCTAGCATCAACTTTTTTATTTCAATCTATGTTTTAGAACTTTTGCGACGGCTCCCCATCCCTTGCCGCTTTAGATTGACGTACTTTTCATTACCCATCTTAGGATAGATTTCAGAAAAGGCTCGATTTCATTGTTTTAGCAGTGCATTGTAGATATTGATCTAAAATGTTTTTCATGTTCAAGGCCTGGTTAAACCCAAAAAACTTTTTAATTGCTATACCAATTTCGACACAACATTGACACTTAAACTAACACTTGAGGTGTCACCTTTCTAATAAGCATTTAGTGGTGGCATTACGATGCACATTTCCGAAGTAATTCTAATTTGAATTTTTGTTTATTCAAAACTACAAAACACTAACTTTTTATCAGACGATTTATTATCGGCCATAGGTTTTTCGCTTTTTCCTAATTGGTTTTCCTATAATCAAATTCTTCTCCAATCTTTTTTACTTCATTGGAAGCAAGTGTTTCGCCTGTCGTAATACCATGTAAATGATTTTGATCACATTTTAAAATATATAATTAATAATTATTTTAATAAATATTATTAATATTCTAGAATATATATATTAAGATTAATTGTTTGTTTACCATTTGAATTTCATTTCATTTCAGTTTTTAGTGTATTGATATATATACACATTTTAAAAATCTTTTCTGGTTGTAAGCAGAGGAACTGTATGTTTCTGTAGTAATCACGAAATCAAATGTTTGTGTTGAAAACGCTGAAAAAAGTCCGATTAATTAAAAAAAGGGAAATTTCATAAATTCAATTATTTAATTTTTCTAAAAGCAAATTTTAAATATAAAGTTACTAAGAGTTAAAATATTAAATATAATTTATAAGTATTGGGTATAGAGTTATATTATTTAAAAACAATGATAATATTTTAAATAACAATACTTAAATAATTAATAATAGCTAATAATAACTAAGTAAATAACAACCACTCTCATCGATAACAACAGATAAGTAAGATAACATATAAGTTGATATTTTCTAAAATAAAAATGATCAATTAAAATAAATTTTTTGATGTGACCATGTATTTTGAATTTTTCTCATGGTTACTATTAAACATATACACAAAGTTTTTTTTAATATTTTTTTTTTGCTGAAAACAGGCCCATCATTTGTAAAAAGTCCCTTCAAGCCGCACCCTGCTAATGGGTCCTCAAGATAAGGTTCCTTTACTCATTAAAAAAAAAACACTGAAAAATCTCTCTACATATAAAGAGCAAAATTAACTGATGTGTCTTTTAGAAAAAAAAAGCGGAAAGAAAAGAATGTTAATAAAAATTCAAAGAAAATAAATAAAGAGAAAAAAACATCTCACCTGCCCACCTAAATAAATCGATTTCGTAACAATATATTTTATTATTATTTTCAATTTGATAATCAGTTATTTTATTTAGTTATTTATTTATTTTTTGTTCAGAATTTCACATTCATAATGGTTATCAGTTCAGGTGATAGATTTTGTTATTTATTCCAATTCTATCTCATGTTTTTCTTTTTTGTTATTTTTGGTTAGATAAAGCCCTAAATGAATGAATTTCTCAACACCTGTCGTCTAACATTCAGGTAGAATTTTAATATATACTATTATTTTTTTTTTTGCAATCTTATCTGGAATAATAAAATTTTAAAAGTATTTATCTTAATCAATTTGAAAATAAGATTCTTCGCAGCGTTTATGGGCCAAAGAAAGATGAAATCACCAGGGAATGGCGGAGAATGTATAAGGAGGAATTGCATGACCTCTATGCACCTCCATACATAGTTGGGATCATAAATTAGAGAAGGTTAGGATGGACAGGACACGTGGCAAGAGGAAAGGAGATGAAAGATTGAAATATATATTTGTGGGGTTCGATTGGGAAACGTCAGGTTGGAAGACCAAAGACGCAGTGGGCGGACAATTTGGAAAGTGATGTAAGAGAGATGGGAGGAAATAGGAGTTGAATGAGTGTAGCTCAGAATAGGAACATTTGGAGAAATGTGGTTGCTGCAATCAAGAACTTTTGAGTTCCGGGGAGCCAACGAGATATATAGATAGATTAATCTTAACCAAAATAAATCACTTTTAAAAAGTAAAGAAAAAGTATATTATTAATAAATGTTGAAGTGAATTATTGGAGACCTGAACAATCATGATGACATTGATTTAATGATTACAGAACATTATTTCTGTTTTTTATTTTGTCTTTTGGATGTTTTTTTTATTAAGGATTTTATTAATTAAATTTATTTAATTTAATTATTTATATATTTGACATTATTATATGTTTGATCTTATATTATTAATATTTGATTAATTTATCATAAGAAGTTATATTGAATGAAAGTATTTTGAAATTTATTTAAATATGATTATTTACATATATATACATATATATATATATATATATATATATATATTTAGTTTTAAATTTGGTTTCTATTTTGTTTTTTAATATGTAATTATAATTGCTAGTCTGGCAACAATTTCACTTATGCTTTCTCGCTTGGTTCCTTTTTCTTTTGTGGACCAGACAGAGAGTAATTTTTTTTATCCAAGATATTTGCCTGATCGATTTCACCCAAAAGCTCAAACTCGTTACAGTTATAATGTCCAATTTGCGTAGCTGGGTCATTCCCCTTGTTTATGTGTATGTATATGTATGTGTGTCTTCTGTCCTGCTCCTGGCTTCCTACCACCACCATATCACCCCACCCCCCACACACATCTCACTCTCTCTCTTTCTCTCTCATTCTTCTTAGACCACCACACGTCACCTCTCCACCTCGCTCATTCACTTGCTAGCCACTCTTGGCTAATTGCGAGCGCGTGGCCTGTCGAGTTTCGCCTTCCTGATTCATCTTCTTCTTTCTCTCTCTCTCTCTCTCTCTCTCTCTCTCTCTCTTTTACTATAATACTAGTAAAGTGCCAATAATTATTATATTCTTATTCATCTCTTCCTTGCTTTTAACCCTAAAAAAATGATTAAATAAGAAGATTTTATATTTAATATATTTATATACATTTTTTTCACTAATATACCAAGTATTTATAGACTTATATAGATAGATAGATAGATTTATTTTTTAGTTATTCATAATAAAAATAGGTTGTTCAATAAGTTCGCGAAACTGAAATGAAATGAAATGAACTTCTAGGCTGTTCAATAAGTTGTTTTAGGTGTAAGAAGAGGCAGAAGTCAGAGGGAGCTAAATCTGGCGAATAGGCTAGATGTTGCAACAATACGTATTTCAATTCAGTTATTTAAGCAATGGTTTTTGCGGCACCCATTTTGCACCTAATTTTTTGAAACCCAAATTAACACTCAAAATATGTGTCTAATGATATGCCTCTGTTAAATTTCTTTCTGTCAATCGACGGTCTTCCAATACCATATCTTATCGGTCCGCGAACTTATTGAACAACCTAGTAATTAAGTTGTAACCATTTTTCAAATAATTAATTTGAGTAGTTTGCTTACTTCATTTTATTATAATTGAACTTGTGTTACTTATTAATATACTCGAATAAGTGGATAATTTTTTTATCATTAATTTTGTAAATAGGTTATTTTGATCATAAATTAAATTATTATATTTTATATAAATAAAATAAAAAATTTCAATTAATAAAATTTTTAAAATTTGAATCTATTAGTAACCAATGCAAAAATAAATAATCGTAAATAAAAAAAGATACTTTTACAATTTTGAACTTCAGAACAAGGTTCAAATCACATCAAGTTCTATAATTTATAAAATATTTAGATATATAATGAAAAATAATAATTTAATAAAAAGTATAATATACAATAATATTATAATGTATAATCTGCTAATAATTTGATCTGCCTACACTATAATGAGTATTAACAATTTTTCGTATTTTTATTTTTTCCCCTTAAAATTTAAATATATATATATATATATATATATATATTTATATTAATAAACTTTTGAATAACATTTATATATAATAATTTTAAAATAAATAAATAAAATAATATTTCTAGATAGTAATAATGTAAAAATAAATTTTCAAAATTTATATTTTTAAATCACACATCATCTTTGATCGCTTTTTTTTTCTATCCATAGATTTTTTTTTACCCACTGAGCAACCAAAATATGAACAGGTTACTGGTGTACATACCCCGCTGACTCTTGGTCCAGAAACCGAATTTTTTTTCCCTTTATTTCACCCTCTTCTAAAATGGTTGGCTTATACTTGAGGGGGCAGAGAAAAAAAATGTAAGGGAAGAAGATAGGAGAGTCCTTTTTTTCTTCTTATTTGTGTGTGCGATGAGAATGAGGTGCACCTTGCTTGTGCTTGCATGCTTGAAATAAAACTAGCATGATAGAAAAACTTGCTTGCTAAGCATTTAAGGTCTGGAATGTGGGCCCTTAAAAACTTGCCAAAACACTATAAAACTAACCGTGAGACATTCCTAACTAGTTTTAAAGTTAAATTCTATCATTATTTTCATTTAAATAAAGGTGAATAATATAATATTCATACGTTGTATATAGCAATGAGAATAATTAGGTAAATATTATACTTAATTAATTCTAATTCATTCACATTTATTTTCTTCTATGCTAATTAAGGAGGTGGGGGAGAAAAATGCCATGATAGTGTCGTTTTAGTCGTCTAATTATTAATTATTTGTGAATGTAAATATTAAAAATATTATACAAGTAATTACATTAATTGAGAAACGTCTTGACTTTATTAGATGTCAGAACAAATATCAATTATTTAATAATTTTTTCAGAAATGTTTTTCAAATGGTGATTTCATTAATCAAAATAAATAACATTATCTTAAATTTAAATCTGCCAAAATTGTCTATGAAACATATAATATATGTGAAATTATATTCTCTATAAACTTCACCAAGGTTAGTTAGTTAAGTTTTAATGTTGTTTATTGTTTGAAAGAGATAGTCGATTAAAAAAAGCATATATAATGATATATTTAATACCCGATTTACGGTATAAATATTTATATATATGTATATATAAAAGGAGGTCAATAAGTAAGTGACTTTTTGAATGAAACTTGGATTTTTTGATAAAAAATTATTTTATTTTTCAACGTAGTCTCCTTTGAACTCTATACACTACGTCCAACGTTTCCCCAATTTTTTCTATCCCTTACAAAAAATAAGATTTATCAAGGACATCAGAATAGGTATTTGTTTGTGAGATTTGTGATTTCATCGATGGAGTCCAATCTCTTTCTGCCGTGCCATTTCTTCAGGTTGGGAAACAAGAAATGGTCAGTCGCGGCTAAATCCGGAGAATAGGGCGGATGAGAGAGCATTTCCTATCTTAATTCATTGATTTCCATGAAAATTCACTTTTTTCCATTTTCTTCTCAAATCACGAAGTACTCTGCTATTAATGGATGTCAAATAAAAACTAAAAGGCCTAGCTGATTCAAATTGCCTGGGAGGAGAAGTGTTGCAATTTCATTTAAGAGATTGGAAATTCAAAAAGTCATGGACTTATTGACCTGCCCTAGTATATTATATTTAAGAATACGATATTTTATATAAAGCAATAATATTCATAATGATATTAATATTTTATACGCGATGCCTTTTCATAGGATGTTCAATAACCAGTCCTTATTTATTCTAAAAAAGTATTCTTTATTATATTTTAGAATCAGGTTTTGGGCACCTTTTTTTATATTATTATTAATCGATTTAAAAGTATAAATGAAAAATAAATACAAAAATTCAAGGGGATTATCTATTTAAAATTAATATGAAATGTATTGAATTCATTAATTTAATTTTTTTAATTAAATAATTAAAAATATACTCATTTTATAATGTTATTATAAACTTTATTTATTAATTATATGTATATATATAATTATATATAAGTATACATTTTAAAGTTTAAGGAAGAGGTCTAGGCCCCTCTCAAAATTTGAAAAATCTATAAAATATTAATTAATCTGATTACTTGTGATGCTAATACTACGCCAGACCAGTGTTACAAGTCGATTATTATTATCGAATTTTTACAAAATACAATTTGACTTTATTTTAATCCTTTAAAACCGAAAACAATATTCAAATAAGCTAATTTACTTACTGAGTTTAACCATCGAAGCTAATATAAAAATATTGCGTCACTATTTGATTATTCAATTACCTAACTTGAAATTGGTCTCTCCCCCCCCCTCCAAAAAAAGAAATCATTATAAATTAGCTGGAGTGTCTCCACTCGACTATCTCGCAATTTGAATTGGATTAAATAACATAATATATTATATTTAAATTAAATTTAATTAATTATAAATTATAAATAATAAATATTAAACCAGCGCATGTTTGGCTTTTTGTTGATGGCACCACGTCACATGTTGGCGCGTGAGAATTGCAGTGTTAAAAAATTAATTCTGGTAATTTCAGCGAATCAATCAAGCTGAAATTCTATATATAGCAGTTTTATACAATCTTTAATCATGTGAAAAATTATCAAACATATATCTTTATTTTTACGGTCACTTTAGAGGAAAAAAAATCAAAACGTTGTAGGTAATGACCCTCTTCCGGTCGAGCTACATTTCTCAAAAGTTGATAGAAAACTACGAATTTTGAATAATGCTCATGTACCAAATTTCATCATTCTAGCTCAAACCGTTTTTGCGTACACACACACACACACACACATATATATATATATACACATACACACACAGACATTTTTCTCAACCTTAGTGAAAATGATTCAGGAACCTTCAAAACGTATAAAAACATCAAAATCTCAACATCGAAAATTTTCGTGATCGCAATACTATCTCTGGCGAGATAGTAAAAATACAAATAAATTAAACTTATAATTTTTATGACTTAATTTAATAATTAAATTAAATAATTAAAGAGTATTTTAAATATATATCCAAAAAACTCTATTGCTAAATATGAATATATAAAAAATTATAGTTCAAAATACACTTTAAATAAATAAATAAATAATAATTGAACAACATCAATATAATATAGTTCAAATTTTAAGTTAATATATTTAATAATTAAATATTTATATTAAGAGTATTTTTTTACCTAGGAATATACAAATTTGTTAGAATTGTATATTATTAAATTATTTTAACCTTGTAACAGATTACACCATCCGGAGATATAGAGAGAGGATTTCACATACATTGAATTCTTTAACTATATTCTAATAGTAAATATATTGGGATAATATATCCCTTCACCTTTAACCTAACAATTTTTTTAGTCGGCGGAAACATAAAACGAATCTTTTAAACATTTATAATAAATCTTCAAATATTTTACGTTAAATTTATATTTATAAAAAAAAAGTCAAAATAAAAACACGATGAGTTTATTTTTTGTTATAACAAAAATTTTATTTAGAACTAATATTATATCAAGGAGTATATGAAAGAAGATGGAACTGATAGGAGTCCGGCATAATATATATGACATTTTTTCTTTATTATTAAATATACATATAATATAATTTATAATAATTGTTTAAGATTATAAATTATATATATTTAGAGCAATCTAAAATTAGTTAGAGTTTTTAATATGATTTAAATATTGAAATAACTTTTTATAATATAGTATTATAAATAATTATATTGGTTTAGTATAGATGGGGAAGAATGCAATGAGAATCATATCATATCGATCTTCAAATAGAGGTTACAAATTAATACAAATTTAAATTTAATTAAATATGAAGGAGACATATAACTCAAAATACTTATTATAACCGTTAGTTAAAATATAATTATAGTATATAAATATAGTATGTATATAGTTTTAATGTATTTATAAAGTATAAGAACTTAATTATACTAGGTTATTCAATAAGTTCGTGAAGCGCCATCTATTCGTCAATATCACTGAAAAAAATACTGACTGAAAAAGATTTAATAGAGGTTTTAGGCATTTCATTGTGCACAGTGAGCAAAATTTTGAATGTTAATATGGGTTTCAAAAAACAATATGCAAAATGGGTGCCGCAAAAACCATTGCTTAAATAGCTGAATTGAAATACGTATTGTTGCAACATCTAGCCTATTCGCCAGATTTAGCTCCCTCCGACTTCTGCCACTTCTTACACCTCAAACAACTTATTGAACAGCCTAGAAGTTATAGAGTACTTAAAAAATAAATAAAATAATTATATTTTTATTTATTTATTTATTAAGCCGTAATTAGTTTATTTACAATTATTACAATATATTACATTATATTTTCTATTAAACCAGGCCTCTTAGGGCAAAGGCCTCTTCCAGCAGAATCCAATATATATATAATTATATAATTATGATTAAAATTTTTATCATTAGTCATATTAGTATACCAAAATATTTAAATCAAGAATTAAAAAATAAATACAAGATAATATAAATATAGATATCACTATTAAAATTAATTAATATATTGTATATTATTTGAGAGAATGTAATATTAAAAAAAATTTTGATTAAAATGTTAGAATTAGAAAAAAAAATTATCATTATAATTCATTTTTTTATTATTTTTTATAATACCAAGCAACATGCCAAAAAAATTTTAATAACTTGCTTACTGACCAATAAAAATATTTTCTTAATATAGTTTTTGTTTTGTTTTTTGTTTGTTTCAGGTAAAGATTTGAACTTAAATGATGAACACTTTTTAAATGCAAAGTTCGAGAAAGGAAATTAGTAAGTAAGAATATTTTTTATATAAATTTATAAAAATTGGTTTCTCATGAGATATTTTACATTTATCTAGGGATCTCGTGGTTTGAATGGGGGGAGGAAAGGCGACTAGTGAAGGGTTTTGTTTACAGAGAAACCATTTGGAAAGTAATCCGTGGATAAGCAATATAGAAGTAGATGAGAGAGATGTGTAATTGAGGTAGATGAGTAATTTTTTTAGTAGTATCTGAATATCTGAGTAGATGAGGAATTGGTAAATTGTATTTAGTTCATTTTAAGGATAGTTGTTTGAAAGTAATTGCCGCGAACAAGAACTTTCGAAGGTCGAGATAGATAGATATAGATGATTGATTATATCTATAAATTTAGATAAAATTTGAATTATATATTTTTGATTTTTATCTTTTTTTTAAAAATAAATAGAAATAAAATTTCAAATTTAGTTGATTTTAACAGATAAATTGATTAAATTAAAGATTTAATTATTCTTAAAAATAAAAATTCTATATATTATATTCTAAATATATATTAATAAAATGTTTTTTAACTTGTATAATAGATATTCAGCAATCAAAAATTTCATAATAGTTCTAAATTTAAAAATTAACGAAAAAAATGATCTGCTTAACTTTAAAAAAACTTTACAAATTTTGATCATAAAATTTCACATTCTTTTAATTTTCATAAATGGTAAATAGATGAAAGACAATTTTCTTAAAATTAAAATATTTTAACGATTCACACTTATTTACCACTTACATTAAAATTTCTTATTTCTCTTTAATAATTATAACAATTTTTCGACTAACAAAATTTCATTCAAAATGAAAGTATTATAAATTAAAAAAAAAAGATGATGAAATAAATTATAAATTTAAAATCATAACTAAAACTTGATATTATTTAAATAATTTACTTTAATTAAAAATAAAAATAGAACAGAAAAAAGAAAGTAAAATAACAGATACTTATTGAAACCGGAAATTAAAAATAAAAAAAATGTCCAAATATGTATATAATTTATTTATTAAATTGAAAAAAAATTATGTTAAAATGTTTTCTCTTCAATATTTTTTTTTATTAGTTATTTAATTAATAAAAAAAAATTTAATCCAACTTATTTGATTAATAACAAGATTGAATTTATTAGAGAAATTTATTTATTTTTTTTTCAAATATTATTTTGTAATATATTAAAAAATATTTTAATTGGTGATTGTATTAGATATATTTGTTGTCTTATGCCACTGTTACAACATAATACAAATTTGTATATACTTAAATTTTTACTAATTCTTGAACGTATAGTAATTTTTAAAATTAATAATAAAATATATATATTTAAAAGCTAGTTAGCTAGCTAGTTTGTTGACCATATAAGACCGCGATAGTTGTTTTAATTGCAAACTATTTCAAATATTTAAATTTAGATAGATTCCATAAAGATGAATTTTTAGAACAATCTATTTTTCAAAATGAAGATAATTAAAAGATTATAAAAATATTTTACTATAAATGTAATATAAAAGAAAAAATCAGAGAGGGGGTAAATCAATGTAATTTTGAAAAAAAAAATAATTTATATTTTTTAAAATTTTATTAAAACAAAAATATCTTGCTAATATTAAATGTGATATAAAAAGCAAGAATAAATTAATCTACTATAATTAACTAGTCAAGAATTGAGTAAAGAGGGTTTTAAAAGCCCTTTGATAATTATTTTACTAAATTTTATATTACCATGATTTTTTGTTTAGGCAGTAGCGTTTATAGAATTAAAAATTGGGAAAAATAAATTGAAATATAGATTCCATTATATTTAGATAAAAAAAAATTAAAAAACTGTAAGTATAATTTTTATTGTTTTAAAATTTTTGCTTATTTATTTAATAAATTAATTTGTGAGGTGGAGAAAAGAAGGCGAAGATTGTGTGAAAGAAATGTAGAAGGAAAGATGAGACAAGTGTGTGATTGAGTAGAGGTCATGTGGAATGAGGGAGAGGGAGGGATGAGAGGGAAAGAGCCTCCTTTCATTATCCGATTTGATAATGAATTTGAATCTCTGTAATCGGCATTAATTAGTAAATGGATGCGCTTGGGAAAGTAAATGCTCGGATCAAGGTCTGGCCCGGGTTTGAGTGGGAGGGGAAGGTAGTACCTGGAGGTACCTGGAGATTCGGTTGGTCCTCTCTCTCTCTCACTCAGCATCCCAACTAACCGACCCCTCTCACTTATGCACACCATACAATCTCCTCTCTAAAGCAATGAGTTAAAAAAGCGAATAAATAATAATAGAAATCAAGAGACGGACACGCAGCGATAAATTTCATGAGGAAAAGCGGACCGGTCGAGCAAGATGCTTCAGCTGAAACAAGGACAATGTTAGCGGGCAAGTAGAAGGGCCTATCTGTATATGTATGTATGTATGTATGTGAGCTGATCGGAATATATATATATATATATTTATATTAGAAGAAAAGAGATAGAGAAAGACTAACTAACTACAAGCACATACTTTTGGGCCTTTAGCTTCTCTTGGCCCCTTCAAACTTTATTCTCTCCCCCACCACCTAATCCCTCACATTCTATTAAATAGTGAATGTAATTCAAACACACCAAGCATATATATATACCTATGTACATAAATAATAAAATAAGACGATTTGAAAATAAAATACAAAAAAAAAAAACATTTTCTTGAACTGAATGTTATTTCAAAAAGTTTCATCTTTTTATGTTTTCATATATGAATATAAAATAAAGGGTTAAAAAGACTTGAAGAATTTTTTTCTTAATTCATAGTATAAAGATTTTTTGAGCAGAACAATTTTAAATCAATTTTTCTTAAATAAAATAATTAATCATCAGGTGACAATATGTAATAAAAAGCCACTTTGAATCATTACATTGTTTTTATTTTAATTATCTTCAATTTTAAATAATTATATTATTATACTCATTTTGGGGTCAGTAATTGATTTGTTGCACTTTCTAAATCTTGAGTAATCCTTTTATCAAACACTTTTAAAAACTTATGATGATGCCGCTCCGTCATATCCCAATTGTCCATTTTGGTTTCAATTTTGGTATCAATGACAAAGAACGGTCTAGAGATTCACAAATGTTCAAAGACATTGAATTGCAAAACTTATTGGACTAGAACCCATTTTAAACTCTGGAAGAATTTTCAGACAGTTTAGGAGTTGATAAATCAACTGTTTCGAGACGTTTATATGCAATGGGAAAGATTCAAAAGGAGAGAAAATTGCTATTATACTTGTTGACTGAAAATGTCATTTCAACATCAAGGTTTCATTGTTTGCCGGGGAAAAAAGAAGAGTTTTCTGTGGCGTATCGTGAGTGACCATAAATATTGGATCTGCTACAACAATCCTAAACGTATAAACTCATCAGTTAATCGAGGTGACCGAAGCGGAATATTCATGGCAATAACTTGCTGTTCATATGGTAGATTCAGTGGTGTGTTATGTGCTGCTATAACCTAATGAAACTGTAACTGAAGATATCTAAACAAATATCTAAACAAATTGATCGACGTATTGATGCAAAAAAGACCAGCAATAGCGAGTAACAGACGCAGTAATCCTCTTGCATTACAATGTTCGGCCTCACGCTGCAAGAATTGTGAAGGATAAACTGTTGCAGCACAAATGGGAAGTTTTTCCACAACCAGCGTACTCACAAGACAGCCCCTTCATGTTGCAAAAACCATGTATAAAAGTTGTAGAAAATGATGGAAAAATATTTTGATTAATTTGTACCAATTTTTCCGAATAAATGCCTTTTTAAAGTGAAAAATGGATCAGAATACACTCAAGCACCTCATATAAAGTTCTTACAGTAGAACTTTGATTACCCGGAGTTGTTGAGAAAGAAAGTTAAAAATATGATACATTTACTACTTCATTTAATAATTTAAAACTTAATAACAATTTTTTTGTTGTATTCATTCAAGTAATTAATCTTTAACATTTGCATTAATATTTACTTAGTTTTCCTTTAATAAATATTTTTCTCGGTAAGTTAACTTTTGAAATGCTTAAGAGGATCGTTTAGTCAATTCGCCGATATATAACATTCCGACAGGTTATTCAAAGAGATTTATTTAAAAAAAAGTATTTTTTTATTCTTTTGATTCTCAGTGTTATTTTTAATTGTTTAATTTGAATAAAAATTAATTAAATGATATAAAATTGTTTATTGCGAATCCTTGTATAAAATGTAATCAAAATTGTTTTGGAATTTATGTCAAAATAAATAAAATTACACGATCTAGTTTAACAATAACGTAGAAAATATATTTTATTTATATAATAAATATATATTACTATTTATTTATTTATTTATTATTTTATTTATAGTTTTCACTAAACAAATAATGATTTTGCATATACAGGAAGATAATAAAATATGTTTTTTTAAATTTTGAAAATAAAATATAATTTTGATTTTAAATTAAATTAAAAGTAATAAAAAAATGTATATATAATTGAAGAATAAATCATTTGATGAATATAAATTACATTAGTAAGAATATATTATGAAGTTTGACCTGTGTTTTCTATTATCTTCATTTTTTACCTTTTTTTAATTTCAAAGATCGAATGAGTTTTCATTATAATTCAACTTCAATAATAATCAATAATATATTTTCTAAAGACTCTATAAATAAAAGATAAATTGAACTAGAGCATGCGATCGGTCTATTCTTATATAGTTAAACAAAAATTATATTGAAATTCTGGATTAAAAGAGTAGTAGGAAAATGGATAAAGAAAAAAGAGGGATGTGAGGAAGAATGATGATGATAAAAAGAAAGTTAAAAAAGGTGAAACATGCTGACAAATGAAAAAAAAAATATCAAATTAATATATTTTAAAATAATAAAAAAACCATATAAGTACTCTACCAGTAAGTAAATTAACATATTATTATATTTTATAAAAAAAAATGAATACTTAACTTTATTATGAGAATAACGGGCGGGGAAAAGGTTCTTGATAATCATTTATTTATCAAAATTTAAAGAATAACAAAATAAATTAATATGAAACTATATTGGATGTTAAAATTGAAAGAATCGTTATTAAATTTAATTTTTGAAACATATAAATTTAAATTGAGTAAGTAACCATTTTTCCACTATACATAAATATATACTTATATGTCTATATATGTTTTCGAAAAAAAGAAAAAGTTTGCAATGACTAGCGAAAAAAAGAATAGAAGTGTCAAATAAGATAAGAAGAAGAAAAAAAAATTTATATATAAAATATAATTTCAAAGAAAACACCCTCATATTTCTCGTTTTTCCCACAACCCAGGTTTATTTATTTAAAAGAAGGTCTCAAAAATATAGGAGACAAGGGTTCTACTAATCTTTACAATCTTACCAAGATTACAAATCTCAACTAAAAATAAATGAATAAAACAAAAAAATACTATTATTTATTTAATATAAATTATATATATATATATATATATATATATATATATAATATACATAATAAAATTAAATATTAATAATATATGTATTTATATACATATATATGATTAGCAAAGTCAAAAAAGAAAAAAAGAAATTAAGCGCTTTGACCCTATATTCATTGCATACAATTATAAATGTTAAAGAATTTCTAAATTAAAATTAAAATATATATAATAAAAATTACCAATAAAAACATCAAATTTTACAAAATATCTCGAAATTAGAATAAATTAATTAATTTCTTATGTGAAATGAAATTGGTATTTATCAAGTTTTTATAAAGTCTATTGTAGTATAGTGAATTAAAATAATATCTATATATTCAATTGCACAATAATGATATAGTTTTATTTAAAAATTTCTAAGCATTTAAAAAAAAAAAATTTATTATTTTTCGAAATCATAGATGATAAGTTTGAAATTACCCGAGATGAGATCTAATGCCATCTAGCGGAAAAGTTTATCATTAATGTTTCGAATCACTTTTGTTTGAATAGAGGGGAGGAAGGAGTTAGGATGTTGCTATTATTATTTCAACTTGAATGAAATTTTTTTTCGTTTTTTAATTTTATTAAAATATTTAGAGTGCGGCAATTTATATATTTTTTTTTTATTTTTATTTTTCTAATATTAAATTCGATTTGTTTTTTTTTTGTTTTTTGTTCTTTTTCCCCTAAATTGCGTGTATGATTGAACAAGGGCAGGGGGTCAAATCCAGGGGTGGCCATGGGGTACAAATGTAGCGAGAGAAAGAGAGAGTGAAACGCCCCGCCCTTTTAGTTAAGCAATATCGATCTGCATTGCAGTCGTGACGTCCCTTCTCACGTCTTACGCCGGAAACGTAATCACCGACCCCTTGTAGCGGTTATGTAGGCAATCATAACCCTTGTGCTTTGTAAAAGACATACCATCTACCACCTCCACAATCACCACCACCACCACCACCTTGAATCGACGACAATCCTGAAACGACTAAAATTCTCGATACCAGGTGTTTCATTTTAATCACTTTCGCATGGCACACCACACAATATTATCAATGTTATTTTGTAGTGAATAAGCAAATTCATTCTCTGGCACCTTCTTTCCCCCTTCTCCTTCCACGTCTCAATCACCCTCTTCTCCTTCTCTTTACTACACTTCCCTTTCATCACTAAAACCCTTCTCCCCCACCCCACCCCTCTACACCACCTACATTTCAAGCAATATACAAAGAAATAAAATTATAAAAAGAACGTCATCTGATCAATGTTATTTAAAAAATAAAATATAAAAATAAAAAATAAGAGATTAATAAATAAATGAAATAAATTAAAAATATAATAAATAACTAGAATATCACAGCCTGGTATGTTTTTAATCACACTTTTTAGAATTTAAAAATAGCTTAAAAATATTTATTGAAATCCTCAAAAATAAAACAAATTTAATAGAATTAATAAATAAATATTTAAAAAAATAATAAATGTATGTCTTTTCTGAAATTTTAATTTAAATTAATATAAATATTTCTTACACAATATAATAATCTCACAATTTCTACAATCCATAATTTTCTATCACTAAGTAAATTTTTATAACTTTTGTTAACATGAAGTTTTAATTTTCAAATATAATAATAACAACTAGCTGCTCCGAGCTCCTTCGGCGCTCTTCACACCTAGACGGGGGCTCCGCCCCCTGTACCCCCGAGTGATACATAGTATTTGGTTGAAAGTCTGTATGTAAAAGGTTTTCATCCATTTTGTTTCAATCAGTATAAGTAGATAAGACATGTATTTGTTTTTTTGTAAAATATATTTTAATTTAATCAGTAAATTAATTATATATTATTATTGTATTTATCTAACTCTGTGTCTCTACAGTTTTCGAAAGTTCTTAGCCGCAGCATCCACATTTCTCTAAGCGTCCCTATCCTGAGCTACAACCAAATCCTACCCTGTCCCATCTCTCCCATGTCCCTTCCTTCATTGTCCACCCACCTTGGTCCTTGGTCTTCCACCGGATGTTTCCCAATCGGTTTCTCCCAATTTCTAGTTTCTCCAATTCCAACCACGTCCCCTTCCCATCCCAGCCTTCTTGATTTTATAACCTTAACTATATCTGGACATTATTTCTCGTTATGCCATCTCCGCCATCCCCCTGTGACCTCATCTTCTTTTGGCCTATAAATGCTGCGAACAATATTAATCTCACAAATACTCCAAATCTACTCTCGTCTCCCAGAGTCATCGATAGGGTGACCAAACGTCCCGTCTTTAGGTGTTCTGTCCCAAAAATGTCTTCGGGACACCCTACTGTTTTTTCAATATTTAGGACATTTCGTAACTTTTTTTTCAAAATTTTTTCAATTTAGTTCTAAAAAAAAGGTATACCGTTTGTCCCGGTTTGGTATTTTCAAAATATGGTCACCCTAGTCATCGATCAACATGAAAAATAATTGTTTTATATATTTTAATTTTGATCCTCTTTGATGAGATAAGTCCCTTTACTGCATAATTACTCAATTACAACGTCGATTTAAATTCTTCTCGAATATTATTATCCTTCGTGATTAGAGATCTTAAGTATTTAAATATTTTTATACTTTTTCCAATTCTACATTTTGTATGTTAATTGTATGTAAGTCGTATCCGTATCATAATTCTTGAATTTTTTTGTTTAATTACATTTCGGTTGATTTTCCCCCAATTTCTCTTCCAGTCCAATTCATTTACCTATCAATGTTGCATAAGGAATTTAAATTTCTTAATTTGGCTAGAACACTCCATTTTTTAAAATTTTAAATAGAGGGAGAGAGAGAGAGAGGTTCTAATTGTATATATATCTGTTTCTATGACAGCAAAAAAGTAAACAAATTACATATATACAAACACTTTCCTTTATATATATTTCTGGAAAATGGAACACCCATAGCTCAGCTCAGGAGTTACCTAAGATTCTAATTTCTTTTTTATTTTTCATCTCATTTGAGGTACCCTTCACCTCAGAAAAATTTGGTTACCTTACTCCTTGTAGTTTAGGCTCTGGAGTTTTTTGCGTACAGACGGACACTATCGTATTAAATATATAGATATATCACAATAATAATATTGTTACAATTATGTATAATATTATTAGGTGTATATATTAATATATATATTAAATTAAATTGCCTCTTCCAACTTCTCACCCCACTCTGCCCAAAAAAGACAAATTCCGAAACGACGCTTATCTAAAAGTAGAGCTCAAAGGTATTAAGTTCAGTTGATAATCATTTCCAGGGAAACACATAAGCCTAAACTTGATTAATAAATAAATGCAAGAAAAAATACAATGTAATAATTTTTTTTAAATTGAATATAATTTAATAAGTAATAGAACCGTTGTAAATGGAGAAATAACGGAAAGGAGGGTAAAAGAGAGAGAGACAGTTAAAAAGAGGGGGAGGAGAGCGGGAAATGGACGATATAAGGTAAATAAGGAATTCATAAAATATATTAAAAGTAGTACTAATCATTTCGAATGAGACAGAGAGATGGGAAAATTCCGTTCTGCCAATTATGACTTTAGTTAATGCTCATATTAAATATAAATTTATATTTTTTTTATAATTACATTTCCTTAAGAAATGAATTAAATTAAATCTAATTTGAATTGTATAAAAGTTTATTTAATTCATTTCATTTCTAATTTAAGATTAACTTTAATGAGATTTACTTTAGAATATAACTTTTAAAACATATTAATAAATGTTATGTTATTAATTATTTTGTATGTTATACAGATCCCCTCCTTTCCTAGAATATTACTGTACTTTTGATATTAATATCAAATAAATAAACATTTCTGTTTTATTTACTTAATTAAATGTAATTTTTACCTTAAATATATTTTTATTCATTCAAAGAATTTAAATTGATTTATTAAATAAATAATTAAATTTAGTTGATATTGATTTAATTTATTTTTCAAAAATAAATAAATATTAGCTATAGATTTAATTTAATTTATTATTATAAAATATTGACATAATTGAAATGAATTAGAATATAATGAAAATAATTTATTATGAAGAAATTTTTGTTTGTTTTTGAAATTATACATCTTTAAATGGGATAGTAATATAGCAATAAATATATGTGCCACTCAGAAGCCAAAGCATTAATTCCACATTTAAAAAAACTGAGAAAATGAAGCTTAAAGTTAATAACTTGTAGAAAATTCAGGTTTATTGATTACAGAAAAATGTATATTGCTTTGCAATAATAAGATTATCAAGTTCATTATTCACTTCATATGTTGCAAATTACCTTACATTCCATTCCATTACATTACTAGCAAAATTTTAAAAATCGGAGTTAATCGGTTTGGCTTCTGAGTGGCATATATGTAAAATGTAATTATGTAAATAATTAAAAAAATTATTGTTTTATTAAATTAATTAAAAATATATTCAGGATATTTGCTAAAGTTTTTATTCCAGTATTAAAGCGTCAACAATTTTATGAATGATGTGAAGTGTTGAAAGAAGGAGACAGAGAGAGTGTGTTTGTGTGTGTGGTGTATTTTCTGAATTCATTCATCGGTTGGTTATTCTAAGCAAATTGGAAGGAAAAAGTCAAGATGCGAGATTTTGCTGCATGGTAAAATGTGAAGGGGAATATATATATATAAGTAATATATAAGTAGAGTGAGGAGAAAAACAGGTAGAGTATATGAAAGGAGTAGATAGGTTAGTGGTGAGAGAAAAAGAGAGAGATCGAATGAATAAAGAAAGAGAGAGAGAATTCTTATGCACTTGTCTCTTGTGGTTATTATTATTATGAGTTTTGTTGTTGTATGTTGGAAACACAAAAATGTGTGGTTTCAAGTTGACTTTTTGGCAAAGCCGATTTTGGCAAGCGGGATCGTAAAAAATCAACCTTCACATAAATCAACCCAGTCGAACACACATACATACACACCACACAGACAGACTATATATATATATATTCATTTGCTAGGAGGACATATATTAGTTACCTATAGGATAAACATGATGGTTTGCTCATGAAAAGAATGTTGTCCCTCTTTTCCTCCCTTCACCCCTCTTCACCACCTTATTCCATCTCTTTTTTTATGATTATTTTCTTCTTCATGTTGTCAAATAAAATACTAATATCTTTTCATTGTCTCTTGTTGATAGAAATTCTTAATTTTTACTTCAAGACATTAAAAATAAAAAAAATAAAAAATAAAAAGATAAAAATGTCCAATTCAATTTGTGATATATACTTTATCTTAATTATTTTTTATATAATATTATATTAACTTCTATTTTAGTAACTTCACCAATTTCATAATCACTAGACATTAATTTTTTCCTTTATATCTTTTAATAAGTAGCTCTATTTATATTTTATAATATAATTCATTAAAATTATAATATTAATAATTGGTTTAAATATTACTTTTTTATAATTTTAATTTCTAAAATAAAATTAATTCATATTTTAATTAATTTTTCTTATTCATACATTCTCATCCTTTTTCGAATGTTTACTCAGCCCTGATCTAAAGGGTTTTAATATAATCGTAAAAGGGTTTTAAAGAAATTCAAAAAAATATCTTTAAATCATTTAAGCAAGCAAAATTTTCTTAGTTAAATTTTTTACTCGAATTATTATACTATAAAATATATTTATAAATGAAAATAAAATTATTATTATTATATTATCTCATTAAATTTAAAGATTTTTGACATTTTTTTTTTATCAGACCAAATTTTTTTTTTCATTGCTATGAAATAACTCCTGTTAAAGTTTTTTTCATTAAATGGGGTAAATCTGTAATGGTGATTTTTTACGCTTCTACAGTGTGTAAAATTACTAATATAACCAGTTTTAGAGATCACTTTTCATCTACTTGTTCACTGATTCAATCGACTGGAACAACATTTATATTAAATATATTATTTCAACAAAAACTCTGTATATAACTTTTTAATTGAATTTCCAAACCATTATCTTGTTTTTTAATGAAAAATAGATTGCAATTTCATCTTTTAAAAATTGCTTTGTATTAATGATATCGAATTAATATAAGTACATATAAAACGTTATAGTTAAAAAAATTATAATTTTTTGTGTAAAAATGTAATATGTACTTATTAAAAAAAATATTATTAAATTATAAATATAATTATTACATATATATTTCCGAGCCATGCAGAGATATATTTCAATTTTAAACTACTCAAGCTGAAAATAAATAAATTCAATGATTATACTAAATCAAAAAGTTTATAAATGAATGAATGGTTTGCAATACACAATTACATACAATTTATGGATTATTTATTATCCACCGTGAATGAAACAAAAAAAAAAACAAGGCCTATGATAGGACTAGATTACTTATTATATGCCCCTAGGGGGGGGAGACCAATATATCGAATAATAATAATTCGAAAGTTGTCTGAAGTAATTCTTATTTCTTAGAAATGATGAGAGAACATGAAATTTATTGTAATTAATCTTGATGAAAGGTATATCTATCTTATAATATGAACGGTAAAAAAAAAATTGATCGAATGGTAATTTAGAATTAAAAAAATGAGATAAAAAAAATGTACACATACTTACATATTCCTCTGTATTAATTATAGTTTAGGAGGTATTTAAAAAAGAAGATGGGAGAATAAAAAAAATTCATAAAAATTATATGCAAATATTTACTGATTAGAGGATTTTTTTTTATATAATAATATATAATAATTAAAATAAGGAAGTTGAATGAATCATTATCAGAATTCATATGATAATTAGACTGCCTTAGGAGGTCAAACACCTAGTCAGGAGGATTAGAAGGACTTATAATGAGAACTGATTAAAAGTTTTTTTACCGTAACCACATTTGAAAATATTCGAATATTGAAAATTGTAATATATGATGTTCATTTTCTTTTTACCGACCGACGATAGTAAGGGAGGTATTGTTTTCACACCAAATTTCACATGTGGGGATTTTTACATATCTCCACGAATCATGCATTTTCTAAACAGAAAAAAGTATTTTTAGCATGATGTCTGTCCGTCCGTCTGTCCGTCTGTCCGTCCGTATAGATGTGTACAGCCTGAACGGCTCAACCGATTTTGATGAAATTTGGTATATTTACTTAATGCATCAGTGGGATGAATTGATCAACTTTTGGTGCAAATCCGTGAACCGGAAGTGGTAGTATTAGCGATCGACGATAGGAAGGGAAGGGTTATTTTCACACCAAATTTCACATGAGGAGATTTTTTTTATATATCACCACGAATCATGCACTTTGTATTGGTTTTATCCTCGGGAAAATCATATTTATTAGTTTTTTCTTGATTTAAAATTATATGACGTCATCCAGCCATTCATGACGTCACAGCCTGGTCTTACATATATATTATAAATAAAATAAAATTAAAAATATTTATGTTATATGCCTATATGTTTTTTATTACATTAATAGATATATTAAAATTATTTGAAATTGTTTCTGTAGCTGGAAATTAATTTACTTCAAACCGTCGGTCGGTTCGGACCTGGCCACAGGTCAACTTATTATTTTATACTAAAAAAGTGATGTTTGATATTATTTTATTATGGACGTTTGGAAACCTATTCGGATATTTTTAAGATGATATTTCATATAATACGTATATATTTCGTTTTCTATTTGTCCAATCCAATAGAAATTTTCTTGATAGGATATAAATCCACAAAGATTGATCACTACTATTTTTTCAATTCTTTCAATATTGTAGAGATTTTGTTTGAAAATAAAAATTCCCTTAAAAATAAAGAAAAAGAAAAATTCATTTATTTTTAATTATTTTTTTTTAAATAAATCAAATAAATTGAAAAAATACTAACATGTTATTTTTTAATATTTACGGAAATATTAATAATTTGTTACAAAAGACAAAAAATTGGAAGATTGTTCTCGAAAAAATGATTGATGGGTAGACCAATAATTCGTTGTAAGATGGAAGATGATTTAGCAAAGAACTTTCGATTCACATCAAATGCTAGATGAATTAATTATTTAATTTGAATAAAAAAATAAATAATTTGTAGAATATTATAAGTATAATAATAACTAAATATAGTACGAGGACAGGTCAATAAGCCCATGACTTTTTTAATTTCCCGTCCCGAAATGGTAACACTGCTCCTGTCAGCAGGCAACAATCAGCTGACACGTCGAAATTTGAATCAGCTGGGTCTTTTAGTTTTTGTTTGACATCATTTACTAGCAAACTACCTCGTGATTTGAGAAAAAAATTTGAAAAAGTGAATTTACATGAAAATCCAGGAATTGGGATACGAATTGCTCCCTTATCTGCCCTATTCTCCGTATTTTGCCCCGAGTGACTATTTCTTGATTCCAAATCTGAAGAAATGGCTCGACGGAAAGAGATTGAACCGATGAAATCACAAATCTTACAAACAAATACCTATTTTGATGTCCTCGAAAATACTTATTTTTAGGAAGAGATAAAAAAATTGGAGTAACTTTGGACGAAGTGTATAATACTCAAAGGAGACTACGCTGGAAAGTAAAATGATTTTTTATCCAAATACGTGTTTCATTCAAAAAGTCACGGACTTATTGATCTGCCTTCGTATACTGATATTTCGACTATTTAATAGTAATAAAATAATTAGAAAGTGAATAAGAATAAAATTTGTTGTTTGCAAGATGGCTACTCAAGTTTTAGGACAAGTTCATTTTATTTTATTTTTATTTCTTATCACATAAAAGAATGTCATTAAACAAAAACATTGGAATATTGAAAATGAATATTATTTCAAAGAAGTGATTTCATTCTCCTTCTCTCACTTTTATTCCCCTCTCTTCTCCATACTTCCTCACCCCACACGCAACCGATGTCCTCACACATTCATTCATTATCAAATTGATATTCTTTCTATTATTTGAAATAAACTCATAACCAAATAAAATACTAAAAACGTAAATGATCTCTACTTTATCTTGGCCATTAAGATTCCATCTTAACTTAATTGCCGTGACCTTCATTATATGTTTCGAGATCCAGGACAGAGACCTTCACTTGAAATTCGACTCTCTTATTAAAGTTTAAACACACACACACAACTTTATTAGATTTAACATTTTTATTCGTAAACACACCGACAAATATTTATTCAATATATTATTAAAATAATATATATATATTTATTTATTTAAATTTATTCATTTATTTATTTCTATATATAAAAAATAAATTTTATTTTTATATGAAAAATTCAAATTTATTATTAGTCCTAAAAATAAATAAATAAATAGATTAAAATATTAATTTAATTATTATATTAATTAAATTAATTTGAAAATTATATATAAATAAAATTTTATTTTAAAATGTTATTTTTATTATAAATATGAAAATAAATGTAATATCATAGATTTATTGTTTTTTTTATTATTTTTATCTCGTTCACTGATTACTAATTTTTCTATAAATTTAGCAAGTATATACTTCAAGGGCCGAAAACTCACTGGATTTTTCACTAGACAATGAACATGACTCATTTCGAGAGGCTCATCTGTCACTAGTTTATGTATGAAGTTTCGCCCATTCGTTTACAAGCCACAGTCGTTTCGGTGGCGCTACTTTCGCCTACAAAAGAAAAATGGAAAAACAGATATATTGCGTCTTGATTAAACATTGTTTTTTAATTTGAAAAACTTGTGAGCAATCAAGAAGCGATATTCCTGTTTTTCCATGATGACGGCGAAAGTAGCGTCACTCAAACGACTGTAGCTTGTAAACGAATGGACGAAATGTCATGATACTTCATACATAAACTAGTGACAGATGAGCCTCTCGAAATGAGTCATGTTCATTATCTAGTGGCATCACCTATTGAAAAATCCCGGGACTTTCCAGTCCATGTAGTAAATCTAATTTTGCTAAATATAGTATTGATATGTATTTTTTAATAATCTTTACTAAAACATCATTAATAATACTTTAACTTTTATTAACTAACATACGTATATGTAACATTTAGGAAAAACTTGGACAATGAAACAATAGATGAAATATATTTATATGCCTCTTTTTGTGCTGAGAATTATTTTACTTCTCTCGTTATCATATAATTTTGACATCTGGTTACTGTCAGCTGTCATCTATTTTGGAAAAAATCTCCTGAACTCAATTTAGATTTTTCTAGTATATAATTTTAAAATTGACAATTTTTTTTATATGCTACCAATATATTTGTATACGTTTGAATTGACGTCTCTATATAATAACTTTAAAAAAAACAAAACATTAATTCAAAAACAATTTAAATTTAAAAAAAATAAATTGAAAAACATTTTTAAAATATTACTATTTAAAACTGAAAAACTATATATAAAAAAAAAATAAAGGTAGTTAACCTGTGATTTACGGTATTTTGATACTCCTTGAAACTTATCAACATTCTAGCGTGATTTTTTAGAAATATTAAAATTATGGAGTCTCCACTTCAAAAAGTTTTAGAAATTGTGTTAGAATATATTCGACATAAAATTTTGATATCGACAAAAACTTTTTAATATGATATATTATTTAATTAATGAATTTTTTGTGTTTTGTGGAAAATAATTTTAAATGAATATTTTATGTTGTGTGAAAAATGATTTATCCATAATCCTAGATTGATTGTGTGATATAATATCCATTTATATATTTTATAGAACACGCTCATGACATTAGTTTAGTTTACAATTAATATATGTGGTTGTGATAACTTGTTTTATTTTTTCTACATCCTTTGCGTGGATGAATATGATTCGGTGTCATCCAACGACTACTATAACCCACCTCCCCTATTCTCTCTCTCTCACCTCTCTAAACATAATATACACTTCTCACAAACACATATAATCTCTGAAAAAATATGGTCATGTAATATTACAAACCAGCAAAGGAATGGTCGTAACAAATCTCTTTTGCTAAACAACATATAGTTTCCTTCCTGTCTGTCCACTCGAGATCCATAATATTAAATAAAAGACATGCGTACATTCGGTTAATTATTTAACAACAAAAGGTACATTAAAACACTTTATATTTCATAAAAAAAAAAATAATTACAACGAAAAAAATTGAATTATTTGTTTGTATCCGCTTGATACATCCAACAACGGCTTATAAGGCCTAAATAATTAAAGAAAAATTTTGTTCCTGAAAAATATCGAAAGTGGGATGAAATGGAATGGGATGAATCCTTAATATCTATTTAATTTTGCTCGAAGGGCTAAAAAGAGTGATTAATAAAAATACGAAAGATACCTCTTCACTTCTATCGCACCTTGAAAATTGGGTGGACTGTATAAAAAGGTATTTTTTAGATATTAAAGATTCGGGATAGATAAAAGATCAATAAATAAAACTGTAATCAAATTTTAATAACAAATTTATTTAAATGTAAAAAGATTAATTATATTTAGAAGAATCTAAATATATAATATATATAACAACTTAAATCTAAAATTTAATATAGTTCAAAGGTGGGAATAAGTGCAATTATCTGTTTAACCACGGGGATTTTGAAAGGGAATTCGCCGTCTCGCGTGTCTTGGATGATCGCCCTGCTGCAGATTGGTTGCCAATTGACCCAGATATCAATTGTCTTTGGAAACCCTTCGAGTTTACAACGGATTAACTGGACCCCAACGGCTCCAACGTGGCAAAAATGGTCCCCCCCAGGAACCAATGGGTTTGCCCTTTCGGAACAAACTCGGAAGCACAGGGCCGGCAGCTGAAGTCTCTGTAGCAGCGTCGACGATCCCAAATTGCACCGCGTTCAAGTTGTAAATTTGAACGGGCCAGATGCGAGTGAAGTCAACAGGCGGTGGCGTGCAGGCCGAAAGACGGCCGGCAAAAAGGCAAGGGCGGCAAAACAACAAGGCTCTGAAGAGCGTTCGGTCCGCTTTTTTATGGAGATATGTAAGGGTGGGGAATGTCACTCATTAGGGGTGGTAAGGGAGGGAGGTGGTCAAACTTATTAATTTATTACAATAAAAATAAATATTTAAAATTATAAGTGAAATTAACTTAAAATTCTCGATATAAATTCCATAATTACTTAACACTAACATTCATTATTACTTAATTTAATTAATATATAAACATAGTCAGAGGGCGGTAATTCAAATTAATTTGAATTTAGGTTCCATGCGGAACCAATTTGTATATTAGATAATATTAGTTAAATTTGATTGAGATAAACGTAATAACTTTTTTAAATAAGTTTTTTTTTAATGTGCTTTATGCGTACTTCAGCTAGGATCCATAAAAATTTTTAACAACCGATATGTAGATAATATAAATTAAAACGAAGTTAAAACCACAATGAGGGGTTAAGAAATATTATTATTCTAGTTTCTTGTATTTTATTTTACTTTATTTATTAAATAAAAACATATTTTCATAATAATTATTCAAATATAAAATTATTTAATGATAAACTCAATAAAAAAATATGCTTCTGCTTTAATTAAATAATACTATGGAAATATATGCTATATATATATATATTTATAAATCTTTATTATATTAAAAATAATATACTATTGTATTTGGATTTTAATTCAAAAGAGGTTATTGATTACATCTTTTATTAATTTTTTATTTTATTTTTCAAATATTTTTTTTATTTTAAAATTATTGAGTTTTATTAAATAAAAAATTATATTTATAATTTAAATTAAAATAATTTCTCATAGTTGATTTTCGTATATTGTTGGTTGGCAATTATATATATATACATATAAATATATATATACGAGGTCAGATCAATAAGTTGGTGAATTATAAACACAGGTTTTTCAAATAAAAAATAATTTTACTTTCCGACGTAGTCTCTCCTTTGAGCTCTAAACGTTTCTACAAATAAGATTAGTAGAGGACATCAAAATAGGTATTTGTTTGTGAGATGATTTCATTGTTGGAGTCATATCTCTTTCCGCCGAGCCATTTCTTCAGGATTGGAAACAAGAAATAGTTACTCGGGGCTAAAACCAGAGAATAAGGCGGATGAGGGAACAATTTGTATCCCAATTCATGGATTTTCCTGGATAAGTCTCCGACTTATTGACCTGCTCTCGTATATATATTAATAAAGTTATAAATTATTTTATTTTAGATTAAAAAAGTGACTCCATATAAAAATTACAAAAAAAATTTGAATGAATAATATATTTTTAAAAATTTGAGGTTATTCTAACATAAAACGAATAATAAATAAAAGGTTCATTAAATATATATCATAATAATATCTGCCATTATTATTATTAATATTTATTTATTTAATTATTTTCATTATTCATTATTAATTAAAAACGATTCAATTAATAAATAATTATATTCGTTAATTAAAATAGAGTAGCTCTAACTCAAAATAATTAAATATTAATACTAATATAAATTCAATATTAAATTGAACTGTCGATTGTAAATTAAATTCAAATTGACTTTTAATAAAGATACAAAAATATGTATTTCAAAGGGCTCGAAATCTAGAGGGTGTATATTGTTTTATTGATATATTTATAGTTATATTTGTGTTGTCATCAGGTTTCTATATATATATATATATATAATTTCAAATTGAGGGAATAAAATATTACATTTTAATTCATATTAAATATTTGTGAGATTTATAAGGATATATATTTTATATAAATTAAATTAAATTTGTAATTCGATTTTTTTTTCTAATTAACATTAACAATTAGCCCTTATTTTTACTATCTCGCCAGAGATAGTATTGCGATCACGAAATTTTTCGATATCGAGATTTTGATGTTTTTGTACGTTTTTAAGGTCCCTGAGTGATTTTCTCTAAGGTTGAGAAAAATGTCTGTGTGTGTGTGTGTGTATGCAGACAAGATTACGCAAAAACGGTTTGAGCTAGAATCATGAATTTTGATACACAGGCATTATTCAAAATACGTAGTTTTCTATCAACTTCTGAGAAATGTAACTCATCCGGTTTTGATTATTTTTAAGTGACCGTAAAAATAAAGATATATGTTTGATATTTTTCACATGATTAAAAATAATATAAAACTGCTATATATAGAATTTCAGCTTGATTGATTTGCTGAAAGTAACGGTATTAATTTTTTAACAAATCAAATCACGGTGCCATCAACAAAAAGCCAAACATGCGCTGGGTTAATAAATATTATTTATTAATTTTAATTTATACATAATTTAATTAATTAAATTTAATTTAAATATAATATATATGCTATTTAATCCAATTAAAATTGTGCGATAGTCGAGTGGAGACACTCCAGCTTAATTCATATGAATTGATGTTTCAGTTCATAATTATATCTATAACAGCATTTAATAATTATGTATATATATATATGTATATATAATTTTTAAATTCTTAAATTATTATTTTAATTATTTTTTTACTTACATGTTTTTTTAGTTTCTTCATCAAATTTAGGTCATTTCTGTTAACATTTTTAATATTTATTGAATTTTTAACACATTTACAAATAAAGATTTAAAATGAAAAAAAAAATCTTACCTTTCTTCGAATATATCTATGTCCACAGTTTTTGAAAGTTGTCTTCGCTTCTTTTTATTTATTTTTTTTTTTATCTTTAGAATAGAATATGATGATTACCTTGAAAATGTTAAAAACAATTTGAATTATTTTTTTTTTTTGTTTATGAGGGACAACTCATTGAATCTTTAAAGATGTCAATTTAAATCTCTTCGCTCTCACTCCCCACTCTTCTCCTCCTCCTTTTCCCTCTTCCTCGGACTTACCACCCTCCACTCACTTATTCTCACGAGGAGGTATTTTTATTTTTTTTTATTCAAATTGAATGGTTCCGGGAGACGTTGTTGGAGGGGGGCAAAAGAGGGAGAGAAGACAAAATTCTTACGCTTCTTAGACAAGAGACAAACAATACAAGTTAAACGAGTGTGAGTGGGTGACAGAGAGAGAGAGAGATAGAAAAATGACCCTTTCCCCCCTCTCCCCCCACGCTTACACCGCCGAAATAGAAAACCCATAACCTCACCTCTCCCTGATCCTCGCCCATCTCCTCACCCACTAAGTGCCGACAAAGCGGTGAAAGGAGTTGAAAAATATTATATAGTCAGCCTTTCAATTAATACTGAAATTTTATATTGATAAAAATTACTAGACAATAATATTAATAATAAATAAAGAAAATTAATAATATAATAAAAGAATTAATTATTATATATACAAATCTTCCATTGATGTTATCTATTGATTCCATTTAGTCTATGGTCTATGGCAGGGGTCGGCAAACTTTTTTAGGAAAGGGCTAAATATAAAAATTTTAATGATCTGGGGGCCATACATGTTAGAATATATATTTTAATGTCCTAACGAAGAATCTAATAAAAATAAATTTTAAATTAATTAATTAATTAAATAATAAATTTTGCATTAAATAATGTGATTAATGTAATTATTTTTTTTTAGATATTATTTCATCTCATAATTGCGTACAAAGTTAGTACTTCCTATAATTAAAGTTGTTTGCAAATGGTCATCTGTTAATGTGTATTGCGATTTTGTGTACTTCATTTACGAAAATGTCTTTTCACATTGATATATACTTCTAAATACAGAAATAAACAGTCTTGCATATAATTAAATTATTTTGCAGTTGCATAAAATATGGCAATATTTATCTGCGGGCCGGATAAAAAAATATGGCGGGCCGGATTTGGCCCGCGGGCCGTAGTTTGCCGACTCTTGGTCTAAGGTCTAAACATTATGATTTTTATTTTAAATTATATTTATATTTATATAGATATTAAAGTGGCCAGTTGAGAGTTTTGTTTTTTCCTGTGCCCATCTATCTATCTATCTATCTATATATATCCCATATTAACACCCCTTCAATTTCACTACGTACCCTTTACTTTATTTTATCTTATTACTTTGCAAGAGTTTGTATTATAGATTATATAAATATATAATAAAAGAAAAATAGAAATTTTTTTTCACCAAGTTCAAATAGAATAAAAATAGCATTAAATCGACAGGGCGGACAAGCGGCGCCTATGGGGTTGTTGACCCCTGAGCAAAATGGTTTTTGTTGTCCCCTTGATAAAAAAAAAATAAAAAATAAAATGGGAACAAATCCAGAGAAGTATCTTTTTTCTATGTAGTGAAAATTCTCTTTTTTTTTCTTTTATTTATAAAATATGAACATATACCCATTTATGAATAATGAAAGGAAGGTGTTTGAAAGTGGATTATTTCTCTTAAAAACATACTTTATTCCCTTAATGTGATACAATATCAGATTGTGAATATCTTTAAAAAATTAAATTTTACGTGAAAAATGCTTTTTTCTTTTATATTGCTGAATAATAATTAATGCTATGCATCTCCAGACAAAGTTATGGTCATAAGATTAGAAGGGTGAAATAGGCAGGATACGTGGCAAGAATGGGAGAGGAAAGACTGGCGAAAAATCTATTTGAGAAGAGTCCGATTGGCAAGTGACAGGTTGGAAGACCAATTAGGCGGTGAGCAGACAATGTACGAAGGGAGATTAAGAGAGATGGGGTGACTTAAGACGTTTGGAGAAAAGTGGTGGCTGCGACCAAGAACTTTCGAGTTTCGTAGAACCACAAAAATATAGATAATAATTAATGTGAGATTTTATTCTTGCGAACCACATATTTATATTTTAAATGTAATTTTAATTTAGTATTTAAACATGACTTTTAAATTCTGATTTTCTCACTCTTCAAGGATATAATCGACAATTTTTTTTACTATGTACTAAATAAAGCTATTTACTTGAGTATAAATTTATAAATATACTTGAGTATAAATTTATAAATATACTAGCTGCTCAGAGCGCCTTCGGCGCTCTTCACACCTAGACAGACACTCCGCCCCCTGTACCCCTGAGTGGTACGTAGTATTTGGTTGAAAGTAGTAAAAGCTTTTCATCCATTTTGTTTCAATCAGTATATTACATAAAACATTCATTTCTTTTTGTGTTCTTATTTAAAATATATTTTAACTTAATCAGTAAATTAATTATATATATTCTTATTGTACATGTTATATCTATCTATCTATGTGGCTCAAAGATACTCGAAAGTTCTTGGCCGCAACAACCACATTTTTCCAAGTGTCCCTGTCCTGAGCCCTTGTCCCATCTCTCTTACGTCTCTTCCTACGCGTCCTTGGTCTTCCAAGCGGACCTTTTCCAATCGGTCTCCGCACCAATATCTTTTTCCTCTCCCATTCTAGCCACGTGCCCTGCCTATCGCAGCCTTCTCGCTTTTATAACCCTAACTATTTCTGAAGGTGCATAGAGGTCATTCCTCGTTATGCAGTCTCCGCCATTCCCCGGTGATCTCATCTTTCTTTGGTCAATAAATGCTGGGAAGAATCCTATTCTCAAATACTCTGAATCTCCCAGGGTCATAGACCATGCCTCCCACCCATATAATACAACAGGAAAAATAATTGTTTTATATATTTTAATTTTGATTCCCTTTGATAATAATTTGGATGAGATAAGCCTCTTTACTGCATGATAACAGGCGTTTCCCAATTGCAACCTCGACTTTAATTCTTCTCAAATATTATCCTTCGTGATTACATTCAATTTTTCTACATATTCAAATTCTACATTTTGTATATTAAGATTTTGTATGTTAATACTAATCCTTTTTGTTACTAAATATATTTTTTCTTATCACTATTAATTTCAAACCCCATCTCTTTTCCTACCTCCATTAATTTTTCCTCGCTATCTGTAATTGCAATTCCCGAATCTCTATATTATATTTAAGTCGTCTGGGTAACTTAATATTTTACATTGATTTGATTTCCTCATCTTACTCTTTCTTTACTACCTTCAAGACAAAATTTAAGATCAAAATTTGAAAAAATTTATCCGGATCTATTGAGTCATACGTATGTTTTACTAAATTCTAAAAATAATTGGTGATCAGAAATATTGAATTCGTGTTTTTTTTTCTAATATCTGTTATAATCAAAATATCTTAATTAATGTTGATCGATTTGGCCTGAACTCGCATTGATTAGTTTTTTAACACTCCGTTTGGTTAAATTTCAAATAGAGGGAGAGAAAGAGTTTCTAATTAAGAAAGAGCCCTATTAATAAAAAAATATAATAGAATACAATAATTTTGATTTAAAACAAATTTAAAAAAAAATACTCAATATAAAAAAGACAAAAATTTAAAACATCTCGTTTTTATCATTAGTCTAAAAAATCATATTTTAATTTTTATATAACCAAGAAATCATTTTTTCACTTAAAATATAGTTGTAATTAATAATTGAAACAAAAACATAAAATATTATAATTTAGTCATTTTAATTGACATTTTGAAAATATTTTTGTATTCATAAAACATTAAAAATAATATATTCTGTTTTTTATATTAAACAATGATAAAATTTATACTCTTCAATTAAATATAAAAGAAGCAATATTCAAATAAGTATAGAATAAATAAAATTTAAGTTTAATATGATCTAAATATTTTATTAAATTAATTAAAATGAGAACTTTTAGAATAAATTATTTAATTGAATTGATATTTGAATATTAGGATTTAAAATAAAAAGTTAAATATTATAATAATTCTTTGATTGGGAATCGCTATGATAATTAATTTATATTCATTGGGTAAAATGAGTCCGCTTGGTCAGTGGGCCACACAAGGCTCTTGAATGAACAACACGGAGAATTATATAAACTATAAAAAATTAATTTCTGCGGTTATTGATTAGATATTAATAAAATTTATAGCCTATGTTACTATAGAGGTATATAAGAATATTGCGATTTAATTTCATAGAAATCGGTTCAGCCAATTTTGAGTCTATAACATTCTTATTTTCCGGACAGACTGACAGACAGACATGAAAAATTCTAAAGTCACTTTTGGATTCTAGGTCATGAAACACGAAGATATGCAAAAAATTTTAAATTCTGAGCAATGTGCAAAGAAAACCTTTATATATATTTATTTTTTCTAATATTCTTCGTAAAATATATTTAATTAAAGAAAATTTTATTTTAAACTAGCTGCTCAGAGCTCCTTCGTCGCTCTTCACATCTAGACGGGGGCTCCGCCCCCTGTACCCCCGAGTGGTACATAGTATTTGGTTGAAAGTAGTAAAAGGTTTTCATTCATTTTGTTTCAAACAATGTATAACATAAAACATTCATTTCTTATTGTGTGATTATTTAAAATATATTTTAATTTATTTAGTAAATTAATTATATATATTATTATTGAATATGTTATATCTATCTACTCGAAAGTTCTTGGCAGCTACAACCACATTTCTCCAAGTGTCCCCAGTGACCTCATCTTTCTTTGGCCAATAAATGCTGGAAAGAATAATCTGAATCTACTCTCATCTCCCAGGGTCATAGACCATGCGTGGCTCAACGGTACTCGAAAGTTCTTGGCAGCTTCAACCACATTTCTCCAAGTGTCCTTATCCTGAGCCTCTGTTCCATCTCTCGTACGTCATTCCCTGATGTACTCATCTTTCTTTGGCCCATAAATGCTGGGGAGAATCCTATTCTCAAATACTCTGAATCCACTCTCATCTCCTAAGATCATAGACCATGTCTCACACTCATATAATACAACAGACAAAATAATTGTTTTATATATTTTAATTTTCATTCCCTTTTATAATAATTTTGATGAGATAAGCCTCTTTACTGCATGATAACAGGCGTTTCCCGATTGCAACTTCGATTTAAATTCTTCTCAAATATTATTATCCTTCGTGATTACATTCAATTTTTCTACATATTCAAATTCTACATTTTGTATGTTAATACTGCTCCTGTTTGTTTCTAAATATTTTTATTTATCATTATTAATTTTAAACCTCATCTCTTTTCCTACCTCCATTAATTTTTCCTCGCTATCTGTAATTGCAATTGCCGAATCTGCTATTATATTTAAGTCGTCTGGGTCACCTAATATTTTACAATTGATTTCCGCATCTTACTCTTTCTTTACTACCTTCAAGATAAATTTTAAGATCAAAATTTGAAAAAGTTTATCCAGATCTATTGAGTCATGCGTAGGTTTTACTAAAGTCTACAAATAATTAGTGAACAGAGATATTGAATATAGTTTATAAGTATTGTATATGTTATAATAGAGTATAATATTTCTTGATCATTTCATTTCGATATTTTAATTTCATTGCTTGATTTTTATTGAATATTTTTAATTATAATAAAATTTGAGAAAATGCAAAGTTAGACTTGAGACAATTTATAAAAATTAATTTATAAAAATTAACGGTATAAAAGTATTGATTAAAACTAAAGATAAATTAATAATATATACATTCATTAATAGTATTAATTTAAATTAATGGATTTATTTGATTTTTTATTATTAATTTCATTTATTAATTTTTTTAGATAATAGTTAATTCCCTCCCTTAAAATAAAAGAAGTATTCAAATATAGAAAGAATAATTACAAAATAATTTAAGTTAAATATGATTTAAATATTTTTTTATATTAATTAAAATGAGAACTTTTAGAATAAATTATTTAATTGAAATGATATTTGAATATTAGAATTTAAAATAAAAAGTGAAATATTATAATAATTCTTTGATTGGGAATTCTTTTTTGTTTGTTTCTATGACAGCAAAAAAGTAAACAAATTACATACATACATACATACAAACACTCTCCTTTATATATATAGATTATGTGTTTAAAAATTAAAAATCATTTAAAATTACTTTAAAAAATGCATAATACATCATTATAAAAATTTAACTAAATATTATGAACTCCTGTTTTTTTTTTATTTTCTAAGGCTTATCCAAAAAATACTCTAATATTTTAATTCACTCCTCAAAGTCGTGAATACCAATGATTTAAGAATAAATGAAATAAGTAATTAATTCTTATTATTTTTGTTACTAGGAATCATCGCCGACGCTTACGCTCATCTCATCCAAAGTAAGTAAAATTGTTTATATAAATTTTTTATATTTATTTTTGAAATTTATTTATTATTAGATAATAGAATTAAGTTAAGTAATCATTATTTGGAAAAATTTGATTATTAAAATTGATATTTGTGGAACCACCTATAAATTTTATCAAATCACATTTTATTTTTTATTAATTAAATCCACAAATATTCACACTTAAACAATTAATATATAATATGGCTACAATTCATCCAAAAACTAACTATTAGAGACTAAAGATCTAAAGATTATACTATTGTAATTAATGTACTATATCAGGGGTGGCCATACTTGGTGATACTTAGAGCCATATTGAAAAATCGAAAATGTATAAGAGGCAAGTCGGAAAAAATTTTACTATTTTTTTGGGAGGGGGGGGGGAGTTCGTAGTCACAGAAGCAAAAATTACGAATAGGTGCGCAATTAAAATACCTAATTATGTTAATAATAAGTCGAGTTGGGATAGATCGGATATACATTTTACAACAAACTTGCAGAAATAACTAAATTTTAAATTTCCTTTAAATAATTATATGTAATTAAATATGTGTCATGACGAAGCCTTTTTACAGTTTGATATATGTAAATTCTAAATTGGGAGAATTTTAAATTTTTTAATTGAGCCACAATAAACTTAAAAAGAGCCATATGTGGCTCGCGATCCACGATACTATATTACTATACTGTACTATAATGTATTATATAATGTATTATATTGTATAATATTTTAAATCTTTTGTATGGACTATAGGCTTAAATAAATAAATAAAATGGCTAAGATAGAAATACCAATTTATTTTCCTCTTTCTCTCGAATTATTTTCTTCTGTTGTCGACTTTTATAAAAAAATTTTTAATAAATTAATAAAAATATAATTTTTTACATTTTGACAATATTAGCCATGTTTCTTTACAAATCGGTATCGAATGTGTTGAGACCATTCTTTTCTAAAACATGCAAAGATTCAAAGATAAAAGCATCATTGAGATGTTGGAAATAAAAACGTCTATGATTTTAACAATTATTCAGTTGATATTATGGAAAAATGGTAATATTAATTGGATGTGAAAAAATACAAAACATATAGAAATCATATTCTTTTGAGAAATATAACAGACTTATTAATGAAATAAACTTAGCCATATATAACTTATATATAGAATGTAAATTTTTATTATAATCTAATAATAATATTTACATAGATATAATGTTTGAATATTTTTATTGATATCTGTTATTAATTAATTTAATTATAATAAAAAAACAATTAAAATGATTTTCTTGTAAATGATACCTTGATCTCCCCAAAATTTCTTCCATTTTTACAATTTTGACTGCACTCTCTGGTATGTTAGTATGCGAAGAGTTCATAATATGTGTTAATATTGACCAAAATGCCATAATTAGGAGAAGGTGGCTATTTTTACATAAATCACTATTTTTAAACATTATATTATAGTTATCTTAATTTAAAACAAGAGATTAAAAACCATATTTATAACATTCTCTTTTTATTTATTAGAATGTATGTATTGTAGAATGAATTCATTTCGATGATTAAGCATCTTAAATTTTCTTTTTTTTTTCGTTCTTTCGCTTGCAAACCGACGACAAGTGCACATCTGTTCATTCGTACATCTGTCACGGAAATTTGAGTCACTTCCACTTTTGAAAAAATCCCATTTGCTTGTTCTCTCTCTACTCTATTTCTTTTTAACTTAAGTGCGTCAGTCCCATTATATATATATATATATATATATACCAATATAAGTACTTTTCTAGAGCTTTGTTGCCTATTGATTTTTTAAAATCATATTCATACTAAACATATTTCTAATTGGTTTTAAAGAATAAAAATTTAAAGAAAACTTTCATTCGTTACTAATTATTTGATTAATTTTAACCATAATTGATTTTTCTTGTTTAATATCTTTTGTTCATATGTAATGGAAATAAGTATTAATATTATTATTATTAATATTATTATATAAAAATATTTGTATATTCAAATTTAAAATATATACGCTTAATTTAATATATAGGTATATAATAAATATTTCACAATTCCACTATACTATAAAATCTTTAATTAATATTAAAATATAAAAGTCTCAAAAAAGGAAAATTCCATTATTTTTTATTCCTTTTGTAGATAATCTATTCTATTCGTCTATATTATTATCATAGATAAATGTTTCATTTTTAAACACTTAAACTATGTGTGTTTAGAATTTTAATTAATGTATGTATAGGTATTTGAGATTTCGTAATGTTTCTTTTAAGTTACCTCTAAGAGAGTTTCAAAATTTTTCATTAATTTTATAATAATAAAATAAAGAAAAAAAAAATCATTAAATATAAAAAGTGTTTGGTTGAATTTTTTTATATAATCATCAATCAGTTAATTACCTAAATGGTCCATAATCATAAATTTCAAGGATTTAGACACTTAATGAAATATATGTATAATACATATTTGTATATATATAAATATGTGGCTAGAATTGGTGAGAAAAGAATGGCGAAAATTATATTGGTGGGAAGGTCGATTGGAAAACGTCCAGTTGGAAGACCAAGGATGCGGCGGCTGAATAATGTAAGAAGAGTCGTGAGGAGTTGGATGGGTTTAGCTTAGGATAGGGACACTTGGAGGAATGTGGATGCTGCGGCCAAAAACTTTTGAGTTGAGTAGAGCTACAGAGATAGATAGATAAATAATTAATATATTTAAATTTATTTTTAAATAAAATAAATTCATTTTTTTAGATATATTTTATATTTTTTTTAATATTATTAAATAATAATATCAAATAGTATATAATATAGTAACTGAAAAATAATGAGAGAATTGAAAGAAGATAAGAATAATAATAATAATTGGTTCGACAAAGGAATTTTAAATTTAGTACATTGTCAATATGACAATTTTAAATTTCAATGACACTAATTTTTTTTTTTTTTTTTTTTTTGCTTGGAGATATATTTCGAATATTTTTTTATCTATTACAGTCACCGCTGTATATAAGCAAACTCTAATAAGCAACATTCTTTATAAGCAAACTCTATACCAGCAACTTTTTTTAGTTCAACTGTTGTGTATAAGCAATTTATTTTTTTAAGCTAAATATTTGAATTGACAGTTGTTCACAACAACATTACCTCAAATTGCAAAAAATTATGTTATTGAAATATGTTTGCTGTCCCTTTAAACAAAATTTTTTTTTAGTCAGAGCAAAAGTTTAAGACAAAAATTCATCATTTACACGTTAAACCGAACAATTACCAAAAAATAAACAAATATATATTTTGATTAACTGATTATCAATATTTTATGTCAATAACGATCAAAATGCTTTTAGCCCTTTAGATTTGGCGTCCCGGACAAATGTTAGGGTAGCCGGCCTTGTGTTTTGTGCTATCCGTATTGAAGTTAATTTCTGTTAATTAGTTATTTATATTTAGTTTGGTACATTAGTTAGTAAAAGAAAAAAAGAAAAATATTTTCCACACAGACGGTAAGTATTTTTATACTCCATTTTTACCTATCCTATAAGCAACATTTCCCAATATTGAAATTGGTTCAAATAAGTTGCTTATATAGACCGTTGACTGTAATATGTTTACAGAAAAATTACTTATATATATGTATGTACAAAATAATATTTATTCTTTAGAAAATAATTATTGATTTTATAATAAAGTACATAAAAGAAAAAATATAATTTCTTAGTTTTTCAACACGTGAGTTAAGAAATTCAAAATCTACCTCTGAGATGCTGGCACGTAGATGTGGAAGAAGGGGGGACATTTTCGGATAGTTTCCCCATCCTCTTCCCGCTTCATCCCTATTCCCCCTACCCTCGTCACAAGGGACCTGGCTATATTTTATGAGCTCTCGTAAAGCATATTAAGTATATCCTAAACAAAAGCCTATTTTAGTGTTCATTTCGTTTTTTTTGCGCTCTACTTGAAAAATCTTTTTTCTTAGAAACCGTTGCTACTCTGTGAATGTTGTTCAAATTTTTTTTTTTTTTTGCTGATGTTTCTTCTCTCCTTCCTTCGGGTTGTATGTATACACATTTTGCTTCACTAATTATAAATTTAATTTTCTTTCTCTATTAGACCTGGCTCACTACAATTAACAAAAACAGAGAGAAGAAGATGCAAAGAAAAAAAAAGAATAAAATGAGAAAAGAATGCTTGAAAATCCTTCACAAAATAAAAATATTTTTCTATACTTTTAATTCATTTTTTTCACCACCTCTATTTCCCGAATTGTCATTCGAACATCATCATCTCTTTCTTCATCATAATTATCATCTAAGATGTTTTAACTAACTTTTTATATATATATAAATGCCTAACTCTTCTATATATATTTCGGAATTTAAATGAATACAAGAAAAAAAATATAGATAAAGAAGAATCTATATTTTATCTTATTTCTCTTTCTCTCTCTTTTAATATATATATATATATATTAATCTAATTTCAAAAGTTAATTATAATTAGAAAATAAAAACAAAATTGTATAAATTAATGAAAAATTGCAACTTTTTTCCTTGAAATGCCATGTTTTTTTTAATTTCAAATTTTTTCTAAATAATAAATAATGTTTTAAATAATAAATTTAATTAATATAATTAATTCATTGTAAACGGCAATATCGTGTTGAAATTACCATTTTATTTTTTTATTTTCATTTAACTAAATTTCAAATAAAAATTAAAATTAAATTAATACAATTTATATTTCCCTTATTTAAACCCTATAGATATTTTTATATTAATTTTTTTTAAATTTTAAGTAAAAATTTAAAGAAAGTTTATTTAAAAATCAATTTAAGTATTTAATTTATGCGGCTCAAAACATTTTGAGATGCGACCTAAACACAAATTATGAAAATATTTAAATTTACTCATTTCTACTAAAAAAAAATAATGTTTGCAATATTCTTCATGCTCATTTATAATTTTATATATATATTTAATTCAAATAAAAAAATTATAATAAAAAGAAGTTATTTGTTTTAATAAAACAATATACAGGGTGGCGCAGATGGATCGGGTGGTTTTAAACTAATTGTCAAACTGTCAATTTTGAGCGAGGGGGCTGTTAACGCAAAAAAGATCCCAATTGAAAATATGCTTCAGTGCATAAATCAATTCCCTTATTTACGTTAACAAGGTTTTTATTTAATTTAAAAACTGTTTGTCAAGGCCGCCAGCTAAACTTTATTTTTTCAAAAGGTAGATTAACAAAACCTTTTAATTCAAGTAATACTTACAAGCAGACCAGTTAGACTTAAATGCCTCTTAAATTATAAGAAATAATACATAAATCGTCCCTGGGTGATCCGAAAACTGCAGACACGTGGCTTCTAATTCTTATTTAAATAAAATAAGAAATAAAAACACTGGAAGCTCTCCAAACCACAATCAATTTAACCCACCTAAATCTCCTTAAGGTATAAAGAAATAATTAATAAATAAAACAAATTCAATTTGGTTTTCTGATATATTTATAAATGATGTAATGTATAAAAAAGGTAAAAAGAAATAAATCAGTATACAGCTAAGTTTAAGATGAAAACAAATAAAACAAATAATCTTAATTTAAACTAAACAAATTAATAAACAACTAAATTAATCAAATAAAATCGAGATCGCACAATGGTAACAAGAATTCTCCAGTGGACCTCAGATATGCAATAACTCAAATTACAAAATAAGATATAATTAAACATTAATTAAATTAATTATTATATCAATTTCAATACACCTGAGCAGCGAGAATTAAAGAAGGGAGAATTTCACAAACCTAAATGGTTTCTGTTCGAATAAGAAAAACAATTAGAGAGGTCTTCCAATATGACCTTACCCCAGAATAGATCAGCACAAATAGACAGCTTGTTCACGTGAAATGAACTGACCATTGTAGCCCCAATAGAAATCTCCATTACGGAAAATCAAACGGCCAGGGAACAGAGCGCGTACAGCTTGCATTGATATACTAGCGGTTTGTGCAGTTGCCCCGTCTTGTTAGAACCACATATTGTCTATGTCAGCGGTCGCCAAACTTTTTGACACCACGGACCAGTTAATTCATAATTTAAATCCCGCGGACCACTAATAGAATTTTTTAAGTATTAAATATATTTATAAATAAAAATTGTAATCAAAGAACACATAAAATGTACCTAGTTAATAAAATGAAACTATTATCACGTATTGTTATGAATTAAATCATGTTTTAATGCATCTTAAAACATAACTTAACATGATGAGTAAGTATATTCCACATTTTCCTGCGGACCAGCGAAATTTTCTCGCGGACCACTAGTGGTCCACGGACCACCACTTTGGCAACCTCTGGTCTATGTCGTAATTGTTCTCTTCAAGTTGTGGGAGGAGAAATTCTCCAATCATGTTCACATAACGCTGCGAATTAACAGTGTTTTCCATTGGCCCCCTCGCTCACCGGACCTCACGGTATGTGACTTTTTCTTATGGGGCTATTTAAAACCAAGGGTCTACATGAACAAACCCCGGACCATTCAGGAGTTGAAGGCAGCAATTCACAACGAAATCACATCGATTCCTGGTGATGTGCTTGAGCGGGCAATGCGGAACGTTTAGGACCAACTCCAAGAATGCATCACTCAAGAAGAGGATGTAATTTTTAAAAACTAACTTTACTAATTTTTTGTTAATAAACTTCCATTGTAACTACGTTTTGCACTTTATTTTAATCCAATATCTTTAAAATTGACAGTTTGACAAGTAGTTGAAAACCACCCGAGATCCATCAGCGCCATCCTGTATACAGTAAAACCTCTCTATAAGGATATTCTCAAAACACTGTTCAAAACAATGTTTATTGTGAATTAAAATGAATGAAGTAACTATTAGACGTGTCCTTATAGAGAGGTTTTACTGTAATTAATTTTATTTCCATTTGTTGAAAAAATATTTATGTGCGGCCCAGCATATTTTTTTTTTTTGCAATGTGGCCCTCGATTGGTCATAGTTTAGACACCCATGTATTAGAACATTTTTTAAAATTGTATTTATTTCTTTGCGTTTCTGCCGCCTCTACCCGATGACACATTACCAACTCACACATTGAATTTTCAATAAAATTTTAATTTATCCAAATTTTAAAAAATAAAAAGTTTAAAAGTAAAACATATTTTAGTAGTTAATATTTAGTTATAATCCTGAAACGATATAATTTAGGAATATTGTCTAACGATATTTTAATCATATTTATTAATTGCTAAAAATAATAACAAAACTTATTGAAATTACTGAATATTAGGAGTTAAATAGTTTATACACTGAACAAATCATAGGTAACATCAATATCTTGATTATATGATATCTTCAATAGACAAGATTATATAAATATGATTTCTTCAATAGTCAAGATTACTTAATTTTAGGCGAAAGTGCAAATCATCCAAAATAGATTTATGATCAAAAAATAATTTCTTTTTTAAATTTGTTTTTATTTTAAAGACCGGCTTATAAGCATAATTTTTTTCTAAAATCTGCCGCTACGTTTGTTATTGTTTATTTGGGTTCATATTATATAAAATCTATATATTTTTTAATCCAAATTATTATTTTCCAATTAACGAACTTATTTTTATTCATTAACCATTTATGTAAATAATTCCAATGTGATATTTTTTTAAATAATATCTATGTTTAATCTAGCTAGTATTTCGTCGATTAAAAATATTTTCGAATAAACATACATATTAAATAGTGATCCCATGAGCGATTCAATAAATACATAAATAAAACAATTCTAATGATAATTTGATTAATACTAATTTTAATAAATGACTAAATTTAATTTTCATAAAAGGTGCTACAATCAAAAAAAAAATAAATAATTCCACACCAAAATTAATAATTGAAAAATTAAAAAAATTTTAAATTTATTTGAAATTTAAATTCAAATTAAATAAATTAAAAATATATGAAAGGCATATCTATGCAAAAACGCCAACTTAATAAAGGAGACCACATCGACAGGAAAAAAAAAATGGCGTTTGGGATGTGGTAAACGGCCATAAGACTGTAAGGTATAAAAACCACTAAACTAAACGAAATGTTATGTTTTAAAGTATAAAATTAATATTTTTTCCTATTAATAAAATGGTCATAGAAATATATATTTTTATTATCAATTTTTTATGAAAGATTTCTTTAGAACCATTTTTTGACATTTCTATTTCAAATTTCAAAATGAATATTAAAGTATATTTTTTACGTTTGCACTGATAGACATTCATTGTCTTTTCATTATAAATTATATATGTATAGAAGATAAAAACAAATTAGATTTTTGTATTATATTTTCTTAGGTTGTATTATAATCTATTCTTCTTTTAAAATACAAAAGAGATGATCTGGTATTTTAAGTGCCTCTTAGAGAAATTATTTTTAGAAATTGAATATTTAAGCATCCTCCTTCTTTAAAATTAACAAGAAAATATACACAGAGAGACAAGTGGAGTGGTAGATGATAATAAACAACGACTAATAGAAAGTGTAACAACTTGCCAAGAGACATATAAAATCAGAAAGGATGAGACTTAATGGGCGACCAAAGGGAAAGAGAATTCAGTAAGAATAGAGAGAACAGACAATTGGTCCCAATGAGAGTTATAAATCTCTTGTAAAATTAATATTAACTTATTTTTCGTTTATTATTATGAGCGAAGTTAATACTAAATAATTATAAATATAATTTATACATAAAACATCGCACATTTTTCATCTCTAATGATTTTATTAAAAATTCTACGAATGCTTTAAAAATTTATAAATATTACCAGGAATAAATAACTTTTATTTAAATTATAATTATAATTAAAAATAAACTGGAGTGTCTCCACTGGACTATCTCGCAAATTTGAATTGGATTAATTATCATATATTATATTTAAATTAAATTTAATTAATTATAAATTACAAATCAAAATTAATAAATAATATTTATTAAACCAGGGCGTGTTTGGCTCTTTGTTGATGGCACCACGTCAAGTGCTGGCGAGTGATTGCCTGGCAACGTATTAAAAAATTAATTCCGGTACTTTCAGCGATTCAATCAAGCTAAAATTCTATATATAGCAGTTTTATACAATTCTTAATCATGTGAATCTTTATTTTTGCGGTCAAAAAAATCAAAACGTGGTAGGTAATGACCCTCTTCCGGATGAGTTACATTTCTCAAAAGTTGATAGAAAACTACGTATTTTGAATAATGCCTGTGTACCAAATTTCATGATTCTAGCTCAAACCGTTTTTGCGTAATCTTGGCTACATACACACACACACACAGACATTTTTCTCAACCTTAGAGAAAATGACTCAGAGACCTTCAAAACGTATAAAAACATCAAAATCTCGATATCGAAAAATTTCGTAATCGCAATACTATCTCTGGCGAGATAGTAAAAAATTATATTAAAATTATAAAATTGACAATATAATAATTTTTTTATTTAATTAGTTTTTATGTAAAATAATATTTTTCAAATTAGAGTACTATTAATTTTTGAAAGATTTCGGAAAGGATACAATTTGGATGGAATGTGTTTCAAGATAGGAATGAAGGTTCGGTGGAATGTGTTAGCTCTATTGATTAAATATAACTTAAGTTAACTTAACTTCTCCATTAAAATCTTAATATGATTTTCTTTTATGAAATTAATAGATTTAACCGTACGCACTAATTCGAACATTCCAATAAGAAATATTATTGGAAATAAATTTTGAAAATATTAAAATTGATAATAAGAATAATATTTAATTAAACCGTCGTTGAAATTTCAAGTTTTTTGAGAGTTTCTGTAAAGTTGAAATGCGCATAAAGTATTTAAATCAATAAACTTTACTCTCCTTCAAGGATTGAATTAAAAATTATTTCAATGTATTCTATAGGGGCCCTTGGTAAACTGTAAATTTAATATTTTTATATAATTTATAATATAAAAATTAATAAGTAACTTGAATATGTTCTTATATTTCAATTTATTTATAATTAGGTATAGAAGTTGATTTATTATTTGATGTAATGGGGTAATTTTTACCTTGAAACGGGAATAAAAAAACATGTTAAACGAATAAATAATCTCTTTCTAAATGAAATGAAATCACTCATCATTATGAATTTTTTCCCCAAAAATTATCTTAAATTTAAATATAATCGGATATGTAATCTTACCATTAACATAATTACATGTTTTTTTTTTAGTAAACTGACCTGAACTTGTAATTTCCTCTATTTGGGGTTTTCAATTTTTTTTATTTCATTCTCCAAAATCTCTCTCAATATAATTATTTTTTTCCATAATCTTTTGTATTTTTTTTTTTTTTTTTGATTTTTAATTCGGTTTTCCAATTGATTTAAATATATATATATATATATATACATAGAGAGAGAGAGAGAGGGGTGATATATCTTTCTGTGTGTTTCATCACTCACACATATTGAATGGCCAAAAAATTATCCACCCACTCGCTTATATTCATATAAAAATGATTCGCTATCAATTTTAGACAAATTCCAATCATTTCGTTTGTTTATGGTTGCTCTTCACACGGGAAATTTTAAGTTCGTGACACGAACTAGATTCTCCTTCGAATTATTTATTTGGGTAAAAATGTTTCTTGATTTTTTTTTTTGTTTTAGCTTCTGGCGTTCGTTATCCATTGCAAATGAATAAATAATAAAGATAAATAATTTTATATGCTTAGTGAACTGAATAAACTGTGAACTTTGATTATATATATATATAAACTAAATTAAATTTTTACTACATATACATTTCTTAAAACTTAATATTTAATTAAGTAATCTTTATAGTAATACTAGCTGCTCCGAGCGCCTTCGGCGCTCTCCACACCTAGACGTGGGCTCGGCCCCCTGTACCCCCGAGTGATACATAGTTTTTGGTTCAAAGTGTGTATGTAAAAGGTTTTCATCTATTTTGTATCAATCAGTATAAGTAGATAAGACATTTATTTGTTTTCTTGTAAAATATATTTTAATTTAATCAGTAAATTAATTATATATTATTATAGCTGACCCGGCAAACGTTGTTTTGCCATGTAAATAATTTCTAGAGAATTTCTAGTGGGTATAATAGTTATTCGTGGTATTAATATCTTTTCACATCGATACTTGCCATTTAAAAAGGTTGCTTCAATAAAGTTTTTCATAAATTTTTTAATGACTAATCGCGCACCGTTGCACGGCCGTTGCGGGTTCAAATTACGAATTCAGAAAATTGCTGAAATGTTGGTCTTATCTCCAAATAAATAATTTTTCACTTAACTGAAAATTTTATAATTTTTTCTTTGTAGTTATGGAATTTGCATATCTAGATGAAAAGAATAATGTTGTATGTGACATATTTATTTGAAAATAGATTATTACAAAATGCTATTAACAGTAATGAGTGTAATCAAATTTTTTTTACATATTTTCTTTGAACACATCATATTAAATTTCTTTCTATTCACTGAAATTTACACAATTTTTTAATTATGTTTTTATATAATTTGTATATTTAAATGAAAAGAATAATGTTCTATTTATATGATCTCACAGGCTAACATATCCTTCTTACGGCCAATTTGCTTTATATGAATGAATGAATGAAAATTCAAATTTTATATATAGTTTTTTATATATGTTTATTTATGCACAAGAAATTAATTGACATAATTATTAATTTAATAAAATTAATTTAATAAAATATAAAAATAATAAAAATTAATAAATTTGTAAAAAAAAAATGTGCCTTTGCGAGTTTCGAACTGAGGAAGCAAAGTCATAAGATAACGGCTTAGCACGTTCCCCCAAGAATGATTTTTCTTTTCAAATGTCCTATTAGGATATATATAGAGGTCAAATTGTCGCCAGCAGTGCCTCTGTCATTTAGCATTGTAACTAAACTTTTTTTTAGGTAAATACCACCCCCTGGACACGCCTTAGCAATTAGCGGTTTAATAAAAGAAGTCTGACTTGACTGAATATGCATAAAAAATTTCATAAGAATCGGTCCAGCCGTTTCGGAGGAGTATGATTTCAAACTTTTGTGACACGAGACTTTTATATATAAGATTGATCTTGAAAGTTTTGAATTTTCATCCCTCCTCAAGTTATTATAATATCCATTCTCTACTATTTGCCTCCTATCAATTCTTATATTCTTCGTCTGGTATTTTCCCAAGTGGTTTCCCTATAAGGAAACTTCTCAACCACCTTTCTCTTCTAATTGTAGTTAACACTTCTTCAAATAGGAACCTCTTAATTTTTTCATTCTTTGTTTGATGATACCGAAATATTACCCATTGTTTTGATATTTATGAGTTTATCTGGAAAAACGTGATAATGTTTATATATATTATATACGTATATATGTATATTAAATAATAATATAAATTAATAATGATAAAATATATTTATTTGTTTGATAATCTCAGCATTTTTCAATCTCTCCGTATTTCCGGCTTAGCTTTCAATAATTTTCATCCCTCCCCCCCTCCCGTTTACAATAAAATGTATACAATACTAATGAGTATTTTAGGTTTTGTTTTTAAAATATTATAGGTTTTTTTATTTGAATATGTGCTTTCCTTTAAGTCATTAAATTTTGTTAAAATAGTATTTTCCCTTGGATGTTCTCGTACCTCTCTTCTAGTGTGGCCGTACCCGCTAGGTGCAGGATTAGCTTTTAATTAATTTTAAGTTTAAAATTGAAAAAAAACGCAATAAAAAAATAATTGTTTTTGAATTAATCCTTCCAAATTAAGCTAATCGTTTCTCAGATTCAGTTTCTCAGTAGAATTATTTGGCATCGTGCAAACTTAGTTAATGTTAATTATTAATTATATTTACCAGTGACGTTAAAAAATACTCTCCTCCAAAAGTTGACTATAACATATAACTATAATATATATAACTATAAAAAATTTAACAAAACATATTATTATTTATATTAAATGTTATAGCGTCAAAAGTTTATTGATATATTTGCTTTATGCGCATTTCATATGAACTTCATCAAAAGTTTTGAGTCATTTGAGAAGAAGAGCCATCGTCAAAAACTTTTACTCACTTCTGATCTTTTGGTAAAAGTATAACAACGAAATTATTCTTATTATGTTTTATATTTTTATATATAAATTTAAATACAAATATAAATAATTCAAACATATAATAACTACGCGCGGTTAAATCTATTAATATCAAAATTATGGATTAATTAAAAGTGATTAGTTCTCTGTAAGTTAAAGAATAGTAAATATTTGACTATTTAAATCGAATTTAATAAAAAAAAAAATTGGAGAGTAAATCTTAGTTCATAAGTTATTATTAAAATATTTCCTCCTCCCCCCACTCGACCACTTTCTGTGTCTTTTTTAACAAAGAAAATTGTCTAATTCGTTTAAAGTTTTATTTTGAGTGATGATGATTCATAGAATTGAGTTGCGCAATTATTTGAGTAGACATACAAAACAACCAATGAAAGTGAAAATCTAAAAAAATTAAAATACGAATGATTAGTGATTGTCAGGTCTAAATCAAATTCGATTGACAGAGACAAACAGATATGACATTTTTTTTATTCATCAATTAGTCTATTAAGATATTATATATATATATTTATATGATTTAAAAATAAGGTAAATTTGTTAATAAAATAATTAATTTATCTTCTAAAACAATTTAATTAACTTCAAAATATCCCATACAATGCATATATAAAATTATATTTAAATTATATATAAATTTCTCTTTCACAATCATCTACATATATTGCGATAATATAAATTATAAAATATATGTTATTTTGATATTTCTTTTAATTTAATTTAATTCATGGAATTAATCCCCTCGAAAAGGTGATAAAATTTTCCGAAAAATTTTTTTTCAGTCTTTTTTTTTGAGGATTACATACGCTAAACATTGAATGAAAAAATTTCTTTATTAAATTAATTCGCTTTATTAATATAATGGTATAAATAAATAAATTTGTAAAATTAATTTCACTAAATGATTGTTGACATTTCAATTTGAATATCCATTTTGTTTTAAAAAATAAATTAATAAAACAACATTTTAATAAAAAATAGAAAATAAAATAGAAAATAAAATATTAATTAAACCTTGAATATTTTCCTTTACATATGTTCAACAAAAAAGCGTGGAGCGCATATAATAATATTAAATTCTTTACCTACTACTTATGTTCATATGCGTCCACGCTTTTTTGTTGGGCATATGTAAAGGATAATATTCAAGGTTTAATTAATATTTTATTTTCTATTTTTTAGGTCATTTTTTATTAAAAACGTGTTTATTAAAAAGTTTTTTTATTAATTTTCAAATTTTTAGTTTTTTTTATATATATTTTTTTTTATATATTTTATGTGTACTATGCTGCGCTTAGTTATTTTCGGAATCACAGAGAACACAAGGACATTATATAGAAAATGTATATAAAATATAAAAAAAATTGTAAATATAAATATTAATATAATAATAATTTAAATTCACAAATTTTAAAAATCCGTATTTTTGAAAAATTCAAAATATTTGTTTGTTTTTTTTTTATTATTATTTCAGTGTCATCGACTTTTAATATACGTTTCCAATTTGAGCAAAATCGCTCAACTAGAAGTGGGTTAAAATCCAATTACAAATTAGACAGACAGAAAAGTGAAGTTAATAAAAAGCGTATAATAAAAATTTAAAAAAAGAAAATAATTATAATTCACTTTTATTAATTTCAAAAATTAATCTTCAGAAATAAATTGTACTATTGAAATTTTTCTTCTTCAACATCATATTTATGTCTATAAATAGATAAAAAAAATTATATAAGAGAGGATTAATTCAATTAAAATTATACCGGAAAGAAAATTTTTATTATAAATATTAATTAAAGTATATTATATATAAAATATTCTTTGAATTAAAAAAAATCTAGAAAAATTTTGATATAAATATATATATATATATATATATATATATACTTTTTTTAAGATTATTACATTAATAATGTATTTCAAATTGAATTAAATATAGATAGATTAAATTGGATTTTTAAATGTTAAAATTCAAATTAAAATGATTTACTTGTTATATTGTGTTAAATTTTGAAGGATTGTTTCCTTCGTTATTATCTAAATGTATTACATTTTCACAATTTAGTAATTTTTTACCATCACACTTTTACATTCACATTACATGGTTCAAACAATTTATTTAAAAATTATATTACTCTTTAATCAATGTCCATTTTTTATGTTAAATTAAGCAATTAAATAATTTTATTCTTATATATTCTTGAATTATTTGAAAATAAATTATTATTTTTAACATGATCAAAATTCTCGAAAAGAATACATTTTATATATTGTATATTTTGGAAACTAATTGAAATGCGTTACATCCTTTAATCACAGGATTGTCGGTGTTCTAGGCACGTGGCAAACAACACCACGTTTTAGTCTATTTTTAATCCCATATGCCATATATATATGATCAAACAAAAATAAAGGGATTAAAATTAGTTACAAAGGAAGGAGATTTAAAAAAAATTATATTATGTGATCATATTAGTTTTTATTTATTACCTTCTTCTTCCAATGACAAACTCCTAGCTAGGGAGGAAACCGCTTTCTAGGATTTAGCGAGTTAATTAAAAAAAAATTATAATTTATAAAATGATTGATGATTCCTAATTCATAATTTTGCTGTTTATTTTAAAAGCACAAACTATATAAATTAAAAATAAATTTAGAACAATTTTATTTTTAATTTTAATAATCAAAATAAAATTAATAACCAAAATAAAAAAAGACAAATGGTTTGAAATCTATATATATAAAGGAGAGTGTTTGTATGTATGTATGTATATATATATGTATGTAATTTGTTTACTTTTTTGCTGTCATAGAAACAAACAAAAAAGAAATTTCCTACTTAATCGACACTTTACCGGTAATTTAGAATTATGAACATCAAAAAATAAGAAACGATTTCTATGAAATTACATCACAATATTCTTATATATCTCTATGGTAACATAGGCTATAGATTTTATTAATATCTAATTCTAATCAATAACCGCAGAATTTAATTTTTTAAAGTTTATATAGTTCTCCGTGTTGTTCATTCAAGAGCCAGGCGTGGCCCACTGACTGGCGGACTCATTTTACACAATGTATATAACTAGCAATCAAAGAATTATTATAATTAACTTTTTATTTTAAATTCTAATATTCAAATATCATTTCAATTAAATAATTTATTCTAAAAGTTCTCATTTTAATTAATATAATAAAATATTTAAATCATATTTAACTTAAATTATTTTGTATTTATTCTTTCTATATTTGAATACTTCTTTTATTTTAAGGGAGGGAATTAACTATGATCTAAAAAAATTAATAAATGAACTTAATAATAAAAAATCAAATAAATCCATTAATTTAAATTAATACTATTAATGAATGTATATATTGTTAATTTATCTTTAGTTTTATCAATACTTTTATACCGTTAATTTTTATAAATTGTCTTAAGTCTCTAACTTTGCATTTTCTAAAATTTTATTATAATTAAAAATATTCAATAAAAATCAAGCAATGAAATTAAAATATCAAAATGTAATGATCAAGAAATATTATACTCTATTATAACATATACAATACTTATAACTATAGGCGGAGGAAATATTAGACGATATCATTGCGGGTTCATGCCAAATCTTTCAACATTAATTAAGATATTTTCATTATGACAGAATTTCGAAAAAACCGCGAATTCAATATTTCTGTTCACTAATTATTTGTAGACTTTAGTAAAACCTACGCATGACTCAATATAGATCAGCATAAACTTTTTCAAATTTTGATCTTCAAATTTATCTTGAAGGTAGTAAAGAAAGAGTAAGATGCGGAAATCAATTGTAAAATATTAGGTTACCCAGACGACTTAAATATAATAGGAGATTCGGCAATTACAATTACAGATAGCGAGGAAAAATTAATCGAGGTAGGAAAAGAGATGAGGTTTGAAATTAATAATGATAAATAGAAATATTTAGAAACAAAGAGAAGCAGTATTAACATACAAAATGTAGAATTTGAATATGTAGAAAAATTGAATGTAATCACGAAGGATAATAATATTTGAGAAGAATTTAAATCGAGGCTACAATCGGGAAACGCCTGTTATCATGCAATAAAGAGGGTTATCTCATCAAAATTATAATAAAAGGGAATCAAAATTAAAATATATTAAACAATTATTTTGTCTGTTCCTGTTGTATTATATGGGTGTGAGACATGGTCTATGATCTTAGGAGATAAGAGTGGATTTAGAGTATTTGAGAATAGGATTCTTCCCAGCATTTATGGGCCAAAGATGAGGACACCAGGGAATGACGTAAGAAAGATGGAACAGAGGCTCAGGATAAGGACACTTGGAGAAATGTGGTTGTAGCTGCCAAGAACTTTCGAGTAGATAGTTATAACATATTCAATAAAAATATATATAATTAATTTACTGATTAAATTAAAATATATTTTAAATAATCACACAATAAGAAATGAATGTTTTATGTTATACATTGATTGAAACAAAATGGATGAAAACCTTTTACTACTTTCAACCAAATACTATGTACCACTCGGGGGTACAGGGGGCGGAGCCCCCGTCTAGATGTGAAGAGCGACGAAGGAGCTCTGAGCAGCTAGTTATATATAAAAATAATAGTACAAATTTATCATAAATTTATTTATTAGTCTATTTATTTATTGAATTTAATTTTTATTTCAAATTATCTTTGGAATTGTATTTTTATATTTATTCTCCCCCTTTAAACAAATATAGAATAAATTAAATATAAAAATTATATTAAATTTTAGTATATTTGATATTCTTTTATTAAAAAAAAAAAAAAAAAAAAAAAAAAAAAAGTTTAAATGTGGTGGTGGATGAGTGGAGTTTTTCTGGGGGTAGTAGATGATGGAAAAAAGGTTAATTCATTTTTTCTTCTCTTTCTATCAATCAATTTCTTTCTCTCTCTCTCTCTCTCTTTGGGTGATTGAAAAAGAGTGTGTGGGTGGATGGAGTGATGAAGGGAGGGGGCGCACGCATTGCAAGTGAGGTATTGCCGGTTTCGGGGGCTCCGCCCTTTGGCGATGGCGCGCGGGTTGCGTGGCTAATGGCCACCGTGATTTGTTTGCTAGCATTTTATCAATTTCCAAATTGAAAATACTGTTGGCCAAATAAAAAAAAGTACTAAAAATAGAGTGAAAGTGATATCAATATAATAACAAACAAAAATATTCTTATAGATATTATTATATTTTAAATTTTTATTTTAAAATATGAGTAAAAGTGAGCCATTATATATTTTCATCATAAAAAAAAATCAATTCAATTTTTTTGAATTTGTAGAATATTATTAGATTAATTGTAAGAGTCAGAGATATACTATATATTGATCAGTTAAACGTATCTGATAGTCTCAATCCTACAATTTTTTTAGTCTTTCTCTCTCTTTTATTATCTGATTAACAATTCAATACTAACATGGATTGATTCAACAAACAAACAATTTGAATGGATTTTTGTCTCAACAACTCTAAACTTTATTCATAAAATAATGATATATAATATAAATATATATAATATACAGAGTAACTCTCATCTCGTCTATTCAATCATCCTACTATCATTATTCTTCTTCTTCTTATTATTATTATTTATTATTATTATTATTATTATAACAAATAACTTAACAACAAATGCCATTATCAAAATCATTTTGTTAAAAGCTCACTGATAGCAATCAACAAACGATAGCCATTTTTTCCTTCCTTTTCTCATTTATTTTTATTTAGTTATTTGTTTATTTTTATTTTAACATTAAAATTTATCATCTTATTTCATTATAATAAATTTTCTGTGCTATTTTCTATTTATTATTATTAGTAGTAGTAGTAGTTTAATGGATAATGATGATTTGAATAAATTAAGGGATGATTTATTTATGTATAATACACATACATATTTATATTCAAATACAGGTATATTTTTAGTTTGATTTACTTTTACTTATTTCATCAAATAAAATAATATATTCTACTGGCTTAAATAAAATGAATTTAAATATATAAATATATATATATATATAATATATATAAAATTAATTTTTATGTATAGACAAATTCCTTACACTAACGTTTATTAAATCGAATATGTTCAAACAAAAATTCTTGCTTACTTTATTAATTTAATTCATAAAAGCTTGTTTAGTAAAATTTAAACTACACCTAAAGTTAAAAAAAAATGTTTGAAAATACAATTTATTTGCAACATCTTCTTTATAATAAATTATTTCATATGATTCCATTCTTTTCAACCGGAAATAGCATTAAACAGGTGATCTTTAGCATATAAAAACTATATATATATATATATATATATATATATATATATCATTATAATTAGTATGTACAAAAAGAAACGGGAATTTACGTATTTTTAAAATAATTTTATTTATTGGGTGCATTAATATTATTCCCAGCTTTTCATACCATCCCTTAAGTTTATCTAGGACCTGAGTTTTATGATAGTTTTTAGCTCTTTGAGTGATAAACGTTTTATCTCATCGATTAATGGAAAACTTTTTTTTGGAATAGAAAAATACCTCATGTATGGTCAATATGGATGTATGACCATTATTAGAGTGTTGTTCATGTGCGGCTAATGAAGTTTTATCGTAATGCACAAGATATTTATCAATTTGTTATTTTTACTAAGTACTTGATATGTTTTTATATAACTTTAAAAATAATAATTTCAATTTATTTATTGTTTATTTCATATACTTATATAGGTATCAATTAATAAGACGTTAATTCGAAATAAAGTAAATTTTAAACAAATGTTCTTAAAATTTTTATTAATTAAATTAAAATTTACAAATTATTAATAACTTTTATGAATTATTATAATAAGATAAAATAAAATTTTATATTTAATAAAATTATTTAAGAATACTTAAAAAGAAATTAAACTTTTTATATAATTATTTTTTAATACATCACAAAATTTTTTTTGAACTTAGTAAAGTTTGGATTCTTATCCTCATGTTCAAGTTCAGAATTTTATTAACTTAAGTATAAATTAAGTTTATATTTATGTACTTACAATTAGTTTATTTTATATATGTTTATTTAACAAAACTTTGAACTCAATTTTGTGGGGATTCCTTTCTCTCAATTATGGAAATAACAATCCCTCCCTTACTATCGTTGATCGGTAAAAATTTGTCTCTGAACCCTCGAACCCTTAAACTAGTTTTTCCAATCGAATATTTCTTTGAAAGATTAAATTTATGTATATAATTCGCACCTTATTTTGAATCCTTAACTTGAGCCTTGAAATATGTAATGTAGTTTAACTCTAATAGTTATGGTGGATGGTTAATCATATTAATCAAAAAGGCGTTCATAAGTTAATATCAACTATATATTAAGAGATTAAAATCAAGTCATAGATTAGATTTGTTACAGAATGATGTTGCCTGGAAGAATTTAATTCATTAAGGGTTGTTTAGTGGTTTTTTTTTTGTGAATGAATAAACCTTTATATCCGGGAATTAATAAAAAATACCCTGAACGAATAGAGAAGAAAAGTGAATAAAAAAGACGAAGGGACGTTCTTTTAAACTCAAACACCTTGTAATTACTCAATTAATGCCCGCGATGACCCCTCCGGGCTGGGATCGTGAACAGCGCCAGGCGGATTACTTCAATGATGCGCCCACACACGCTTTCTTTCTTCTTCTCTCTTTCTCTTTCCCTTTCTGTTTTTTTTACCTTCTTTTCTTTTTTCTTTAATTTATAATTAATCAAACAAAACAAGATTATTAAGTGAATGTGGGACAGTAGGTGGTTTTAAGGGGGATGAAATCACAATCTCCTTCAGAAATGTATAATAATAATATCTATAATATTTAACTATTTAATTTTATACTAGTATTAATGCTATATACTATATATATTTTAAGGACTAAGTTGTTACAGATTTTAAAAATATTTACATTTCTTTACGTTTTATAACCAGTAAAATCTAAAGATAGATTTAGAATTTTTCTTATCAGACTGTCTGTCTGTTTTAGACTTCCACTAGCATGGGCCTATTAGTATAAATTTTGCTTTATGATAATGATTTTATCATTACTTATTCAAATAAATTAATTTTTACCGACCGACAATAGTAAGGGAGATATTGTTTTCACCCCAAATTTAACATGTGGAGATTTTTACATAATTCCACGAATCATGCATTTTGTTAACAAAAAAAAGTATTTTTAGCATGATGTCTGTCCGTCTGTCCGTCCGTCCTTATAGATGTGTACAGCTTGAAAAGCTCAACGGATTTTTATAAAATTTGGTATATTTACTTATTGCATCAGTATGATGAATTGATCAACTTTTGGTACAATTCCGGAAACCAGAAGTGGTAGTATTACCGATCGAAGATAGGAAGGGAAGGGTTATTTTCACGAGGAGATTTTTTACATATCCCCACGAATCATGCACTTTGTATTGGTTTTATCTTTGAGAAAAATTATCCTCATTAGTTTCTTAATTTAAAATTATATGACGTCACCCAGCTCTTCATGACGTTACAGCCAGCGCCACCTTATATATTATCAATAAAATAAAATTAAAAATATTTATGTTATATCAATATCAGTTTTTTTTTTTGATATTTTATCTATACTATCCTGTTCAGATCAGATACCATAAAAACTATATTAACTATTATATTATAACCTTACTTTTGACCAATCGAATAAAAAAATATGCAGAACCATATTTTTTCGATCTTTCTGCTCGTAATTTATATTTATTTATTTTTTTTTATTATACCAGGCAAATAATATATATATAACAATAATAATAATATTAAAATATAAATGAATAATTATATTAATTTAACTTGATTTTTTTTTATTAACCGATAAATTTGCAATATTGCTTTATAAAATTTCATAGAATCCTTTTTTGCCCCTCCATCAACCCAAAATAAAAATAAAATAATAGCCTTCATTATTGATAGTTGCTTGTTTTTTCCACGCATTTAAAAAACATAGAAAACCAATTATCATTGCCTGAGGGTCATCATCCAATGAATTTTTCACTTTACTTCATATTCCAATAGACAGACACTTGAGATACATTTTCCATCTCTACCGATCTAAAAAAAAATTACACAATGAAACCTCTCTCTTTTTCTCTACCCTTCTTTACCCTTTTTATATTAAAATGATTGGCAGCAAGATCACGTAACCTTATGATTATCCCATCAATTGACCTGTCCAATTTTTCCTTTTTATTTATTATTATATTCTTTAATTTTTTTTTTCTTCCGTTTCATTTATCCTTCATCTTATATATTTCAAATAGATAGGATTATTATTCAAAATAAAATATCATCTATAATTATACTAATAATTCTAAACTATTTAATATTATTATTATTATTCCCAAAAGAATCAATTTTTTAATTAATAATTCATTTTCTGGATGTTCTAATCTCAATCTATATAAACGATTTCATTAAATTCTTTCATAATTTATTTATGTAAATTATATATATATATATAAAATAAAAAAAAATAAAAATTGGTATAATATTTCAATGGTGTGTGTGTGTGAAGAATTTTAATATTAAAACAAGAAATAAACAAAAAAAGATATATATAAATATTCTGTTCACAAATTTAATCATTTTAAAAGAAACATTATTTCTTAAAATTCTATGAAACACACAGACATACTCAAATATAAAAGTCATAGCTTTATATATAAAATTTTGATTCTTGGAAGAGTGAAATAATTAAGAAGTTGTTTCAAATTTCTAAATAAGATGCGATTTAATTTTAATTATTAATATTTTTAAATTAGTTAATTTCCTTTAAATGAGATCGTTTTTTCTTTTTATATAATATTATTATTTATTTTATATTCTATTCTCAATTATTATTTATTTATTTATTATATCTCAATGGGGACCACCATATCTGATATAATACATGGGCTGAAAAGTCCCGGAATTTTTCAATACGTGACGCCACTAGAAAATGAACATGACTCATTTCGAGAGGCTCATCTGTCACTAGTTTATGTATGAAGTATCATGACATTTCGTCCATTCGTTTACAAGCTACAGTCGTTTGAGTGACGCTACTTACGCTTTCATAAGAAAAATGTAAAAAATAGGAATATCGCGTCTTGATTAAACATTGTTTTTAATGGGAAAAACTTGTGAACAATCATTGCACTGGTTGCAGGAATGTTATCCCGAGAATAACAGTTTATCAAGACGCGATATTCCTGTTTTACCATTTTTCTTATGACGCCGAAAGTAGCGTCACTCAAATGTAAACGAATGGACGAAATGTCTTGATACTTCATACATAAACTAGTGACAGATGAGCCTCTCGAAATGAGTCATGTTCATTTTCTTGTGGCATCACCTATTGAAAAATCCCGGGACTTTTCAGCCCATGTAGTACTATTATATCCGATATATATATTCTTAAATATTATTAATATGGTATATAATATTTATTTTAGAATGAATATTCCTATTATATGAAATTAAAATTTAATTTTTTTCTATAGAAAATTATTTTACCCAGAATATACATTCTGGGTTAATTGAATCCCTTAACATAAAAAGATGGACTGGATTTGCATTTTATATTCATCGAAGAGGTGGGTTTCTTCATATAATATGAATGGATGAAAGGACGATTTAACTTTTGGCACAAAAATAATAAAGTATTAAAAATACAGTATTGTAAATGAAGTGAGTGAATGTGCCAATTGTGTGAACATAATTTTAAAATAAATTAATATTAAAACTAATGGTCACTGTGAAATACCGGAATTCAATATATTTATTTACATTAATGATTTTTTTTTTAGTTTTAAGTTGAAATGTAAAAAAAAACGCCAATGTAATGAAATTAACAAATGTTTGAATAAAAGAGAAAAGGGAGTGGTGCCATTTTTTTGGGGGGGCCCATTGATCAATCATTTTTGTTAAGTTGTTTCACACGAGACATTAAACCCGCTAATCAGTTGCTGCTGGTTTGGTTGTCTGCCTATACGACCCCCCAGATGCTCAAGGCTCAGATTACAATTTTTTTTCGGCTGGTCAAAAAATCACATGCAAAATGGTGATGAAAGAATGCCAGGGTCGGTTGGTCGGTCGGTTGGTTCAAGGCTTACCTTACATGCGCCCCTTCCTCCCCCACTTCACCAATGTATATGCATCATGCATTGTCCAGTCGAAAATTCAATTAAAATCTTGTCTAATCATCAACTAATTGCGTTTAGTCTATGACTTTAGGGTGGAAGAGTGGGGGTTTACGAGAGGAGGTGAGGAAAGTAGAGGTTCATCGAACCAATCTCTCGTTGCGTTTGCACTTGAACCACCACCACCACCACCACTGAAAGAGAGAGAGAGAGAGAGATTTGCTTGCCAATTCAATTGAATGGCTTTGAATCACAGGTGTTGCCATGCAACACTCACTCGTCCAGCCAATAATAACCATTCAAATACATTCACTGATTCATAATCATAATGATATTCATTCAATAGCTTCGATTAAAGAGATATTTTATATTTTAAAATACAATACAACCATTCTTCTATATCCATTTTTAATTTATTACAGAAAAAAGATTAGAGCGCTTAGTTGTCCACGGACCTATAAATAGTGTTTTTTTTATTATTATATTAATACAATAGAATAAAAAAAATTAATTTAAATTTATTTTTAAATTATTGAAAGAATATTTAATATTCTATAAGTATAATTATTATTTTTATTTTTTTTTTACAAAAAAAAAACAACTTATTTTTCTCTGTAATTGAAATTAAAAAGAAATTAATTTTCTTTTAAATAATACAAAATTTACTTTATAATATATTCTATATTCACTATAAATTAATATTTTAAATTTAATAAAAAAAAAAAAAAAAATAATAATAAATTGAAAATATATAATTGGAAAATTATTAATTTTTTTATTTTTTAAATCTTTTTATACATAAAATTAAAACTTTTTAATTTGTTTTCTGGTATTATTAGTATAAATAATGGAATATTTGGGATGGTTCAAAATGGATAAATTGGTTATTTAAAATTTGATTTGATAAGTGTATGTGTTTTATAATCTGTTTTTTATCTCTTTCTTGATTTTTTTTTTTTTTTTTGTTCAAATTGTGTTGATTCGTTTTCCGGCGAGTTCGTTAAACAGCCTAAACTTTGAAAGTCTTGATTGGAACCGATGGTTTGCACGCGGTGAATGTTTGATGAGCCGATTAGGAGAAAAGATCAGGCATTCTCTCTCTTTCTGTCCTTTCGGCACTCAAGCAAATCATGATGAAGGTCGCTCTATCTCGTGAGGAAGACAAGAAGGGTAAAATTGGACAGGTGGGAAGGGATCAAGGGGGGACAAAACAAAAAGAAAAAAAAATGGAGGGAAGTTGCACTTGAATTAAAAAAATAAAGCCCTTTGGCAATAAAAATTGCATCAAATAAACAATTACATTTTCATTTGTGAAGTTTAAAAAAAAAAAAAAAAAAAAAAAAAAACATTCGAGAGAGAGAGAAAGAATATTAAATTAACTCTTTTTCTTTTTCATCATTGATGACTTACTAAATAATAGGTTTTGTTTATTTCGTAAAAGAGAAAGACATTAAGTCGTTTGAGAATGTAATTTTAGGTAATGGCTGATGATTGTTCATGAAAATGAAAAAGCAAGCCTAAAGGGGAAAGAGAGAGGAAGAATATTTTTACATCTGAATATCCTCCTCCCACCCCTCTTCCTTTCAAAACCAATTATCATTTATATTTATGAATCGAATATATAAAAGGATTCACTGTAAATTGCTTAAAAATTAAAAACTTTTTACACATCTTTACTTTTCGTTTCATATATTGGAGAATTTAAATAGATTTTTAGAATTTTTTCTTTTTCTCTCTTCTCTCTCTCTCTCTCTGGAATATTATAAAACTCAAAATTAGAATAATTGTCCTCCTATATTTATACTAAATAATAGACTATCAGGGAAAATAGAGAATTTGGACACACCTCAACTTATTGGCCTTCGGTTTTTCATTTAAAAATATTATTTTATTTTCATTTGAATAGAGATCCAAAAAAAAAAAGATTTCACTCTTTTTAACAGGCTCTACCAACTATTCAACAATAAATATGAAATTAAATTAACTCTTGAGGTTATGACTGGTAATTTTATTTCCATCACATTCTTGCTAGACCAATTGTATTACTATAACTTGATAATTTAACATAATTTAACACTTGATATTTGTGACTTTAATATTTATTTTAATTAAAGTTTAGGCAAAGATGAGATCACCGGGGAATGACGGAGACTGAATAACGTGGAATTGCATGACCTCTATGCATCTCCAAATATAGTTAGAATTATAAAATCGAGAAGGCTGCAATGGGCAGGGCGCATGGCTAGAATGGGAGAGGAAAGAATGGCGAAAAATATATTGGTGGCGAGACCGAGTGGGAAACGTCCGTTTGGAAGAACAAGGACACGATGGGTGGATAATGTAGAAAGGGACGTGAGAGAGATGGGAGAGGGTAGGGATTGGAGAGTTATGGCTCAGAATTGGGATACTTGGAGAAGTGTGGTTGCTGCGGCCAAGAACTTTCGAGTTCCGAAGAGCCACAGAGATAGTTATATTGATATTTTCTTTTTGTAGTTTTTATAATATATTAAAATTATTGAGTTTTGATAGGATATCGGTAAATCATGTGGAGCATATTCTAGTTTTATTATTTTTATATAATATGTAGGAAGAGGAAGAGTGATGGAAAATGAATGATTCATTAGTATTATTATTCGATTGATTTGTTTGTCCTTGAATATAATACTAATGAATTGAATGGATTGATAATTTATTTATTTTTATATATAGGTATTTATTTATATTTATAGGTTTTTTTACTATACTGTCCTTTTTCCTTTTCCAGGCAGGTGGGTTTTAGGCTCAACTATTTTTTTTTTTTTTTGGTGTTGTGTTGTTGTCTTTCTTCTATCATTCTAATAGGCATTGTTTTTTGATCCTAATAGGCGCTTATATATAATGAAAAAAAGGAAAAAACAGGTGGAGAAAAAATAAACTTGATAATATTTAAAGATTATACGGAGGGAGAGGAATGGCCACAAATTGAAAGGACAGGAAAATTGAAAAGGCAACCATAAAATAGTTTTTAATGAGCACAAAATGATTTGATTTGTTTTTTGTTTTTGTTTTTCTTTGTCTACAATTTAATTTATATATATTCCAAGCAGTGTTCCCTCTAAGCTGAGCGCGTGTGCGCGCGCACACAAATTTTAAACATAGCGCACATGAAAATTATTCGCGCGCACAAAAAATTTACTACTATTCTTGTACTGTCTTTTTTTATATACGCATTTTGTAATTGCCGCACAAAAATTTTTTATTTTGGAAAACACTGCACACATATAAAAAAGTGCGCACACGGGTCACGAAAAATTAGAGGGAACACTGTATCCAAGTGACAAGAGTAATTACAAAAAGAGATTATTTATATATATATTTATATAAAAAAATAGATTCAATTCTTACCAAGAATTAACTACCCAAGTAATTATTCCTGGAAATTTAAAAAAAAAGAAATTAAATAAGAAACCTAAATAAGAAATAAAAAAAAGTATTATATAATAATATTATATTTAATAATTAGTATTGTTTATAAATATAGACTTGAATTCGTGAAATAAAAATTAAAGATGTTTTTCTTTTCTTGCTCGATTCTGGGAGAATTTTATAAATTTATTTATTTTACAAATAAAATTTTTTAATCAATGTTGGAATGTTACTTAGATGTACAGACTGAATGAAACATAATATATGGCTTGCAAGGCGATATATTGTAAAAAATAAAAATATAAAAAGAAATCCATTTAATCTACCTCTCTTTAAGATATATTTCTATTATTATATATTAAAATATAGATTTAAATCTATTTTTATTATAATTTTATTTATATTTTATTAAATTATATTTTTTAAATTATTTCCTATTCATAACGAGGGATTGCATGACCTCTATGCATCTCCAGACATAGTTAGGGTTATAAAATCTAGAAGGCGCGTGGCTAGAATGGGAGAGGAAAGAATGGCGAAAAATATATTGGTGGGGATGCCGATTCGGAAACGTCCGCTTGGAAGACCAACGACACAGTGGGTGGACAATGTAGAAAGGGACGTGAGAGAGATGGGAGAGGGTAAAAATTAGATGGTTGTGGATCAGGATAGGGACACTTGGAGAAATGTGGTTGTTTCGGCCAAGAACTTTCGAAGTCCTTAGAACCACAAAGATAGATAGAAGTTATTTTCTATTATTTTGCAATTAAAAAAAAAATATTGGCAAATAATATAATACATTCATATTATTCATTTCGATGTATACATGCCAATATGTTATTAATAATTTAAAATTATTAATGAATTTATTGGTGATTCAGTGTCAAAAAATACTAATGAAGATGGAAGAAAACACTGACAGTTTCAAGATTCTTAATCTGATCTTAGTGATCTATCTATAGAATTTGTATGTATTTTACATGAATTTATCTAAGAATACCAAGAGATTCGGTTCAATGTTTTACTTTTAAAACGTTGACAGTTTTATTTTATTTTTATTTTCTATCAATCTTTATTTGCATAATTAATAACGCGTTTTAAATCATGACTACTGAATAAATAAATAAATAAATAAATTTATTAAATTAGTGGTGGCTTATATTATTGCACTTATATTCCCTCTTTTTCCTCTTTTTTTTAAACACATTTCACATATAATGTGTGGGTGGGGGGTGGAGTTAATTTATTATCATTCAATGGTGGATTGGCGTGCAATTAAATCGCGCGTTCCACCAGGCGGCATTCATTGTGTCAGGTGCCATCCATTCTCTGTTGTTGTGAGATCCATGGATCTTTTCCCCCACCTAACCAACAACAACACAACTACAATCATTGACCCGCGAGTGTTGTTTCAATCCCTTTATAGCCATATCATTTTTACTCGGCTTTCTAAAATCCAAACGAAATAAAAAATAAAAAAAGTAATCTTGTTGCGACAGAGAACATATGTCCAACGACTTTAATTGTGTGTCTTAAGTGATTCTCTCTTTCTCTCTCTCTCTCACACTCACACAGACACACATACACTTAGCATTAATTATTAATAGTATTAACAAATTATCTCTGTCTCTTTATTTGGATTCACCCTCTTTCCTCTCATTAATCGCGCCATTTAAGCGAAGAAAAAAAAAAGAAATAGAAAGAGAGATGAGTGCATTCCTTAAGTGGCATAAAACGAAACTGAACATTTATTAAGATTTGTATTTTAAACTTAAGTGCAAATTCATGCATTCAAAAGTTTATCAATTTTTTTTTTATTCTTTTGGTTTTAAATTTATTTTCGACAAAATATAATAATAATAATAATAATGAACCATCCAATTACTTATTGATTTTATTTTCATTCCAACCCTTTTTATTCATTTCAATTTATAAATATTTATTTATATTAAAGAAAAAATTAAGATAATTATCATTATTATGCGATATTCTAATAATTTTATTTTATAAATTATATAAAATATATATTCAAAATTTCATTAAAATAAAATCTGTCTTAATCATTTCAATTACCAATTTTTAAATTTCAAATACAATTATCCTATTCAGTTCAATTATTTTATTATTATTATTATTATTAAAATTTTAACTAGTAATATGTTAATTATTTTACATTAAATTTAAAATATTTTTTTTTAATATAATGTATTCAATTTTCAATTTTTTAAAATTATTATATCTGTTACTACTATTATTATAACTATCATTAGTGGTTCCAGGGTGGATGTTGTTTTTCAATCTCGAGGGAGGTTTTTTAGTGGGTGCAAGTCCCACATACCAAGATTGTGACGAAAATCTTGAGATGTGTTAGACATTTTCCTACCTCACTGAAAAAAAAAATTATAACTATCATTTCTATAATTAATTAACTCCAAATGTTGTTGGTTTGTGGGCAAAATATACAATACTACTACTACTTTTGTAAAATATTATTATATTAATTATTTAGTACAACTATTATTTTTATGTTATATATAAAGCAAAATTTCATATGGGGGCTATTTATTTTTTCGTGACCTTTCTATTTGACTTTCACTGTTATTTAATGTTAAAAAAACAAATAAATAATAAGATAATAAGTTTGATTTTTGGTTGCTATTTTTTTTGAATAGTTGTAATAAAATCTACATAGGAACAATAGATATGGGGGAGTTTATTTTATTATTATTTTTTTTTACAAGAAAAGAAAAGGAAAATTTCTTTATTTCTTTCGTTCTTCTTATATATATATATATATATATATATATATTAGAGAGAGGGAGAGAGTTAAAGGGTAACCTAATCTTAAGAGATATTTCGCCCTGTTGGATGGGGTATCAAGATAAAGTCATTTTTATGAGATATTAAAAAAGAAAAAAATAAGTGGGGGAGAATGAGAAAGATCAAAACACCATTTTCCCTTTTTATTTTATATTTTATTTTATTTATTTTTTTGCAATAAAATAAAAAAAAAAAACAAATGAAAGGATTTAAACGTTTCTTGAGAAAACAATATATGATAGGAAATTAAAGTAATTTTTAATTATGAATTATATAAATTAATATTAGTAATAAATAATTGAAACTTTATAAGTATCATTAATAGATTAATTTTGAAATACAACCAAATTGTAAAAAAAAAAACTTTAATAATTTAGATCCATGAAAATCTTCTCTCTATCTATTTCATTCTTATGGTGTTTTTAAACTAAATATTTTCTCTGCAACCTCCAAGTATAGAAGTAATTAAATTCTTTATTATATCAATGAAAATTTTCTACATAGTCTTTAAAAATATTTCAATTTTAAGATACCATTTAACTCAATGAATAAATTTCTTAATATCATGAATGAAAGAAAGTTAGTAATAAAGGAATGGAGGGGAAGGAGTATTTATATTAAAATATACTTATCCTATAACATTCTAGTCACTTTTTTAAATAACCAGCATTTTTTTAAAATGTTTTTAATATAAAAATAAAGAACAGACATTGACTCAATAAATGCGTAATAAAAACGGGAAGTAGAATAACACTGGAATTTTTGTATGTGGGAGAAAGAGAGAGAGAGAGAGAGAGGGAGTGAAGAGAACGAAGAATAGGTGAGGGCACTGAATAATTTTAATTAAGGTAATATATTTATATATATAATGTAATTAAAAACTAGTTATATTTCCCTTTCTGTTATTAACAATTATACACTCAGTTCTTTAGATAAATAACCTTATCTACTTAATTATAATTGAATGAAAAGTGTGACGCAAATAAAAAGACGTGATGAAAATTTTAAATGTAATTTTGTTATAGTTATATATGTGTATACATATATATAAATTTTGTGATAGTAGTATTATACATTGTATATATCTACCATTAAAAATACGACTATTTATGAGAGGAAGATCCAGGGAGATAAAATTTACAAAGTTGCAATGTATACGAGGGTAGGTCACTTTTTGAATGAAACACAGATTTTTTGATAAAAAAATATTTTATTTTTCAAAGTAGTCTCTTTTGAGCTCTATACACTTCGTTCAAGGTTTATCCAATTTTTTATCCCTTCCAAAAAATAAGATTTCTCGAGGACATCAAAATAGGTATTTGTTTGTCAGATGATTTTATCGTCGGGGAGACAAAACTCTTTCCGCCGAGTCATTTCTTCAGGTTTGGAAACAAGAAATAGCTACTCGAGGCTAAATCCGGAGAATAGGGCGGATGAGGGAGCAATTTGTATCCGAATTCTTGGATTTTCATGGAAATTCACTTTTTTCTATTTTCTTATCAAGTCTGCTATTAATGGATGTCAAACAAAAACTAAAAGACACAGCTGGTTCACATTTCGATTGGAGTCAGCTGACAGGAGAAGTATTGCCATTTCATTTATGAGACGGAAATTCAAAAAGTCACGCACTTATTGACCTGCGCTCGTACTTTTATTCTATAAATACAATTATTTTAATATTTATTGATATAACCTTTGTTTATCTCACTTGATATTTACTTAAAAATATTAATAGTGATAGTGATTAAAAATGATAAAAAATTCTATAAATATTTTATAAAAAATGATCTAACATTTCTATAAACCCCTTTACTATTTTATATTAAAAATGTATGAAATATAAATTTATATTATTACCAAAAAATAACTTATTTATTTGACATATACCTATTTATATATCTATGTGTTTACAAATTTAATTAAAAAAATATTTAAGTATAGGTATAATAGAATATAATAAATGTGTAATCATTAAATAACATTAAAATAAAGTGAATGAAATAAATAAATTAACAAAAAAAAGGCAATGTAATTGCAATCATCTTCAATACTTTATTTATCTTAATTAAATTGTTATAAACCACTATTTTTTCTCATAATACTACACATTCATTTTGGTTATAAACCTAGTCTTTTGGAATTGAGTAATTAATTTTAATTGAAATCTCATTAAATTTAAATGCTACTGTGTGCTTTGAGAATTTACGCTTTAAAGAATTTTTATAACTAATACTACTTATGTTTATCTTGTATATACATGTATATATATATATATATATATATATATATATATATATATATATATGGTGGTACTTTGATATACGTCTGCCATTGAATACGAAAATACATTTCAAAATAAACGAAATAAATTTTCTTCGACAAATGTGTTTATTATTTTTTTTTCTATATTATAATTGTTTATCTTTTAATAAATCACGTGTTTTTATTATTATTTATTGGTTATTAATTATTTTAATTCCTTCCTTCATAATTAAAGAAATTCTTACTAAATGTAATGAACGAGAAAACATTTCTCAAGAAAATTTCATAAATCAACCGTAATTACTTGGAAAGATCAGAAAGATCAGAAAATGTCATACTTTGTAGACAACTTGCTAACACTAAATCAGTCACAAAGTTCTTTAGAAAGATTTTTAATAAAAGTTTATGTGATTTTTTTTAATTAAACAGCGTTTGATTTGATTTTAATTTAATGATTTAAATAAGGAGATAGTGGAATGTAAATAACTAAGAACTTCGGATTGGGCAGAAAGTGGCAATTATTGACCATGAAAAAATATAAGTGACCATATGATGCGAAATTGAATATTAACAAATTGAGAGTTTGCCATTTAAATTTCCAAAATACCCTTTCATCTTTAATATAACGATTTCACGAATTCAAAATCATTTCCTTCCTAACTGCTACTCAACTATAATTAAATAGAATAATCCCTTTCTATATGTACTCTATATATATACTATACATATATATTATATATATATATAATAATAATATATACACATATCCTTTCGTATTATAAATTGTATATAAATTTGTAATATATATATATGTCATATTTGTATATTTTTGAGATATTAAACCGCTCGTTGGTTTTTGAATTCACACCATAGATAGGGTGACCATATTTCGAAATTTTTTATATTTTTGTTTTGTTTTTTTTAGAGATATTGAATGAAAAATCGAAAATATAAGAGCCAAACTGATTGTAAGAAAACGTTTGTTGGACCTAAATATTTAAAAATCGGAACAATAGACTGTCCCGAAAACATTTTTCGGGACGCCGGGAAAGAGCACCTAAAATCGGGACAATTCCGGAAAACCGGGACGTTTGGTATTCCTAACCATAAATAATATTTATAAAGTAAAATCGATCTGTATTGGTTTCAGTCTCGAATGAAATCAACTTTATTAGTATTTTCTAAATTTCAAATAGGAAATTTATATGACGTTACAAATTATGTCATCCATATTAAAATTTTCCTCTTGTCATTCTTTTTTAAATGATATTGTATTAATATTTTATATATTTAAAATTTTTTATTATATTTCGAAATAAAATTAAAAATATTTATTTTAATAATATTTTAGAATAAAATTACGAAATATATTTATCATTCCCCCATACAAAAAAATATTTATGAAGTTAGCAACATATAAAGGAAGGAATTTTTTAATAAATTGTTGAATAAATTTGATCTAATAATATGAAATAAATTATATTATATTAATTAAAATGTTTTTTGGATTAAATTATAAATAATATATACATGATATTTGATTATTATAAATAAAAAGAAGAAATATAATCTCCTTTCTTAATGAAAATATAGATAAGTGTCACTATAATTTCAGAATTTATATTATTATCAGTAGTCATCCTTGGTCGAAACAGTCTATAAGCTATTACAACTTTGAAAAATATAAAGCTGAAGCCATCTAATTATAACAACATAAAATAATATATAATATAGGATCAAATATTTTCTCAAGTAAATTTGAATATATTTACATTTTGAAATGAAAATCAAGTTATTTTAATTAATTTGTACCATTTTAGGAAACAAAGTTTTGATGGGTCATTTTTAGAAAACCCATTTAACAATTGTAATAAATAATTAAAAAATTGAAAATTTTTTCAAGTTTATAATAATAAATTGTATAAATTTGTTAAAGGATCGAACGATAGCTCGGTGTTCCAGGTAATATATTTATATTTCTATATTCACAGAATGATAACAATGTATGTCAATTAATTCTTTATTGATTATTTTATTTCAAAATTGAACTTACTTTTTGATTACTACGAGTATTTATACCGATCTTTCCATAAAATTACAATCAAATATAGTCGGCCCTACACTTCGGATTCAATTTTTAAATTTATTAAGTCATATGATTCAACTGCCGGGGATAATGTTGATTTATACGGCGGAGGGGCTTGCATTTTTAAAGGCATTAAGATTTATTAGTGATACAGAATATACCCTATCAGTTAACTGTTCTGATTCTCTAAGCTTTAAATCTGCATTTAGTAGTTTCTTTAAAAACAAAATCTTTTTTACTCTATATACTTAAGTAAAATATATTTACTAAAATCCACCAAAATTGCTAGAAATTGCGAAATCGTGAAATGATACTTATTAAAGTTAATATGTTGTGAAATTCGCTTTCCAATTAAAAATCAACAAGAATAGCAACATAATAAGTTCCTTGTTTAAATACTACTACGAACCAATATATCCATTTTTCAAATTCGAAGCGAAACAAGATTTGATAAGATATACATATTTATCTAGAATAATGTCAGTTAACGTGATTCGCTTAAGAGATATAATTTCTTCGCAATACATCAATCGTTTTGATGTAAGTAAAAAAAAAACTCTGCCTTTGTACGTCGACAACGCCTAATAAGCCGGTTATATCAATGAGGTATCCTATGATCAGTAGAACGGGTCCTCTCAACCTTTACCTTGATTTTCTTGATCGGAGGCTTTTCCCCAATGTTGTTCCCGGAGGCTGGGTTGACTCCGTCCCATAGACCCCAGCTAGGGAAATCCCTTGCCAGGCCCGGGACTTGAACCAGAGACCATGTGAATGTGAGGCAGGTTCGCTACCACTCACCCAATGCGCCTTTTGATGTAAGTAATCCGACACTAATTAGAAAAAAATAATGATGTCGAGCTATTAAATTAATATTTATATTATATACAGTATATATGAAACAAGATTATTAATGTATATATATATATCAATTAGTAGTGAATACTATAATTATTCTTTATTATTCTTTTAAATATAATTTCGAATTAGAATTTAGGTTAAATTGCTTCAAATAAACTGAAGCTTATTTAAATATTCATCAACCAATTGTAATAAATAAGTAAAAAAAAATCTAATAATAAAAAAAATCACTGAGTTATTGATTTGCGAATTTTGCATCTTCAGTTCATTATTATTAGTCCAATCGTTGGCATATTGATAGAATGAAAATAACAAAATAAAAAGCCACAATTCAAATTCAAGATGTTTTGTTAAAGTGATTGTTTTGTTTTTGTGTATGTTTGGTTATGTTAAACGTGATATCTGCTATCAAAAAATGGTCCACACGTACAGTTTTCAAGGTTTTTATTATAGAAAATAAATTTATTTTTATATATATTATATCCATCTTATAAAGTACAATATTTTATAATCTTTATTATAAATTAAAAAATTAAGATATATGTTTATAAAATTAAAATTTATAGTTCCTTTAATACTAATCATTTCTTTTCACTAATAAGACTACCTTTATTTATTAACTCACCTCAAGCACTACGATTTAATATTTATACTACTAAAAGTGTATATATGTTGATCAAAATTGAATTTAAAGGAGGATTGAAGTACAATAGTTTGCAAGAATTGCTTGAATGGATCACTGCTGTTTATAATTTCTATTACTTAAATTCCCAAATATTTATTAATTCATATTTACAGAGCGAACCAAAAAATTTCTTCAAATAAAAATAATTCCATACAAACCCTACCTATAATAAATCATAATTTAATTTTATATTTTATCTTTAATATTTTGTATATTAGAATTATATGCCCTGTTAGTTCTTGATTTAGTTAAGCAAAAGAATAAAAGTACCTCAACTCTATCAATAGGCAATTTATCTTAAACTATCAACACTATTAACATTATTAATAATTTTCTCTTAAGTAAATTAGTAATAATAAAAATATTAGAATGAAAATTTTCACATCTAAATAAAAATATTATTATCTAATTTGAAATTAATATCTTATTAAATCTAACGCAAAATTTTAATTGAATAAACGAAAAAAAAACTCACGCATTGTATGAAAATATAAGTCTATAAATTATTATTATTATTATTTTTATTATTATTAATATATGAAAATATAAATCTCTATTACTATTTCTTCAAAGTAAGTATAATACTTACTCTAAGGTAATGAAAAATAATGATAATTGCATTTGAACGATAATAATAATAATAATAGTAATAATAATAATAATAATAAAAATATATAATGTATAATGGATGCGTCATTGTAACCCCTGGTATAAAATTTAACAACTATTCCCTTTATTATTATTGTTATTATTATTATTATTATTCCAACTAACGTTTATTATTATTATTTTATTTAGTGTTATTATTATTATTATTATATTCGACTGTGCAACCATACAACTGACGAACGCACCTGAATCCCCATTCCCCCCATTTTTAGTTCAATTGGAATTTAGGAGATAAAGAGAGGGGAGATAGAAATCGTTATATATTTTACGATCTGACTCTCTTTATACCCAAAATATTCATTAGAAATGTTTTTAATGTTTTTTTTAAAATAAATTTCAATTATCTTTTTTTTTTTGTTGTTGTTTTGGTCACCTGATATTTGAATTTGTTTATCATCCATCTAAACTTCTCTATTTATTTTTCAAAATTATTTCATTTTAAGTTTATGATTAAATAAAATTTACATCAAATTTAAAAGTTTTAAAATAGTATTTATAATTAATTTTAATTAGATGATAATTATTTTTCATTTTTATGAGCTTTGATTATCTAAGGATCTTACCTAATGTTAGTCAGTTAAATTTATTTAAAATTTTATATATCTAATACTATTAATTTTTGCTAATTTAGTAGGTTTGTATTTTAAGCAGTTAAGCATTTAACCACTGAGCTACACGTTTGAATCGAATTAAGTTTTTTATCATATAATTATTATTATAATATAAAATCGATGTAAAATCAATAATTCTAATAGATAAGTATATAACTTAAATAATTAATTATTTAAATAATATACACATTATTTAATTGGTAATTTTAATTATGAAAATTAAAGTATTTTTTACTCTTAAAATATTAAGTACCGGGACCCCGAGCCTCGGCTCGGTACTTAAGTTAGAAAAAAATGATTCATTATTATTGGGTTAGTCTGGTAATATTAATACCTGGGACAACGAGTTATTGCTCAACCCTTTAAAAAATACTGATATACAATTCTTTAATTATTTATTACAATTATTAAATGTTACATCATTGCATCGATCTGATTAAAATGAATGGAACTGGGGTCCTCAATAATACAAACAAACAATTTTAGCTAGCATTATAAGATTAATCCAAGTAATATCGTCTATATTCTATATATCAGTATTTTTTTTCTGAATTTAATACCAAGTTGATTTTCAAAATTTTCTATTCTTTATGCTAATGGCAAATGCCGGTGGCCCTAGTCAGAGCAAAATAAGACTAATTAAGGTAGTGGCCCAGTCGATGATGTTATATGGATCGAAGATTTGGGCTTTACAACTATATTTTAAGTGAAAAAATGATTTCTTGGTTATATAAAAATTAAAATATGATTCTTTATATCTTTATATTAAGATCATATAAATTGGAATTTGTCATTCAAAGAATATGTATATTTGTTTTTATTTATAAAACACGAAAACATTCAAAATTATATGAATAAATAATTTTAATTGGATTTTCATTTTCAAGTAAGTAAGATATTATATTATGGGTGGAATTCACAATGTATGAAGGGACACACAGAGATAGATAGATTTACAATAATAATATATAATTAATTTACTGATTAAATTAAAATATATTAAAAATAAGAACATGTGTTTTATCTAATTGAATATTTGATACTGATTGAATATTTAGTAAATATTTTATAATATTTACCGGAGTATAATAAATTGATGAAGTCATTTAATTCTCCTACTATATATCGAATCGAATATAAAGATAAATCTTCTACTAAACATTGTGTGAAACAATTTCAAATAATTTAAATGTATATCTATTAATGAAATAAAAAAAAAATCAAATATGAATATAATATAAATATATATATCTCACAGGCGGTGGTTGTGACGTCACATATATACATTTAAATTTAAAAAAAAACTAATAAAGATGTATTTTTCCAGAGATGTGATCAATAAAACTCAATTTTTCTTTATAAATACTATATCTAGTGTGAATTTCAAAAAAATTGTTAGAGCAGTTTTTGAGAACCCATGGCCAAATATATATAAATATATACAATTTTTACTCGTATAAGAAGATAAGATAAGATAATATATTGTCAAAATTTGTATACCTTTCTTTTTTAACATCTGGGCTTGATTTTAAATTCTTTAAAGATTATAAATATATATTAATCTTATAAATTATATAAACAATAATGAGAAAACATATTTTCATTAAATTAAAGAAATTAATATTTTTTTTTAGTTAACGAAGTTAATTTCTATTAAGATTTCATTTAAAAATTGATCGTTAATCATTGAGTTTTTCTTTTATTCTCATTACTAAGATTGAATTAAACTTCTTTCGGAAGAAACAAGAACAGGAATATTAAAAAAAAAACTTGTTCAATATCTAGATTGGATGGGAGAGTTGTCTTGCTTGTGCAATCGCGTAGAGAAGATACATTCCTAAATGGATAGAAAAGTTGGTAAACTGGTGACAAGGATAAATTTAGGGGAGAAGAAAGAAGAGGGGGGAGGAGAGGATTGTCTATCTTTGAGTAGGATAACAGCAACTGATTAAACGTTTCTTGTTTCTTTTTAACATTTTAAAACGTTTTTTTTTTGTTTTTTGTTTTAAAAAAAAAATTATATTTATTCAACACAGAATGCTAGACAAGATTTAAATTCATGTCGCTAATTATTTTAGATTTTATTTCATTTTATGTTTCGAACGTTTATCACTATGAGAAAAAGAGTAAATAGTAGCAGAATTTATTTATATATATATATATATAAGTTCAAAATTAATTATCTGACTCACTCAACGGACTCGCCCAAAAAATAATAAAAATAAAGAAATATTTCGTTAAATTATACCAAAGAAATACAATTGAATAATTTACAAACATCATTTTTCATTCACCTTAATAAAATAAACCATAATAAAGTATAAACCCTCTTATGAATTAAAGTTATATGCTAAAATCATTTATTTATTAATGTAAAACTGAAAATTTACCTTAAAAAAGAAATATTGGATAATGGTAAATTAAAATGTGATAAACTGTGTGTAGTTTTATATCCAACGATAGTTTAAAACACTGAAATTGTATAAAAGAATTATAAAATGATGAAGACATTTTGATTAATCAAACAACAATTCAATCAATATTTTAATATGATAACAAATCATGAAATATAACAATAAATTGTTCAATTAAATAAATTTAAATAAAATAATAATAAAATAGAAAATTAATTAAATTAATTTAAATTATTTTTTTTTTATTATTTATTTTAATTTATTATTATTTATTGTTTAGTTAAATTATAAAAAAATGAGCTGTGCCTAGGCAAAGAACCGACCTACTATTTGAAATAAATTAATTTCCAAACAACATTATATATACATATATATATAAAGTATCGAAAAAAAATATATTTTTAAAACTTGATTTCAAATAACTAAAATATATTATCTTGGTTTTTATTTTTAGTTTACTTACTCAATTATTAATTACTACTATATTTTAAGTGAAAAATTACCGACAATGAATATAAAATTAATACTCTGTAAACTACCACTTGCGGTTTCCGGATCTACTCCAAAAGTTGATGAATTAATGCTATTGATGTATTAAGTAAATATATCAAATTTTATCAAAATGCATTGAGCCATTCACTCGTCGTTACGGACGGACAGACATCATGCTAAAAATACTTTTTTCTGTTAAGAAAATGCATGATTCGTGGAGATATTCAAAAATCTTCATATATGAAATTTGGTGTAAAAACAATACCTTTTCTCACCGTCAGTCGGAAAAAAGTTAAATAAGTCAATTAATAACTCAATCAATTTAAAGTTGAACTTATAATTTACAATAATAAAGTCTTTTGTATTTTAAAATTTATTTATTAAATAATCTTTATACTATTATTTATTTCTGACACTGTGCTTGATAACAAGAATTAGATTAAAATATATCTCTCTATTAATAATTCTCTCCAAATCAATATTCAGTTCAGTAAGATTTTATCGTAAGTAATATACAAGTTATTTTGTAAATTAGGAAATGTGAAATAGATTTAATTATGTAAATTCATAATTTAATAAATATATATGGATCATTATGTATATGTAAAAATATCTAAATATAGATTTATATAGTATCAATGGAGTTTAAATTATCATTTGCGAGATTGTAAAGCTTAAAAATAAATAATATAAATAAATTAAATAAAATCCAATTTTTTAATATAGAGATGAGTCAATTCAGTCAATTGATTTGGTATTGTCAAACTGACTGTAGTAGAGTTGACGAAAGTTACTGGTTGACTGATTTGATTCGTTATAAATTTAGATCTCTCTGTGTGTATATGTATGTGTATGTGTGTCTGATATTGCCGAAATGGATAGACAAAGGGAGATTGAAAAAAAAATATATTTCGTATATTAATATATAATCGATACTGAGGATTGGACAATATAGAAAAGGGATATAGCCCGGGGAGTTTGGGAGTAGGGGAGTATTTTATATGCTCATTGGGTCGGAAACACAGGCTACTCTTCTTTTAAGATCTTATATTCCTATAAATATTTTAGGTTACAATTAAAAACAAAAAAGAAAGAAACGAGAAAGGACCACACGTGAAGGTAGTGAAGAAACAGAAGACGAGTGCTTATCTAAATAAAACCTGTGGCATGTCACGATTTTGTCCAAAAAGTCGCAAATGAAATAAATTCACTCTTGACACTTGCGAAAAAGTGAGAGAGAGAGAGAATTATTTATTAAATATATTAAAAAAGAGACATTTATTGACAAACAAAAAAAACCCAGAAGATAAATAAAATAAATTATTAAATAATTTCTTTAAATATTCTCATTAATAACTAAATAATAAAATGATGAATAAATAAAAAATAATATTCTTTTTACATTTTGTAATATTTTAAAGTTAAATTTCAATTTTTACTAATAATTAATTATTATTATTAGCTGATATAAAATATGTTACATAGTCATGACGGTTTTATATGGGTCTTAACGAAACATAATTTTTAATCAATTTCATTTATAGGTAAAAAATCTAGAGTATCTCGCAATTTTTTAATCGGATTAAATAATATATATATAAAAAAAACCTCTGACTTTTGTACGTTGTACGCAAGGACAACGCCTATCAAGTCGGTTATATCAACTAGGTGTCCTATGATCAGTAGAACGAGTCCTATCAACCTTCATCTTGATTTTCTTGATCGGAGGCGCTACTTTTTATCAAGTAGCTTCCCAATGTTGTTCCCGGAGGCTGGGTTGACACCGTCCCATAGTCCCCAGCTAGAGAAATTTCCTTGCCAGGCCCGGTACTTGTACCCGGGACCACATGAATGTGAGACAGCGACGCTAGCTTCTTAAATAATATATATTATATTTAAATTAAATTATAAATTAATTATAATTTTTATAAATTAAAATTAATAAATATTATTTATTAAACCAGTGCATGTTTGGCTCTTTGTTGACGTTACATGCTTGCGCATGATTTGCATTGTTAAAAAATTAATTCTGGTTCAAGCTGAAATTCTATATATAGCAGTTTTATACAATTTTTAATCAAACATAGATCTTTATTTTTACGGTCATTTTAGAGCATAGGTTCCCAAACTTTATTTTGTCGTGGACCCCTTTGTATGTTTTTCGGTTTTCGGTAGACCCCCTAAATTGATTTTTATTTTTCATAAACGATTTACCTTTTTCATTTCATGGAACCTCTGGAGGTTAAAATAGACCCCCAGGGGTCTATATATACCACTTTGGGAACCTATGCTTTAGAGGGAAAAATATGAAAACGTGGTAGGTAATGACCCTCTTCCGGATTTGCTATATTTCTCAAAAGTTGATAGAAAACTACGAATTTTGAATAATGCCCGTGTACTAAATTTCATTATTATAGCTCAAACCGTTTTTGCATAATCTTGTCTACATACACACACATAAACACATACATTTTTCTCAACCTTAGTGAAAATCATTCAAGGACCTTCAAAACGTATAAAAACATCAAAATCTTTACATCCAAAATTTTCGTGTTCGCAATACTATCTTTGGCGGGATAGTGAAAAATTGAAAAAATTAAATTTTCTATAAAGAGAAGTAAGCTCCTTCAATTGTTCATTGCACTATTGTCAATGTATTAAATTGAAAAATATTGAAAGGAAAGTTGGTGGTCTGAGTTAATTAAATGTTGTGAATCTTATCCATAATTTTATTTGAATTTTAATTTACTATAAATTAAGAAAATATCTTTAATTTATCTAAAAATTTTTACTATTTTTAATTGATCATTAAATAATTAATTTTTTAAAATAAACAGTCAGTATCTAGATCGAGATTATCTATTTTCTATACTTATAATATTTTATGATATTATATACTTATGCATTGATTAAAAATATTTTTTTTTATCTATAGTGTTATATATATTTTTAATTATATTTAGAAATATACTTACCAGTAGATATACTTTGATTTTATTATTGTTGTACATTCATTTTGTTAAATGAATTCTGATGTTGTTATTGTTGCTGCTGCTGTTTTTCTCATTTTATTTGAAATTCAAATAAATTGATCCGAAAACGAAATATAAATTTATACATGAGTGATTTCAACCCAATGGAATATAAAGTATTAGGAGGGTCACTAGGAAAAGCCTTTAGGCTTTTTATTGAATCCCCCAAAAAGAGGGATTCTCCAATGACAAATAGGAAAAAATGAAAATAAAAAAAATATTGAATTTTATAATGAAATATAAAATTTAAAGAGGATTCTGAGAAATGACAATTTATTCTATATTGAATAATTTAATATAATATTATACAAATATATTATATGAATTTTGATTTAAAATATTTTTAGAATACACATAAACATGTAAGCATTATGAAGATTAGATAAATGCCATTATTTTTTCTTGTTAGTGTAGAATCAAATCATCACACAGTACACGATCTCATAAATATGTTCAATTTCTTAAATTCTTTGTGTATATATAGGTAGTTTTTTTATTTTATAATGATAAATTATGCAAACCAATCATAAGCAAATATAAAGATTTAACAAATTATTTATTTATGAATTAACAAAATTGAAATTAAATTTATTTTTATATAGGATATATATGTATATAAATTGAAATATTTGTGATGATTCTATAAATTTTTGTCATTTTTGGATATTTACAAATTTGATATAAAATAGTAGAGGTAGATAGTGATAAACTGCGCGTTGGCATGATTTAGGAAATCAATGATGGAGATCCAAAATTTGAAGTTTTTTAAAATAAATGATAAATAAATAGTTCACTTTATAGTTATAAAACAATAAGTATATAAAATTATTTTTAACCTTATCAAATATAATTTTTAAATTAAATAATTAATCCTTTTTTTATTTTTTCAGGTAAGTTCCGATCAAATATTTTACAGTAATGTAAGTATAATCTATTTATTTACATATATATATTTATGTTGTAGTGTAATTTAAACTTTTCATTTTTATAAAATTTAAATTTTTAAAAAAATGTGCAAAAATTCTCTTATTTAGATTGTTTTATTGGTCACTTTTTGTGTTAAAGAAAAATATTTGTATTCATCTCACTATAAATTTTTATTCTTTTCAACATCAGTTAAAAAAATGATAGTTTGATAATCGATCATGTTTAAATGATTCTAAAAAATTTGTATATTAATTTTTTAGATCTATATAGTTTATTAAGAAAAAATTAAGCAGATAATATTATTTTTCAGGAATAAAAAATAGATCTTATCTAAACTTACTTAAAAATAAATGTTGTATGAATATAACAAATATTTTAGACATTTATATCAATGGCAAAGAAAATGATGAAATATTTGAGAGAAACAGGATTTTGTAATAGGTGTACAACTTTGCTTCCGCCGTTTTCCAATAGATGGTTTTAACTGTAAGTGGTGATCGAAATAAATAGATCGGATATGTCATACAATAAGCTTAGGCATTTGCAAACATAATGGCGTTGAAATATTAGTCGATTTGTGTCTGCATTATAAAGTAATTCTTGATGAAAAATGTCAACTTACGTGCCAAATTTTCGTCATTTGCGGAAGATTTTAATTATCTACTTTAATATGAACAAATCTGCGGCCTATCGAATGTTCTCAAATATCTATGTGAGGCCGTTATTAGTGAAAGAAGGTGCCGAAAGTGGATTCAACATTTTAAGAATGGTGATTTTGATGTCGAAGACCGGCCTGGTGGAAGAAAGAAGGTTTTCGAAGATGTAGAATTAGAGGCATTGTGTCAAACGTAAAAAGAATTGGTAGGATTATTGCGAGTGGCTTTAACAAGCCATTTCAAAACGCCTAAAAGTCATGGGAATGATTTAGAAACAAAGAAATTAGATACCGTACTAGTTGAAGTCGAGAAATGTTGAACGTCATTTGTTTGCTTGTGAACAGCTGCTTGCAAGGCAAAACATAAGGAATTTTTGCATCATATTGTGACTGGAGACAAAATACGGGGGCATTATGATAATTCCAAGCGCAGGAAGACTTCCAGGCCATACTTCCATGTCGCCAGCCAAACGGCTCCAAAGTCATGCTCTGTATTGGGTGGGATCAGTTGGCGTAGTGCAGAGGTTCTTAAACTTATGTACTCCGCGGACCCCCACTTGGAGAAATTTTTTTTGACGGACCCCATCCCAACTTTAGGTACTTTACGTCATTTTATTAGTTAATTTCTGGCTTACGATCTCATAAGAACAAGGATATATGTTGAATATTTCTAACAGTGATTGGTGAATAACGATTTTTTTGCATATTGTAGAACACATTTTATTAGAAATTATATTGAAGAAAGAAAATTCAGCTAAATATGAAGATGGAAACGGTAGCAATAGTTTTCTTGCACATTTCGTTGAATTTTGGTATTTGATCTCTGTTTCCTCACAAAGCCATGCCATCGCTCCTTTTATATTAAATAAAGTTTTAACTGACTCATCATTTTCTCGTGTACCTGTACGATGGCTTTGCGGACCCCCAGTAGAGTCTTCGCGGACCCCCAGGGGTCCGCGGACCACAGTTTAAGAACCTCTGGCGTAGTGTATTATGAGCTACTAAAATCGACTACAGGCGATCTGTATCGAAAGAAATGGATGCGTTTGAGTCGAGCACTAAAAGACAAATGGTTTCAATACAACGATAGACACGAAAAAGTAATTTTGCAGTATGATAATAATGCCTGACCCCATGACGCAAAACCCGTCAAAACATATTATGAAAACGTTGAAATGAAAAGTACTACTCCACCTTCCGTATTCTTCAGACATTGCTCCCTCTGACTGATTTCGAACTGGTTGACCAGCACTTCTGTTCTTAGGAAGAAGTGAAAAATTGGATCGATTCATGGATTGTCTCATAAGAAGACCAATTTTTTCTACGTGGGATTCGTATGCTGCCCGAAAGATGGGAGAAAGTAGTGGCCAGCATTGGACAATATTTTGAATCATAAATGTATAACCAGTTTTTCATAATAAAGCCTCGTCTTTCAAAAAAAAAAAAAAACGGCTGAAGCAAAGTTGTACACCCAATACATAGAATGGATTAAGACCAAAGAAATGGAATAGGAAGATAAAAAAAGGAATACCCACTCATAAATAAATAAAAGTATTAATATGAAGAGGTAGAAGAAGAAGATAATAATAACCTTTCTATTAGTCTGAAAGTGTCTTCCTGAAAGCAAAATTTGGATAATGTTCCATTCACATATCTAAAACTCGAGCGTTATCATTTGTCATCATTTTAAACCGATTTCCTACAAAGTAAAAAGAAAAAAAATGAAATTGTTAATTAGATGAAACATTTTCTTAGATATTATCGAGAAATATTCTTATTTTATATTTTAAATTATATTACTAAAAATAAAAGGAAAACAAATGAAAGGGAATTTGAAAGAAATAAAAAATGATAATCTTTAAGGGAAATCGTTATCCAAAACTTGAAATTATAAAAGAGAATTGGCTGATAAAGTAGAAAAATAATAATAATAATAAAATTGTCGTACAATATTATTTTATTCTTTTTTTTTGAATGTGTGAGTAGGATGGGTGTAATGTGGGGATGGAGAAAATAATAATATCTCTATCCCCTATTTGAAAACTAAACTTTGGTCATATCCAATGAACGTACCACGCTTGTAATAAAAATCCCTTCATTTTCAACTCCATCTACAAGCGAGTTGTACTATATACTCAACCTCCCTCCCTCGTGTTCTCCCCCTCCTCCTGTACGAGTAGTAAAAGTCATAAAGTCACCATTCGAACGGAACGAAAAAATAAACTCAGCTTCCAGGGAGGGTGTGGGTGTACCACCCCTATAAAAGAGGAGGCTCTAGTGACGCTTAATGTGTTTTTGTTATCGAAAAGTGGATAGAATAAAGCTATCCCCCACCATCACTACCACCACCATCCCCATACAACTTTCTTCCAAGCCTGATGACATCTCGAAAGTCGTTAATTGCCTCAGCTATAACTAAGTTTTAAAAGCTTCTTCTTCTTCTTCTTCTTTTGCTTCTTCTTCATAATATAATAAAACAGAAAAAAAATCGTTTACAAGATGCTGACTTGATTGGAGAATCCCAAATAATAATTCCATCCCTAACTATTTATCTTCATTCTAAAAAACTTATAGTTTTATTTTTTGATCTTATAAGTATATGATAGAACCATGAATTGAAAAACTTTCAGGAAAAATTGTTATAAAATAAAAATTGATGGTCCCTTTAATACAAATAATTTAATTTCTGAATCATTATAATCCCATAAATATGTGGTAAATATGTATTATTTCATAAATCTCTAAATATTTACAGCCGAAATCATAAACAATTTAAACAAATGTTTAAATTTTTAGAAAAAGTTTGTATCTTTCTAAAAAGAGTTATATTTCTTAAACTGTTGTTTAAATTATTTATGATTTCGGCTGTAAATATTTAGTTCACAAAATAGGCCCTAAATGTAGAATTTTAAAATCTGATCAATGTAATCTTTTTTTAATATATAAATGCTTTTTTTTGGATTTTTCATGTCAAACATAGAGAAAGTCCCCTATGTATATTTGAGCCTTAACATGAAAATCTTTTAGATCTATATGTTTACAATGATATGTATACAGAATTAATCTAAATGTTATAAGAGATTTTAAACAAAATTTATATTTAATCTAGAATAAGAATGAAGACAAGTTCGGTTAATAAATAAGAGGTTTTCGTAAATGTAAATTAAAAGAATCATAATTTAATTTTAGAAATTTTAATTATTTTTATTGAAAGTTTTGTTTCTTTTGAAATAAATAAAATTAATTAAATAAAGTTTCAAAATAATAATAATTATATTGTTATATCTTCTATATAAATAGTTTCTAAATTATAAATAATTTTAAAAAAAAATTATTCTATAATTCTACACAGATATATTAATAGATCAATTAAAATTGATTAAAGTGCCATTATATTCGGTAATATAATATATACAAATTTGAATTTATATTATGGTATCTTCATTAAAATTTGTGTGTGTGTGTGTGTGTGACCCTGTATATTCATTCATTCCGTTTAACAAATTATTCGTATCCAATTTATTATATGACTTTAACTAGATAATAGTATTTTTTTATTTCGTGGTTCATTTCGTCACGATTCTAATGTAATATTAATTTATTTATTTTTATTTGATTGTTCTACTCGAAATTTATTATCATTAAATGATCAATTTAATTCTATGTTAGTAAAAGTGATTAAAAAATAACCGTTAAACAATTATTATAGATTGCTATTTTTCAAAAGATTGTTTTTTTGTTTTTTTGTTTTTGTAATTTTCACAAAAACAGGTAAGAAATTGTTATTAATAAATTATTATAATTATGTTTAAATTTAATATTTATTTAATTTATATATATAATTTTAAATATTATTTGATAATTATTTTATAAACTATAAATAAAATATTTATGTTTTCAAAATTAAATTTAAATTCATCTATCGATTTATCTCTGTGGCTTTAAAAACTTCTTGACTGAAGCAACCATATTTCTCCAAATGTCGCTATCCTGAGTCACAACCATCTAAATACTACCCTCTCCCATCTCCCTCACGTCTTCTTACATTGTCCACTCACTGCGTCCTTGGTCTTCCAAGGGTACGTTTCCCAATCGGTGTCCTCACCAATATATTTTTCGCCATTTCCTCTTCCATTCTAGTCACCTGCCCTGCATATCGCAGCCTTCTCGATTGTACAACCCTAACTATGTCTGGAGATGCATAGAGGTCATGCAATTCCTCGTTATGGAGTCTCCGCCACATTCCCATATGTCATCCTCTTTCTTTAGCCCATAAATGATGTGAAGAATCCTATTCTCTCAAATATTGTAAATTTACTCTCCTAAGATCATAGACCATGCCTCATAATACAACCGGCAAAATAATTTTAAATTCAAATTCAAATAGTAATTAATTAAAAAAGTATTGAAAATGAATATAATAAAATTACAACAAAAAAAACAAAACAAACATTTATTATTTTACTTATATATATTGTTTATCAAGGTAATGTTTAAATCAAAAGATTATGTTTTGAAAATTACATTTAAAAATATTGGTAAAAAATTGTTTTAATTTACTAATAAATACAATTATAATACATATCCGGGGCTTGATTTAAATGATTAAAAAACTTATTTAAGCTTTCTTCTAAATGTTTGATTTTTAATCCTTTCCAAAATGATTCAAATAATCAAATATTAAATTTTCTAATTTATTTGGATATAAATATGCTAATTTTAAATTTGAATATTTGCATAATCAAAAAAAAAAAAGGAAAAATCTTCGTCAGGGTAAATAATTACTTTACATACTTTACAATACCTACTTAAATGCATATATGCACGCATATACAATACATATTTACTTAATGTTTTTATTTTACAATAAAGATGAAGTATAATAAGTATAATATGTATGCAAAACATGAATGATAATGAATTATTTAAGCTATAAAAATGCTATTCTATTCTTTTTATCTCAAATATATATATATATATATGTATATGTATGTGTATATATTTTATTATAATGCGTTCTTTACAATATTTTTAAATTAAGAAATTATGAATTTATTAAGTGGGTGATGTTACAAAAATGTTGAAAGTAGATATTAAAATTTAATTAATTATTAATTTTAATAAACACTGTTTTAACTTAACATTAAAAAAAAACAGTGAAATGATTTTTAATTAATTTAGAAAAATTAACTTTTCTCAACTTGTTTTTAATAAGGCCTCCAAAAGGTTTATATATATATATATATATAAATGTAAATATTTAATTAAAATATTTGAATTTTAGATTTATTTGTATGAAGATTTAAAATTACACAAATTCCAATTCCAATTTTTTTTAAGTTCTGTCAATAATTTTAATCTTCAAATTTTCATTTTATATTATACCAATTGTGATTATATTGTAATCCATATTTAAATAAGCTGGAGTGTCTCCACTCGACTATCTCGCAATTTGCTTTGGATTAAATAACATAATATATTATATTTAAATTAAATTTAATTAATTAAAAATTATAAATAATAAATATTAAACCAGCGCATGTTTGGCTTTTTATTGATGGCACCATGGCACGTGTTGGCGCTTGAGATTTGCAATGTTAAAAAATTATTCTGGTACTTTCAGCGATTCAATCAAGCTGAAATTCTATATATATCAGTTTTATACAATTTTTAATCATGTCAAAAATTATCAAACATATATCTTTATTTTTACGGTCACTTTAGAGGAAAAAAAATCAAAACGTTGTAAGTAATGACCCTCTTCCGGTTGAGCTACATTTCTCAAAAGTTGATAGAAAACTATGAATTTTGAATAATGTCCATGTACCAAATTTCATCATTCTAGCTCAAACCGTTTTTGCGTAATCTTGTTTACATACATACACACACACACACATCCACACACACAGACATTTTTCTCAACCTTACGAGATAGTAAAAAGTATAAAATTTGATATTTATAGGAGTGTATAGATTTAGGTCCAAAAAGATTAGGAATAACTTTAGGCTCTTCCTTAAGAGAAATAAAACAATCACATTGAAATTTTTATATTTTGAAATCTGCTAGTTATTTATTAAAAAAAAAATATAAAATAAAAATTATTAATTATTTATGCATTAGATAAATGAGAAGTATAGATACTAAATTTGATATTTCTATTTAAATAATAGAATAGAATAGATAAATTTGATATATATTTTAAACACTGTCTTTATAAGTATAATAAATATAATAAAAAATTTGTGAGTGAATTCTATTATTAAAATTAGTTTTCTAAATTATAAGGAGAGTGTTTTAAATATTATACTTAATCAAATCTATTTTAATAAAATCAATCTTATCTTTCTATCCTCGTAATTAAATCAATCAAAAGAACTGAAATTAGACTCTTATTATAAATATATTTTTTTTTTGTATAATATAATGATTTATAAATAAATATTATAATTTAATCAAGAAATAAACCCTCTAGGTTTATTTCAATTAAAATATTTAAATTGGAAATTTATATATTCACATAATTTCAAAAAATTATAATTGTAAATAAATTTCCAATTATTTTTTTTTTAATTGATTGAAAAAATTATGTTGAAATACCGAAAAGTTATATTTATAATAAAAAGATAGAAAAAAAAAGCAATGAAGTGATAGACAGATGAGAGTCGCGCGTGTATGAATTCAAGCACGCTTCCAATTACGCAATGTTCATTTGGCGTTAATTCATGTGCGTGTGTATAAAATGAAAGAGAGGGAGAGGGAAATATTTCCATATGTATATATACAGTGCGTCGAACTGGTTTTCGATGGTGGCCCCCGTTGCCAAGGTGAACCTCTCATCTTTAGACCACCCTCTCTCCCTCCACTCCACCCAACCGCTTACCCCCCACCTATCCACTCTCTCTCAAAAAGAGTGAGATGGAGAAGGGGAAGGGGGCATTCAAAGTATGTCCGGCACCGAATGGATAAATGTTGTATATAAAGATGTGGATGATGATGATGAGTGGCGCTGCGTTAAAGGTGAAAAGACCCTAAGGGCGCGAAGATCCTTTGAACCCGGTAGCTGACGTTTCAACAAAAAAAAAAAAGAATAATAATATTCAATGACATATTCATATTTTTATTTATCTTGACCGCCACTTTATTTACTTTAAAAATTAAAATGCAAAGAAATTATTCATATACTCTGGTAATTAATTAAAGATTTTATTTTGTTTATTCATTAATAAGAAACTACCATAAGACTGCCACTGAAAAGCTAAATAAATATTTATTAATAATAATAATAATATTAAATTAGTTTAATAAAAGATATTATTAGATAATTGCTAATGTCATTTGTATTTTAAAAAATTTCTAAAAATTAATTAATAAAAGAACAAAGAATAAATAAATATATATATATTAGTAATTTAATAAAAAAAATCAACACGAAAATAGATAAAAAGAAAACATAAAATTAACTAATTAAAATTTATAAGAATTAACAAAAAACGACAAAGCATATTAAAAAATTTCAAATATTTTAGAGAAAAAATAATAATAATAATTACCAAGCCGATTTTTGTTTTTTTTTGAGAGATTAATAAATATATTTTATTAAAATAAATATTTTTAATTTTATTTCGAAATTAAATAATAAATTTTAACATATTTTAAATATTAAAAAAATTAATACAATATCAATTAATAAAAGATTGGCAAGAGGCAAATTTCAATAAGGATGAAGTCATTTGTGACGTCATATAAATTTAAATTAAGAAAAAACTAATGAAGATGATTTTTCATCAGGCTGAATCCAATACAGATCAATTTGTCTTTATAAATATTATTTATGGTGTAAATTACAAAAAAATCCTTGGAGTGGTTAGTTAATAAATTAATTCAAAAATATACAAATACATATATATACAATTTTTAGTAATTTAATAAGATGAGATTAATAATAAAAATATATTTAAAATTTAAACCAACAAAAACTCGCTAATAATATAATATAATAATATATTTTTATGATATATTAATATAGAAAAATTTCAAAATAATTTATTAACTTCTTTTAACTAAATATTTTGAAACTTGAATCATTAAAATATGTATGCTTACTAATTACTATTAATTTATACTTAAATTATTAAAAATTAGTTAAACTCCATAAATGTATTTCTACAAATTAATCTAAAAATTAAATTCTATAACTTCAAACTAATAATAAGATTAATACCTAATGCAATTCAATAAATTTTTTACCTATTAGCTTTTATTTTTTAGTTTTATATATAATAAATATTATTAATTTATTTATAGGTAAAATTTAAATAATTATTTAATTGGAGAAAAAATGTTATTCTAGTCTTAAGGAGTATTAATTAAATAAATGATATTTATATATTACTATTATTTTTTATTTGGATACCAAAAGAATTGTAATTGTAAAGTAAATATATTAATTTATATGGAGCCCAAAAATTCTACTTAAATCAGAATCAATAAAATGGATATGAATAATTTAACATATATATTTCTATTTTGACTTTTTTTTGGCCCTTCAAGCATGATTGAAACAAGTTTCACACGATTTTTACTATACATATATATTTATAATTGTAGCTATCAATTTTATAATATTTTTTTTTTATATATATTAACTTAAATATTTTTATTCCAAATAATATTTTTTTTAATAGATAAAATTAAATAGTATAAAACTAGATTTAATTTGAAATAAAAAAAAAAGAAAGAAATTCCGGAATGAATATATAAATCAACGAGTGGTTTGGTTCTTTAAGTTTAGTTAGTTCGTTATACAGTCATTAAACTTTGAAGGTCAGTATGATGTTTTATTTATTATTAGCCTTTTAGATTAAATCATGATCAATCTTTGAAAGAGTGAGAGAGAGGAGAACTTAACATTTACAACAGATGGTCCACGAAAAAGAAAACCATCAATACATTATAAAAATATAAGCCAATAAGAAATAATTAATTTATATTTTTAATTACAACTATAGTAATTTATTTATTTATTTCAAAAGTATATATATATATATATTCAAAAGTATTATATCACCTCTGAAAATTGAAATCTTTTTACATAATTTAAGTATATTCATAAATAATTCCAATTAGTGTAATCATTATTATTATTTTAAATCCAATTGATTCAGTACACGTATAAATTCAAGGTGTCTTCATATAATATATATATATATATATAAAATAATGAATAAATTGTTCATTACATTTGAATAAGGGCAGAGTTAGGTCAACCGAGTTCCTCACCAAAAATCTATAATTTATTATAATGACCTTATTTATAACATTTATTTATATATCCGTTTAAGCCATCTTACATTGTATATAATTAATTCATGTTTTTTTTTACAGATGTTTGATATAAATATCAGCTATAATCAAACAAGAAACAAAGCCCATTTCACATTTTTACTTAATATTAATTTCTATTATTTCTAGTGAAAAGAAAAATAAAAATATTTTTTAGCTGTCGTATAGAAATTTAATTAAAATAGTCATGTATTCGTTGCTAATTAAATTAATTGATCTTATCAAGAGTGAATTTCAGAGGTAAATGTTTAACATTTGAACTTGAGAATAATCGTTCAAACCTAAACAAGTTTACACAAAATTTTTTAATATTGATCTCTAAAGACAATAAAACAAAAAAACAAATAAGCTGGTGTGTCTCCACTCGACTATCTCGCAATTTGAATTGGATTAAATAACATAATAAATTATATTTAAATTAAATTTAATTAATTATAAATTATAAATTATAAATTAATAAATATTATTTATTAAATCACCGCGCGTTTGGTTCTTTGTTGATGGCACACACACATACAGACATATTTCTCAACCTTAGTGAAAATGACTTAGAGACCTCTAAAACATAAAAACATCAAAATCTCGACATCGAAAATTTTCGTAGTCGCAAGGCGAAATAGTAAAAACAAAAACAAAAATAGACTACACTAATATATCAAAAAATAAAGTTGGAAAATATAAAAAAAAAATTAATTCTGATTAATAAAAGACATATTTTATTGTACCTTTTTAATTAATAAATAATTATATGAAACTTATATTTCGAAGATTTTAAAAAGCTATAAATTTTATTTTCTCTTTTGAAATAAGATATTGACAATTGACATTAAAACTAAATATAATAGTTTAAAATTCACCTCTCAGGTTAGTTTCTAAATAATTCTTTGAATATATATATAATTCATGTTTTTTTACAGATGTGTTTGATATAAATATCAGCTATAATCAAACAAGAAACAAAGCCCATTTAACATTTTTACTATATATATCTGTCGCCAAAAATTTTCGATTTTTTAAATTTTGATTTTGGATTCGAGTAGAGCTTAAAAAAATGTGAAGTGGTCTTGTTTTTTGAAATTCGGTTGGGATCATGGTCAAATCGGCGGTCAAAGTTGAAAATTTCCCATATATTATAACTACTGTAATTAGTGTTATTATAATGTAAAATTGTAAAGAAAAAATGTTTAGACATTATTGTAAAATTTAAAAAAATGCCCGGGAACATTAAAAAAATTCTCACAATATATTAAGATCATATAAATTGGAATTATTTATGCAATTTTGTGATAAATATGAATAAAAGTTCGTTGATAGTAATGCTTCCTAGCATTCCCAGATGTTTTAAATTATATTTTTTTATTTTATTTCTATTTTTCACGCATCAAACCCTCACATACAATTTTCTTGAAACGAGATATAACCATTCAAAACCATAAGGCGGTATTCATAAATCATTTTGAAATTTAATTTTTTTTTTTTTTTTTTTTGGACAAACACTTAAATTTCATTTCCATACACATAAAATTAAAAATATATGTATTTAAAAATTATTACTTAAAAAAAGAAAAACCAAAACAAATCAAAAGTAAAAAAAAAAACTCAATAACTATAAAATTGGTCTTAAAATATAAAATAAAATAAAAAAAGTTATCCATCCGAAAATTTTAGTTGTGAAAAATATTTATTTATTTATTTATTTATTTTATTATCCATCATAAAAGTTGTCGTTAATAAAAAAATAACATTATTTATAATTTATAATTTGCATGTATTAACATTTAAATGAAATTACTTAAGTATTAACAAAAAAAAAAAAAAATGAAAACTGTAATAAGGAGGAGTGTCTTATTTGTAATTTTTTTTTTCATTTTTCTCACTTATGCTAAAAATAAATCTTTAATTGATATTTTTAAAATCTCTAAAATCATTTTATATGTAATTTTTACTCCTATATATAAGTATCTCATTTAAAGTATAAATACAAATTAAAATTAATTAATTAAATAAAAAATTAAAATGATTATATTTTTTTAACAAATTAGTTCAATAATTAAAGTAATTATTTTAATTTATTATTTTAATTTAATTATTTATTTTCATATTAAAATTAAATTTATATAATCCTTTTAAAACCAGGGATGTCCAACACGCGGCCCGCGGGCCGCATTGCGGCCCACTCAAAGTTTTGATGCGGCCCACTATCGACTCATTTTGGAGTTAAATTTTAAAGAATTCACAGTCCGGCAAGCGACCTATAACTTCGAGGCTATAAAAAAAGGCTGCAACATTCAAAAACCAAAAACCACCTCTATCCCCAAAAATCTTCATAAGTTTTGAGACATTCACTAGCTAGGCTTAACATATTCTGGTAATTTTGCGGCCCAGTGAAATATTTAAGTTTGCGATGTGGCCCATTAAATTAAAAGGTTGGACATCCCTGTTTTAAAACTAATGAAAGAAAAACTGCTTTTAACATTTTTATTTTCATCTGTTATTTATTATTCATAATAAATAAATACATAATACATCACACTTTTTATCATTCATTGATAGAATATATAAATATATATATATATTATTATCAGATTTATCAGGGATATGATCACGTATTTTTGTGAGATTGTTTTCTCGACGTTTCGGCACCCATTTTGGCGCCATTTTCAAGAGATTATTTAGGTGGGAATATTTTTGGGATTCTGGGTCTTAGTCTGTGTGACCAAGGGTTAATATCGGGATTTTGGGTTGATAGGTTGGGTGGTTTTGTACTCACTGCGTTGCTAGTGTAGTGCTCCGAAGAATCCTGGGCAATCCTGAGACCAGCACACGTCCGCACTGGACAACAGTCCGAGGCCAACTGTTGTCCAGTGCGGACGTGTGCTGGTCTCAGGATTGCCCAGGATTCTTCGCACTGGACAACAGTTGGCCTCGGACTGTTGTCCAGTGCGGACGTGTGCTGGTCTCAGGATTGCCCAGGATTCTTCGGAGCTCTACACTAGCAACGCAGTGACGTCCGCACTGGACAACAGTCCGAGGCCAACTGTTGTCCAGTGCGGACGTGTGCTGGTCTCAGGATTGCCCAGGATTCTTCGGAGCTCTACACTAGCAACGCAGTGAGTACAAAACCACCCAACCTATCAACCCAAAATCCCGATATTAACCCTTGGTCACACAGACTAAGACCCAGAATCCCAAAAATATTCCCACCTAAATAATCTCTTGAAAATGGCGCCAAAATGGGTGCCGAAACGTCGAGAAAACAATCTCACAAAAATACGTGATCATATCCCTGATAAATCTGATAATAATAATGACAATAAAATTCACGGAAACCTAAACCAACATATATATATATATATATATATATACCTATTTAAACAACAATATTATTATTAAATTATATATTTCCTGTAATTTTTTATAAGTATTATATTAATATTTTTTTTTTTGAGGGTTGAAATTTAAAGATTCTTTGGCGTCCATCTGCTTATCATGTCTGATTAAAAATAACTCAGGAATAGAAATTATAGAAAAAAAAAATTAACAAAAACATTATTCTCTAATCATAATTTTGCAAATAGCATGTTCTTTTTTGAAACATATGTTCGCATAAAAGAGACAGGGAGAAGTAATGTGGAGTGAGGAAAATAATCATTGTAATTGATAATTTTCTTGACAGAATGATGACGCCTGTCTGAGATACTCAATTCCTATCAAATTTGTTTATCTTTACTCGAACAATATATATAATAATTTATTTTCACTTGGATATCATAATAAGTAAATAATAATTCATTGTCATAAAGGTATAATTTGTATTCAGTTTTGTAAAACAAAAAAAAAACAAAAAAAATGATTCATGTTAAAGACATTAATAAAAGTGCAAAAAAATATTTTTTTAATTAAATAAATTAAATTTTAAATCTAACAAGAATATGTTTATAAAAATTTGAATACAAATTAACTCGATTTATAAACAAAAATTCATAACTCAAATTTAAAGAAGAACCTTGGCTCAAACACTTCAAATTAAAATCATATTTTTATAATATATTTAATTCGTCTATTTTAATTATTTATTTGTTAATTTAATTTATATTTATTGTGAGTTATGAAAAAACTAAAAAATCTCTTCAAATTTCAAATATTTTTAAATAAAATTTTAGACTAATATACTAACACTTAAATTTTTTACTTTAGGGAAAGTATAATGTTCTAAATTTTCTATTCTTTAATACACACACAGAAATCATGATTTGATTTATTAAAATATTTTTTTTGAAAAAATAACAGTCATTTTATTGAGATTTATTTTTTTTCAATAGAGGTTTATATTCGATATATATAAAAAGCATTTTATCTTTTTCAGTGTAATAACTTTAAATGGAACATATCTCTGTCTTTTCGATTTGTTGATTTGTTAATAATTAATAGAAAATAGACTATTGTCTAGTTTTGAGTAAGGATCGTCATTTTGTTTGACAAAACTAAAAACAAATAAAATAACCTTATGAAAAATTGAAAAAAGGGAATTTCGTATGATCTTCAAATATGGGTTATAAACAAGAACTCCATCCATATATTATATAGTCCCTTCCACTTTTATCTATTTCTAATCTTATGAAATTTTGACTTGTTAGAGATTTATTTAGCTCGAAAGAAAGAGTTTTTAATGAATAATTTGTCTCGGAAAGACACGAAATAAATTGAAAAATTTCGGGTCTTAAAACTGTTTTTAAAAATAGGCACCTTTTTGCCAAAAATAAAATAAATTATTGAAAGACTATTTTACTTATATTACTGCCTTATATTATGAGAAAAAAATGCCGAATTAGTTTGTCATTTTATTGTGAGATTTAAATCTCAACATGTTGGCGTCCTGGTATTCTGGGTCTTAGTTTGAGTGACCAAGAGTGAGAGATGGATTTTTGGGGTTGATTGGACAGATAAAGATTTACTTATATGAAGCTCCGAATTAAAAGAAATAATATTTAAAATTTCTTCATTTATAATTATAATGTATCAATGTAATATTATGTTGATAATTTCATGAATATATTTTTGGGTGGGGGAATTATATTACTATTAATTTACTAATTTGATTCTGAAATTATTATTCAGAATGCTATAATGAATTAAGATAAACCTAACAAAGATGATTTTTTAGAAGGCTGAAACCAATTCAGATCGATTTTTCTTTATAAAAATTATCTATTGTGTGAATTTTAATAAAATCCTTAGCAGGATAAAATATCTCAAAATATACATATATATAATTGCCCCTAGTATAATAAGATAAGCTAAAATATAACTATGTATTATCAAAAATCACACTAAAAGCGACAGTTTTGATTTTGAGATTATCTAATGACACGATTATTTATTATTTTAATTAAAAAAATATAAACTAAACTTGGTTGAAAATGAGATGTATACAGGTTTATTTTTCACATTCAAAACCATCCTAATATGTGTATTTCATAAAAATCCTGTTAACTGATATCAAGATCAAAATGTTTTACCTACCTACATACAGTCATATACTCAATTTATGCTAATATAATTATATTAATAAATATATATATATATTAGTATAAAATCAAAAAGTACAATAAAAGGAAAATATAAAAACACTAGTATTTATTACCAATGTATATTTATTTATTATTCAAAGAGGATGCTGGTAAATAATTTCATACGAATTGCATATACTAAATAAGGTAATTGCAGGTCATATTTGTAATAATTCTTTGAATTTCATTGAATGAATCAGAATGAGTGAGAGGAGAATAAATTCCCATTACCTGTTTATTGGAAAGGAAATTCATTTGCTCCCTCCCGGTAATGATTATTCAGAGAAATTCAGGTACAGGTATTGATATTAATCATCATTAAGTAGAAAGGTACAACATTGAGTGTAAGTGTATGTGGGTGTGTTCAAAAAATAAGTGAGGAGAAGAAGAATACCGATAGAGAGGGGGAAGGGGAGTGGGGAATGAAATAATCTTGACGCGAATTGCCTAAGGAGACTAAAAAAAAGAATTTTTGTCTACTGACTGACTGTATACGAGGATGGAATTTAGAACACTGCGCATTTTCACATTTTTAAACTGATTAAAACAAGAAATATGTGAACCATTATTACTACTACTTTTACTAAATCAACATGACTAGTAATATTAATAATAATAATAATAATAATAGTCACGTAAAAGTTTTCTAACTCAACAGACCACACACAGATCAATTAAATTATTAAAAAAAAAGAAAATAAAATAAAAAATAATTTATTAAATTTATTAATATTACAATATTTTTATAATTTTAATTTATTTATTTATTGTTCAATCGAAGTATTAAATTTCATAGATTAAAAATCAAACTAAATGAATATTGAGATTTACTATCCAATAATTTAAAATGATCAAGAAAACTTTAAGTATCATTTTTCTAATAATGATATTCAATTAAATATATTTTTTTTTTGTTATAAAGTAAATAAGTAAAATAAAAAATTAAATAGTTGTATCCGAATTATAAGCAACATTAAAAAGATAATTAATTATTAATTAATTTTTAATTTTTTTCATTATTTATTAATAAATTATCAATAATATTAATAAATAATATTAATAAATTATCACTTTTTCAATGATTTTTATTATTTACTCTTAAAAAAAGGATTATTAAGCGTCATTGGAAAACGGCAATTAAATTAAAAAAAAAAAAAATTGTCGATTTAAAGTTAAAAGAAGGATCGTAGATGTGGAAATAATGGGAATGTGGATGTGTATATATGAAAAAGATCTCATAATTATAATTAACCATTACCCTAAAATAAAAAAAAGACTAAAAAAAATTAACTCGATTATATTTTTACAAGAATCGATTAAAATTTCGAAGTATATAAAAAAATGATCAGAGATAAATTAGTAAAACTCTTCAAAATGGGTATTACTAAAATATACAGTTTATATATTTATGAATATATTTATAAAAACTATTTTATATATAAATAAGTTAAGAAATAATACTTTTTAGGTTGAATTTATGACACACACACACACACATTAAATTAAATATTTGTTCTTTTAAGTACTCTGATTGGAAATTAAAAATGGAATTGGATGTAGTGATGTATTGGTAAAATAAGAAGTAAGGGAACGCAGATTGGGAGCAAAAAAGTCCTATTTTCAGTAAACTATTTTTTTCCATATAAGTTTTTATTTTTTCTTATTCTTACTATACAAAATAATAACGAACACAAAAAAAGAAATTCTAACAGTAGGTTTAAGTGGGAGTTGTCGGGACATGAAAAAGTACTGGACGCGTTCCGGTTCTGAAAAAAGGTAAGGGAACGTCGTTTCCCCGCGTTCCCCTCCAAATTCACCAATGATTGGATGTTTTTTTTTTTATTTTTAAATTGCGGTTTATTTTCTTAATTAATTTTTCATATTTCTAACAAGCCCACATGTAATTGTGCCTTTACTATTCTTATATTTTGAAAATTCTTTTTACATGTTTAATTTCAATAAACTAATATTTAAGATTTATGACTGTTATTTTAATTGATATATCTCCGGAATCAAAATTAGGAATTTATTTGAAATCAAAACTAGCGCCTCCGTTCAAGAAAATAAAGAAAATGGTTGAGGGGTCCGTTCTACTGATTTAAGAAGATCTTTACTCCGCTTAAAATATTTTTAGGATTTACAAAAGCAGAGTTTTTTTTATAGAATAGAATTGAATCCTTATTTTACTTGTTATCTAAGATGGGGTGATATTTATTCGTTTTTGACAGGCAAGACCAGTTCGTTTTTAAAAATTTTGCGAACCCTATGAATTATAATCTATCTCTGTGCTACATTTCATCTAGAAAGTTCATAGCCGCATCCCATCACTCCTTATCTTCCATCTAATTTCTAACCCTTCCCAATGCTTTAACTTTATATTGTCTTGGAAGGAAAACCCTAGCTTAAAAAATATTTTGAAAGACGATTTAAATCAAAAATATTTAAATTTTAATAAAATTTAATTGTTAATAAAAATGATAATTTTATTCTGAAATATTTGCGAATTTCCATAAAATTTTCCCTAAACTCTTAAATCATTGAACTACATGAACTTTATGAACTATATTTGTAATCGATTTAGTTATAGATGACATAACAAACAACATACAAACTTAAAATACATATTAAATAAATTTGGTTGTGATGTAGTCATGGCTAATACTTTTAAGGAGGAGAATAGATTCAGAGTATTTAAAAATGTGATTCTTCATAGTGTCTATGGGCCGAAGAAAATTATTTCTTAAGAGAATGGAGGAGACTTCATAACGAGGAATTTCATTATCTCTATGCATCTCCAAACTTAGTAATTCAAAACACTTAAAGTCTTAAGTAATCGAGGAGGTTACGATAAGCTAGGCGCGTGGCTAGAATAGGGGAGAGTCTAAGGTGACAAGATGAAAAACAATTGGTTGATAGACCAAAGCGCGGTAGACAAACAAAGAAGAATTTAAGGGAGTTGGGAGAGTATAGGGGTTGAATGGAGGTGGTTCATAAAAGAGACTATTGATGGAATGTGGTTTTAGGACCAAGAATTTTGATTTTCGTAGTTCTACGGAAATGGATTAGATACATTAGATAAATAGATAATAATGATGATCTTTGTTAGTTTTATTTTACAGATAATAACATTTTTAAACCGTTTTTTACTGAAAGAGACCGGAAACTAATCGACAACTCCCTCTCACTTACTCACACTACCAAAACATATACCCATTTATATACAATTCTCGTGTATTACATACAAATCGCCTTAACGAATCCTTTTATGTCACAATTGGTCGAAAAACGTGCAGGATCGGTAGAAGGGAAGTATCGAAAGATAAAAAAGATGGGTATAACACTTTGAGTGATTTCTGCGAAGTTGTCTGACTATTTGGGGATTTAAAGTATAAAAGAGACGAGTGATGGAAGTGGGAGGGTACAAGAAAGGCGAATAAAGAAAAAGAGACGATTGAAGGAGGAAAGGTGTGTGTGAGTATTAGTGTGTGTTTCGATAAAGATGAAGAAGGAGGATGAATAAAGTCCTATCATGCATACTTAGCAAGTTCCTGGGAAAGATCAAAGTGTAAATTAGCTAGCAATAAAGGGGGCCGGGGCCAATGCGAATGGAGAGAGACACCCGATCAGAATTTTTATTTTTAATTAACGTTATCGTTTTATCCCCATGGCCAAATCAAACATTTAAACAAACGCATATATAGATTTTGTATTCTTTTTGTTGAAATAAAAACAAAAACTATTGTCTTGCTTATTTAGAATAGAGAATTGTTTTTTTTTCTTTTTTTCTATATTAATAGCTCAACTTTTATATATAAAAAAAGAGTATTTGAGATTAATTCAAAAAATCTCAGATTGATACCTGAATGCCAATTAAAATAAATATATAATTTTTTTTACTACCAAGAAACAAGGAAGGAATGAAGAGTGAGAAGAAGGAGAAAGAGGGGAAATATGTGAGGGAGAGAGGAGAAAAAAAGGGAGCTTTTGATTTAATATACTAATTCTCATTTTAAATTAGGCGATTTTTTCATTATTTTTTTATTTTTTTTATTTTTAACATTTACCTCTTAAATATATATATATATTCATTATAATGATCTGAATAGATTAATCCTTTTTTGGATCATTTATCAAGGATAATAAATAAATTTTAATTTAATATATCCAATGCCAAATGTTCAAAATTTATTTTATTACTAATAAAAAACGAAAAACAAAAAAATAAACAAGATTTTTTCATATAAATGATATTATTATTTGGTATTTGAAATAGTATATATTATGGTTATAAACTAAAGTACCATATTATTTATCGGATGATATGAATCGAGTGTAAATATATGTATATGTATTTTAAATTATAACAGTATTTGCATGAGTATATCGCGTTAATTCAAAATTAATTTCAATATTTCAACGATAATTATTAATTAAAAATAATTAATTAAGTTTTAATAAATTTTAAACCTATAGATTTTGAATAATTTATTTTTTAACTGCCAATAATTTTACAAAATACAATACATCCCGTCAAAGGTCATATAGGTCATATACTCTATCTAATAAATAATTTACTATATTTTTTATTGAGTAAATTAACGAAAACATTAATTTAAAATTTATGTAATTTGTTTTTTTTTTTAATAAATACTAATATTATGTTTTTATGTATATTTTTTTAAAACAAGTTTAATAAAATAACTTGATATGTATTCAACATGGATTTTTCTTTTTTAATTGAATATGATTATATTTTTTTAATAAAAATTTTTGATACGTGAAAAATTATAATTACTTATGAATATATATAAATGTAAAAATTAACTGAGTGTTAATATTTAAAATGTTTTTATTTATTTAAATATTCTTTTTTATGCAAATATTTGATAATCTGCTTGAAGATAATGCAATTTAATTTAATGTTATTATTATTATGGAAAATTTAAAAAAAAAATAATTAAATGGTTTAGTAATTATTTATATTCATTTAATTAAAGCTTAACTGTGTATCAGTAAATATAACTTGATAAAAACAAATATTTAATTTTCTACTTTCAGAATATATAAGGTAAAATTGAGGGATATGATGACACAATTCGAGTTTTTGGCAAATATTAAACGTTAATTACTATTATGACATTTTAACTGTAAAGCTGAGGTAAAACGCACGCCATATCTCTCGCACATACAATGCAGCATATCACTCCTTCGACACAAATTTAGAAAGACTTGCAAATAGTAAACTATGAGGGATAGGTGAATAAATAAATAAATAAATGATATTAATTTTCAAGAATGTTCAAAAACCTACGATATCCAATACCTTCAAAAATTGCAAAAAAAAAAAAAACAAATTGAAATAAATATGATGAAATTTCGCATATGTTTATCTTCAAGATGGTGGACAAAACAAATCCTCCTTGTCCAAGGGTTTACTTATAACTAAGGTATGCATTAATCATCAAGTGTCTACTATCGTTCTCTAATGCCCTTCCACCTCTATAAGGGTTAGTTTTCGAGATATAGAAAACGCGCCATATCCCTCGGTTTTACCGCATATCGAATCCATAAAGGAAAAATAAAGGGCCTTAAAAAATAATAAAACTAAATAAATAATTAAAAAATTCTAAAATTAAAGTATATAAATATTATATTTTTTTATCTTTTCAAATACATACTTTAATATATTTAATTGTCAATTTAAAAAAAACAAAACATTGCTTTTGTGAAAATTTTCTTTAGCCACTTTGCGGTCGACATTATTAGATAAATGATTTGTCAGGTTTTTTTAAAATACAAATACCTGTAATGTCATCGTTACATAAGAGTCAGTCTCAGAGAGATAGAAAAAAATAATAATTCCCATGGAATTTTTAAAGAAAAGAAAAGAAATGATCGCCCCCTTGGAAGGGCATTATTTTCTTTTTATCTTGGATATTTTTTTTAAGTGTCATTTTTGAAATTTCATTAAAGTACCAAAAAATAATATATGGTGAACCCAATGAAGGGACTTAATCAACTTCAAGTTGGTTTGTGGGTGGGTATAGTAGAAAGGAGGGAGGATGGGCTTATATTATGAAGTGAAGAGAGTAGGGGTTTGAGTGGCGTGAAGCTTGTCAAACATTCTATAAAATCCCGTTTAGTCCTCATCAACCCCTCAATAGGTGTACCTGTGTATCCCATACTCAGCGGGGGTTCCTACCATATGTGGATATAGGTGGAAGGGTCGGGAGTGAAGGAAAGGAGGGGGCTGTAGGGTGGAGATTTCATGACGAGGCAATTTTTTATCTAGAGTGTCAGAGTAAAAATGGGGGAATGCTTAGGAATGAAAAAAAACCCAATACAGAGATTCAATATACACCCCTGATTCTTTTTTTACTCTGTTGCTTCTCTCTCTCTCTCTCACACACTTAAATTATATTTTCTCAATACAAGGTGGTCTGAAATATTTTTCCATTTTTCAACATAAACAATTTGAACAGGTGTTGTTTTCAAAAATAAAAAAAGCATAATATAAATCTTACCAAGCATCCCTCCTTGATATATATATATATATATCGAATATTATTAGACAAATAACATATGTGAATATAGTATATTTCTAATTTTGAAAACGGCTTTAAGAATTTTTTGAAATTCATTTATTAGAGGATTTATTGAATAATAATAAATCGATTTGTAGAGGTCTTATTTTATCTTTGGAAAAGCCCTGTCGCTCCATATAGTAAAACACACACACACTTATATATTAAATCTTAGAATATTAATATTATGATTATTAAATTGATGACAATTGTACTAAATACTATATAATAATAAGATAGCTACATTCAAATAGAAAGCCAAACAAACAGCCTATCTGTAACAAAAGCACATAACTACTTTCTGGATTATATTCATTCGTGGAATATAAAAGATAGATTCGTTGCCAAGGAAAAAAGTTCTTTGTTGTTTTCAAATTAAATTATTAATTATATTTTTTTTACATATGTATATCTATCTCTGTGGCTCTACGGAACTCGAAAGTTCTTGGCCGCAGCAACCACACTTCTCCAAGTATCCCTATTCTGAGTCACAACCCTTCAATCCCTTCCCTCTCCCATCTCTCTCAGGTCCCTTTTTTACATTGTCCACCCAGCTCCTCCTTGGTCTTCCAAGCGGACGTTTCCCACTCGGACTCCCCATCAATATATTTTTCGCCATTCTTTCCTCTCCCATTCTAATCACGTGCCCTGCCCATCTCAGCCTTCTCGATTATATAATTCTACCTATATCTGGAGATGCAATTCCTCGTTATGCAGTCTGCGCCATTCTCCGGTGACCTCATCTTTCTTTGACCCATAAATGCTGCGAAGAATCCTATTCTCAAACTCTAAATCTACTCTCGTCTCCTAAGGTCATAGACCATGCCTCACACCCATACAATACAACTGACAAAATAATTGTTTTATATATTTTAATTGTTATTTATTTATTTTTTTTAAATTTTTAATTTTTATCTCCTTTGATAATAATTATAATAGGTTGGGGAAAAAATAATCCATTATTTTGACGGTAGATTGCGTTAGTGAATTACAGCTTCTGTTCTCTCGACTCCACAATCTTAAATTTTTGTTCATTGTTAGGTGAAAGTTCAAAGTAAATAAAACACTTTACCTTATTTTGTTTGGTGCAATTAGCTGTTAGTTACAGAGGGCTAATAGAGCTCAACAAAGAGAAAATCAGGTACATCTTACAGGTTTTTTTTCCGATAAAGGGAAGAATCCAAGCCAAGTGGCTGAAATTGTTAACAGTGTTTATGGTGAAGGCACTGTAACAGCTAATTATGTTCAGGTCTGGTTTCGCCGATTCCGAGCCAGCATTTTTGATGTTGAAGATAAACATCGCTTAGGCAGGCCCGTCGTCGAAAATGCCGACAAAATTCTAGAAATGATCTAAGTTGACAGTGTTTATGTTGAAGGCACTGTAACAGCTAATCATGTTCAGTTTTGGTTGTTAATGTTAATTGTCGTAGCAGGAGTTGAAGATCGACCACAAAACGGTTTTAAATCATTTGCACAAAGCTGGATTCAGAAAGAAGCTCGATGTTTGGGTACACACCAGCTAACCCCTAAAAACATTATGGATCAAATATCCATCTGAGAAGCCTTGATCAAACGTAATGAAATTCAGCCATTTCTCAAACTGAGAACAGCTCAAACGGTGGCCAAACCAGGTTTAACTGCCAGGAAGGTCCTACTCTGTATTTGGTGGGACTGGAAGGGAATAGTTCATTATGAGCTGCTCCCATATGGACTGAATTCGGATCTTTACTGCCAACAACTGGACCGTTTATAAAGCTAGCGATTACAAAATTCCCTTAAAGAAAAAAAAATTAGGATCAAGGCAAGATTTGCGAAAATCGACTTTTAGAGTTTTTTACAGGTAAGAAACAAGACTTTTAGGAGAGAGGAATAATGAAGCTACCTCTAAAATGGCAAGAAATTGTTGAACAAAACGGTACTTATTTGACCTAAATCGGACAATCCAAACTAATTAAACTAATAAATTTCATCCAAAAATAATAGATAACTTTTTCCCCAACCTAATATTTAAAAGATATGCCGATATAATCAACTACTCTAGCTATAATAAATAATAAATAATAAATATATTAATTATAAAGATTTAGATTTAATAATTATAATAATAATAGACATGAAGGTTATTACTACGTATGTTTTGTGTTAGTGCTAAATTTAAATTTTGCGCTTAAAGTTTTTTGTTTAAAAGTTGACAATAAGGAATCATGCATGAAGTTAGAATAAGTTTGTTAAGTAAGAAAAAGTATGTATAAAAAGGAATGAAATGTATGATTTATGTATCAATGTTTTATGATTTATGTAAAAATTATGTATGAAGTTTGATAAGAGAGTCTATTTTAGATTAAAATCGTTTTGTTACTAAAAACGCATTTTATTCAATTAATAAGTATAAGTACATTCGTAGTTGTCAAAAGAAATCGTTTTGGCACCTACATCTTACATTTTAATCTAAAATAAAATATTTGAAGAGGATTCATTTATTTAAATCAATAAATATTTAAATATCATCTAATCATGTCTATTTGCAGCGAAAAAAGTAAAACTTCATCTCAAAGATCTTGTAAAAGCATCCAAAATAAAATACCTAAAAAGACAAATGAAATAAAGAATAAAAGAAGAGGTTTTTTGTCAAGAGTTACACGAATAATTAATGAAATAAACGAACTTTTAACTAATGAAGAAAATATACAACAGGTAAAGTCTAAAATGTATGATTTTGATTCTGCAAAAACTAAATATATTAAATCCCATAATGACCTAATTGAATACTTAAAAGAAACTAAGCAAAACTATAACGAATATGAAGAAAGGCATAATACTGAAATGATAACATTAGAACAATTTAAAGAAAATATTGATATATGGTTAAATAAAGATAATGATCAAAATGAAGATGACGATGAACATTTAAGTGAAGTAAGTAATTCATCCAATGAGGAGAGAACTATGAAAATTCTTGAACAACAAACAAAAATGATACAATTAATGACTGATTATCAAATTCAATCATCTTTACCTAAACAAGAAATAAAACCATTCGATGGAAATCCTATAGAGTTTGTAACATTCATTTCAGCATTTGAATATATAATAGAATCAAAGATAGTTGATTATAAGCAACGACTTTATTATTTGGAGCAATATACAAGAGGCGATGTTAAAGATCTGGTAAGATCATATCAAAATATGAATTCATCTAATGCTTATGTTTTAGCAAAAGAAAAATTAATAAAGATGTTTGGCAGTGGTTTGAGAATTGCAAATGCTTATCTAAAAAAGATTTTTGAATGGCCTACCATGAAAAACAATGAAGGTATATTATTAAATAAGTTTGCTTTACTTCTAACTGAATGTTTAAATTCTATGATGAATATAAAAGAAATGAATGAACTTGATCATCCAAGAACCTTAAGAGAAATTGTAGACAAGTTGCCATATGAAATGAAAAAGAATTGGAGAAAATCTGCTTATGAAACAACTGAAGTTAAAAGGGAAGAAATTAAATTTAAGCATTTGGTTGAATTTGTAAGTAAAGTTGCTGCAGAAACAAATCATCCGCTATTTGGAGATATTCTTGAAAATAAAATTGAAAAAACTCCTAAAGTAAGCATTACAAATAATAAAAAGGAAGAAAGAGGAAGATATAATTTTGCTACAAATATAAAAGGTAATGAATATCATAATGCTTGCATTAAATGTAATAAATTACATTATTTAAATAAATGTAATGAATTTTTGTCAATGAATATACCCGAAAGAAGACAATTTGTTTTTTCAAATAAATTATGTTTTGCTTGTTTAAAAATAGGTCATAATGCCAAGAATTGTAGATTAGGAGTAAAGTGTGAGATATGCAGCAAAAATCATTCCAAATTACTTCATTTACAAAACTCGGAAGTAAATGAACAACAAATTTCGAAAATTAATAATGGTTTTATACAAAATGCTAAAACAACAGACAAATTCTCTATGGGCATTGTACCAGTTATTGTGATGTCGAAGACAACAGGAAAAAGGATTCACACATATGCCTTTCTTGACTCTGGAAGCTCACATTCCTTTTGTACTGAAGAACTAATGAAACAGCTCAATGTGAACGGAAGAAAATGTAATTTATTTATGACAACTTTAGAAAAAAGAAATAGTCCATGTAATGCTTTTACTATTGAAAACCTAATAATTTCTGATATAAACGGAAACAACAAAATATGTTTACCAGATATATATACAACAAGAGAACTGCCAGTGTCCGCTGAAGATAAATTTAAAAATATTGATTTAAATAAATGGCCTTATCTACAAGATGTAATTCTTCCAGAACTTGAGTCAAATGTTCAAATGTTAATCGGTAATAATATTCCACAAGCTTTAGAACCTCAAGAAATTATCAAAAGTGAAGGTGATGGACCTTTTGCAATAAAAACCCGCCTCGGATGGTCAGTTTATGGACCAACTAGTTTTTTAGCAAATACTAATCTTACTAAAATAAATTGTGTTAAACTCGATAAAATTCTTTATAAGCAAGTAGAAGAATGGTTAAAATTAGAACAAATTCCAACACAAAATACTATGACATATTCACAAGAAGATGAAAAATTTATAAAAATATTTAATAATTCTATTCGCAAGAAAGATAATCATTATGAAGTATCTATCCCATTAAAGTCAAAAAATATGTTTGAACCTGATACTAAATTTATGGCTATGAACAGACTTAAGATGTTAAAAAGAAGATTCCAAAAAGACACTCAATTATATCAAGGATATACAAAATATATAAATGATTTATTAAAAAAGAATTATGCCGAGATAGTTGAAGACACAAATAAGCTTCCTAAAAAATTATGGTATGTACCGCATCATCCAGTATTTCATTCTGCAAAGCCTGGAAAACTAAGAGTTGTTTTTGATTGCTCAGCAAAATATAATGATTTAAGTCTTAATGAACAGATTTATAGAGGCCCTGATGTTATGAACTCTTTATTTGGAGTCTTATTAAGATTTAGAGAAGAACCTTTCGCCATTATGGGAGATATTGAAGCAATGTTTCATCAAGTTCGTTTACCAAAAGAAGATCAAGATTTATTTAGATTCCTTTGGTGGAAAGATAATGATTTTAATAATGAAATTCAAGAATATAGAATGAAAGTTTATATATTCGGATGTATTTGCTTCCCAGCTGTTGCTATGATGACATTAAGACAAATTGCAATGAATAACGAACAAAAATATAAAAGAAACAATAAATACTTTAAAAAACAATTTTTACGTAGATGATTGTTTAAAATCTTTTAAGAATATCTCTGAAGCTATTGAAATAAGAGAAGAGCTATATAATTTATTAAAGGATGGTGGTTTTAATCTTACAAAATGGATAACAAATGAAAAAACTATTTTAAATTCAATTCCTGTAAAAGAAAGAGCAGTTAACGTACAATCAATGAATATGAAAAAGGATGATATACACCTTGAAAGAGTTTTAGGTATACAATGGAAACCTGAAGAAGATTTACTTAGTTTTAAAACAACATCTATCTTTAAACCAATGTCTAGAAGAGGTATACTGTCTTCAGTTAGCTCTGTATTCGATCCTTTAGGCTTGGCGACACCATTTATTATACCTGCAAAAATATTATTACAAGAACTAACAAAGGCTAAATTTGATTGGGATGACAAATTACCAAAAATTTATGAAGATCGTTATATAAAATGGTTAAAAGAATTACCTTTACTTAACAATTTCAATGAAAATAAGATTTACTGCAATTTAATATGTTCAAAGGCTAGAATTGCTCCTGTTAAGACTATGACTGTTCCAAGATTGGAGTTATCAGCAGCTACCTTAGCTGTCCAGTTAAATAATATTCTAAAATCTGAATTAACTTACAAGGTAGATAGTACATCATTTTGGACAGATTCTACCGCGGTTTTAAAATATATCAATAATGAAGATAAAAGATTTCATGTTTTTGTATCAAATAGGCTTAGCATAATTAGAAGCTATTCTAATGCAAATCAATGGTTTTATGTTAATACAAAAGAGAATCCCGCAGATGATATTACAAGAGGACAAAATATAACTAAATTTTTAGTAAATTCAAGATGGATTCAAGGTCCACATTTTTTATGGAATCAAGAAATATTTCCAACGAATATTGACAAGACTCTAAATGAAAGTGATCCTGAATTAAAGAAAATTATTATAAATTATTCTGTAGATGTTAAGCAAGACGAACATTTTATTTCTATTTTAATTAATAAATACTCATCATGGTTTAAATTAAAAAAGGTTTTAGCGAGAATTTTACAATTCATAAAATTAATTAAATCCTTAAAGGAAAATAAGAATTTAAAAGAAAAGGCAAAAAGTAATTTTTATGATAAAAAATTCAAAGAAAATAAATATATTGAACCACTTACTTGTCGACAGATGAAAGAAGCTGAATATATTATTTTAAAATATAATCAAGACATGGAGTTTTCTTCTTTAATTGAAGCCATTAAATCTAATTCAAAATCAAAATATCGTTTAATTAAAAAGAGTTCTTTGCGAGGTTTAGATCCTATTATTAAAAATGACTTGTTATGCGTTGGTGGAAGATTGAAATATGCTATGGTCTCTGAAGAAACTAAACACCCAATCATATTACCTCAAGGAGCGGTAGCTGACCTTATAGTGAAAGACATTCACAAAATGGTTGGCCATGGAGGACGACATTTCGTTCTTTCTAAATTAAGAGAACGTTATTGGATAATATCTGCCAATTCTTTTGTAAGAAGAGTTATTTCTAAGTGTATTCCCTGTCGGAAACAAAATGTAAAGCTACAAGAACAAAAAATGGCAAATTTACCAAGTAACAGAGTAACATCTGACGAGCCTCCATTTACTTATGTGGGACTAGATTGTTTCGGTCCTTTTTTAATAAAACAAGGAAGAAATACTTTGAAAAGATATGGACTAATATTCACATGCTTAACAATGAGAGCAATTCATATAGAAGTTTTAAGTTCCCTAGAAACTGATTCTTTTATACAAGCTCTCAGAAGATTTATTGCTAGAAGAGGACAAGTAAAAGAAATTTGCTCTGATAACGGTACAAATTTTGTAGGAGGTTACCGAGAATTAAGAGAAGGTATTCAGAGATGGAATAATTATCAAGTACATCAATTTCTTTTGCAAAGGGAAATAAGTTGGAAATTCAATACACCAACAGCTTCCCATCAAGGAGGCGTATGGGAAAGATGTATACGTTCGGTGAAGAAAATATTAAATTCCTTACTTGAAGAACAAAAATTAAACGAAGAAAGTTTATATACTCTTCTTTGTGAAGTAGAATCCATTTTAAACCAAAGACCTCTCACTGAGACTTCATGTGATGCAAATGACAAAGAAGCTCTTACGCCAAATCATTTACTTCTTCTAAAGTCTCAAGTATCTTTACCAAATGATATATTTTCCTACAGTGATAATTACTGCAAACGAAGATGGAGACAAGTGCAATATTTAGCAAATATATTTTGGAAAAGGTGGATAAAGGAATATCTTCCTTTACTGCAAGTTCGAAATAAATGGTTTAAAATTAATTCTAATCTCAAAATCGGAGATATTGTTCTACTCTATGAAGACCATCTTTCAAGAAACCATTGGCCGTTAGGCAAGATAACAGAGGTATATCCAGATGCAGAAGGTATCATAAGAAGAGTAAGCGTGAAAACAAAATTAGGTATATTTCAGCGACCAGTAACTAAAATTTGTCTTCTTGAATCGCAAGCAGTGATTTAGTGAACAGTGTTAATATCTATATAATGTTTAAGACATTTTCTTAAAAGTTGAGTAAGAGTAAGATCTCTTACTAAGGGAGGGTGATGTTAGTGCTAAATTTAAATTTTGCGCTTAAAGTTTTTTGTTTAAAAGTTGACAATAAGGAATCATGCATGAAGTTAGAATAAGTTTGTTAAGTAAGAAAAAGTATGTATAAAAAGGAATGAAATGTATGATTTATGTATCAATGTTTTATGATTTATGTAAAAATTATGTATGAAGTTTGATAAGAGAGTCTATTTTAGATTAAAATCGTTTTGTTACTAAAAACGCATTTTATTCAATTAATAAGTATAAGTACATTCGTAGTTGTCAAAAGAAATCGTTTTGGCACCTACATTTTGTATTTAATTTTGGGAAAATAATATTCTATTAGTAATAAAAAAAGTGTTGTTAAATGTCACCATTTATTTAATTATATTTCCTAAATTGATTCTTAATTCATTTTTATAGGGAAAAATTACTTTTTTTTTTTGATTATGTGTTAATAGTGATAGTCTCATTCGTTAACTCAATTGGATATTTTCGATTCTGGAGGGGTGTGCGGGGTAAAAAAAGGGAACGTTTTTTAAGGCATTAATTTGAGTTTTTATAGCCGGTGAAACTGCTCCAGGTTTCATTCGTATCTTTTATTGATTAATTAATTAATTTATTAGGTCCATCTCTAAGAGGGTGTGGATGCTGTAATTTTTTTTTTATTACTCAGAGAAAATTTATTTCATTATTTTTTTTTTAAACATTTTTTTTTATATCCATTTTATATTAGATATTAGATAAAATATCGCTTATAAATGAAAATATAATGGTAATATAATAAATAATAAATATACATAAATTCTAAATATTACATTACTAACATTAAATTTTTTGAAGTAGTATTATGTAAATGTTTTTACAGAGTAGCTAATAAACTTGTACTTACTAGTAAAGTTTATTTTCTCAATTTATACAAAAATACAAATATATAATAAGAATAATAAATAAGAAAAATATTATATATACATATATACAATTATTATATTTTCTAAAAGAACATCTGCAATTAAAAAAAAAACTATATAATAGACTGAGAAAAGAGAAAAATAACCACATAATGATAATAATAATATTAAATATATAAATAATACAAACAGGCACATATGTCTATTTTAATAATATTCATCTTTTTATATATATATATATATATATATATACAGATATATATATATATATCATTTATTTCATTAATGATTAAATAATATAATAAATCTGCCTCTCTGTTTCTCTTCTCTCATTATAAACAAGAAAAAGAAAAAAAAATCAGATAATTGCTAGGGGGAGTGCAATAGAAGGCCCACTATAATTATTAAATTATCATTAAAACAATTGCGTTAATCGTTGTGGCTCATTCATTATCTCCTTCAACATATTCTCAACTAATTACATCTTAATATACATTATTTGTATATATATATATATATATATATATATTTATTTATTTATTTATACAGTATGGTCACTAGAGAATATATTGAGTTATATTATTATTAAATATATATATAAATATGTTATTAGCATAATTTCTCAATAGACTAAAAAAAAATTACATGATTTTTTTTTTAATTAAAAGTTAAAAATATAATTGACTAATGTTATTTTATTTAAATGTATTTATAATTGTGAGGTTTATATTCTAGATGTATGGAGGTCTGAATGTAAATAGTAGAAATTTTTTAAATTATATAAAAAAATAATAAATAATAAAATAATTTACTCAATTTATTTATTTCAATAATTGAGAATTATTTTAATAGAAGTTTTGAAAGGTTAAATATGTTAAAAAATTGAACAATTAGAAAATGAAAAAAAATTTCCTGACAAATAATCTCTCTGTTGTTGTGTTAGTGCGTCTAAGTGGTTAAATATATTTAGAAATAATATTATTAAAATATTTTAAAAAAGATGCTAACGATTATGATTTGCAAAAGAATTGTACGCTTGAGGCCAAAAATCTCAATTTTATAATATATATATAATACATGCTTGGATAGAAAAATCATAAGGCAGGTGCGTTAATCATTTCCATAATGAAATTAAAAAAAAAATCGATAACTTAATTTTATATTATCTTAAATTATATTTATTAAAAATTTTAAGTAAAATCTAAAAATAGGTTACTTAGAAAATTTGAATAAATTCAATAATATTTTAAATAAATCATTTTAAAAATATTAATAAATTATCAAAAGAATGAATTTAATTTCATATTGATTAGATCGTATTTTAATTATTTCATAAAATTTAATTAAATTCCATTTTTTATATACTATTTCTTATTTAATTTATCTTTTTACCTTTATTTATGTGAGTTATCTTTAAGAACATTTTAATCCAATTAGTTGTGGTCATATATATACATATATACATATATATATATATATATATGTATATATATAAGTAATATTAATAGATAAATAGAAAACATATGCATATGTGTTATAGAGTTTGATTATAATAAATAAATAGTATAACGGGGCATTGGAAGCGTGGAGGAAATGATATGTCTTTTCTTTTCCCTCTCTCTCTCTCTCTCTCTCTATCTATCTATTATACCATTATTCAATCGACAGGTGTATATTGACAAAAGGACCGTTTCGCAAATTTCAAATTTTGTGTTAATATAAAACTCATTATCTATTTTTATTATCTAAAAGAAATATGAAAATATGTGTTATTAAGTAAACAATAAAAAAATTATTTTATCTGAAATAAATTTAAATTTAATATTTGTTAAAATTCATATAGAAAAATTATTGAAATTACTGAATATTAGGAAATAAATATATAGTATGTTCACTGAGCTAAAGTATAATTAAAATCAATTTTACCCTGAATAAATTTAATTAAAAATAAGTATAAAAATATTGAGTAGTTGGATATTGAATAATTCAGTGGCGTACCTAGAACTTTTGCCGTCCGGGCCGATCTCCAGTTTGCCGCCCTTTCTATTATAAGTCAATCAAATAGTGGTTTTTATAAATTAATACACATAAATAAATTATTAAGTTATTTAATCAATTTTAATTAATACACAGAGAGAGTAAATTTTTTTAAACATATGTGTATGCACTCGTAAACATATTTATATAATATTTACTCTTTTAGCTTTCATACTAGAAAAATCGTGTATAATGCTATCAAAATTTATATTATTTGTAATTTCTTGTTCTATTGACAATATTGCAAGATTTTGTAGTCTTAATTGACTCATTGTAGAACGAAGATAATTTTGCCGAACAAAATCGTAAAGATGCGTTTACGAATTCAATAAAATAAAATTATTATCCTGTTCTTGGAATTAGAATTCAAAATTTACACTAAAATGCATTTATATACACTGAGGAATAATATTCGAAATCATATAGTTAATCATAATTTATATAAATCAAATAGTAAACTTATAATAATCATTTATTTTCAAGAAAGAAAAAAAAATAAATATGAAATGAATAAGTTGCTTTTTACAACTATAACTAAATATAAAAAATGCCGCCCCAAGATAAGTGCCGCCTGGTGCGGACCGCCCCCCCCCTAGGTACGCCACTGGAATAATTGCAATACTTTTTTGATTGAATACAAAAAAAACTTTCAAAATTAAAATTTATATTTCCTATTCATACTTTAAAGAAATTTTTAAAATATTAGCTACACATTAATAGTATTATTCATTTCTTGATTAATAATTAATAATTAAGATAGCATGTTACTTGATTTTTTAGTATACTTCATGAAAATACCCTAAGTACGAATCATCCAATAAGAATTGTTAACCTTATAATAAAAAAAATTGATTGTTTTTTTTTAAACTTTTTCAAATTTTTTTCTAAAATCTGCTTTAAAAAAATCGTACAAGTGCGTCTTTTCCTCTACCCTCGTTACATTGTTGATAATAAGAAGAACATGAAAACTCACCAAAAAACTTGAACCACATATTTATTGTATAGTTTTTATTATATAATAATAAAACAAGATAAAAATTTCTCTCTCAGTACCATAAATGCATAAACAATCCAAAAATTATTTTACTACTAAGTTTATTGAATTTTTCTTTTTCATCTTTATCGTTGGTTGCCTGTGTCAAGTCTCCTCGGATACCACCCGACGATTCTGCTAACAATCAATTATGTTTTCAGCTAAATTCGATTCGTAATTCAACAGAACCAACGTAGTCTAACGATTGTCGGAACTCGAAACCAAAGAACTATAAGTTGTAACCATCTAGTTCCTGCCTTAAAGGACGAACTGAGAATACAAATTGAATTGAGAGATCAAATTTGAAAATATCCAAAAAAATTCAATATATATAAGTAGGGTAACCAAACGTCCCGTTTTTAGGTGCTCTGTCCCTGCGTTCCCAAAAATGTCTTCGGGACACCCTATTGTCCCGTATTTTAAATATTTAGAACATTTTGTACTTTTTTTTCAAAATTTTTTCAATTTGGTTCTAAAAAAAAAAGGTAAAACGTTTATCCTGGTTTGGTGTTTTCGAAATATGGTCACCCTATATATAAGTGCAATGTGCAATACCTTTCATTAATCTTAATATACATAATACATTAACACATTTGAATAAACTTGTCTTTCACTTTTACTCCATTCTTCACACTAATCTAGCACGAGTGAATAATCATTTTTTTTTATACATTGAAAAGACAAAAATAAACAATTCCAGTTGAATTTTATCAAATGAAAAATGAATAATAGATTAAGAAATCTTTTGATAAAAAAATTTTTACTACTAAAATATTTCTGTAGATTATGTTGTATGTATAAGTTAAATTATTGTTAATATGATTTTTTAAGTTATGTAGAACCACGGAAGAAAGAAAACAAATATAATTAACTATTTATGCAAATAATTATCCCTGGTTATTTATTTAAATTATTTATTTTATTATTATAGTCATTTGACAGACCACCAATTAGTATATTAATATATTTAATAAAATATTTATAAGAGTAAATTATTTATAATATATATATATATATATATGTGGTATATAAAAAACCTTTTAAGATCAAGAATATATTTTATGAAAGAAAAATCTTTTAGCTTTTCAATTCTTATCAGCGCATCTGGCTTTCATTTTTTAATCTGCCACCCCTTTTTAACCAAGGGTAGTTATATATATATATATATATATATATATATATATATATAAATGTATATATATATATAAATGTATATATCATTAATATATGTAAGGATCTATTTTAATTTAAAACCCCTAAAAAGCAGGTGCAAATAAACTTTCATTTTAAAAATTATTATATGGGGGATGATATGCAGGTGTGCATCATTAAAATTAAAACCCTCCTGAATTAAAAATTAAACTAGGTCAAAAGGAAATAAGAATCATGAATATACATACAATAACATTTATTTGAATTTAAAATGATTTTATTAAATTTAAATTCAGGCATCATATTGCTTGCTCGGTAGATAATAATCATTTATTTATATTTGTTAATTAATATATTTATTTAAGAAAATATAATATATTAGTTTTGAATTAATTAATATTTATTTTCTAATTAAGTTTATTAGATAAGTTAGCTTCAATTATGAATAAGCTGGAGTGTCTCCACTCGACCATCTCGCAATTTGAATTGGATTAAATAACATATATTATATTTAAATTAAATTTAATTAATTAAATTATAAATTAAAATTAATAAAAAATATTTATTAAACCAGCGCGTGTTTGGCTCTTTGTTGATGGCACCACGTCACGTGTTGGCGCGTGATTTTCAGAGTTAAAAAATTAATTAATAAGAGAGAGAGAGAGAGAGAGAGTGAGATAAGAAATTTTTTAAATTTTCAAAATAATAATTATTGTTCATTTTCAATATTGGAAACCCGAATATAAAATATTTGAAATTTTTTTTAAACTAGCGTTTTCTATTCAAATCGAATAGATATATTATTTCATTGTTATTCTTGCTCTCTGTATATAAAATATTTATAAAATAACCAGATACTTAAATCAGAGAATTCAATAATTTTTTCTGTTATGCCAAATCATCATTTCACAAATCATTTAACATTAATAAAAAAGTCAAATCAAATTTCTAATAATTTAAAAACAAAAAATAATAAATCAAAAAATGAATGATGAAATGATTTTGATATCGCACGCTATTGCGAATATTACTTTTAATATTTGTTGAAATTAAATATTTTGAGGAAAAATATATTCTAATGGACGTGTGGTATAGAAGTGTAGATAATTTGCCACTACATAAAACAGTTAATACCCAATTATGTTTTCATAAAGATTTTTTGTAATATTTTTATTGTTAAAAAAATCTCAAAAGCTATTGTATGCTCGAGATCAAAGGTCCCATTTTAAATCAAATTTACTGATTTGTTTTTTTTTTTATATATTGGTTATATGATAATTTTTATGTAAGATAATAACTTCATCCAGAATCAAGAGCAAAATATCTTTATACATATATTATATTATTATATATTATAATCTCTCTCTAATAATATATAATATATATATATATATATATATATATCTTTATATAAATTTCGGTTAAAGTAAAATTATTGACTGGAAAACAGAAATATTGTTTATGTAGTTCCCAGAAAACAAAAAACTTAAATTTTTTGTTTTATTACTCCGCTTAATATACTTTATTGCATTCATTTCACTTTAAAAAATTAACTTTTCTGATTATTATGATATAACAATGTATTTACTTTTTTCTTCTAAATTTATAATAAGTAATGGTGCGTAAAATATAATGTAAAATTATACTTTTAGTTGTCCATAAAGAACTAAATGTTGATGATTCTCCTAAAATTATTTTTTTTACGGATTAAAAATCTAATTTATTTAGGGAAAAAAAATGTTTTTTTTTTGTTAAATTCATTTTGCTAATGATTTGAACGTTTTTGCAAGAAATAAAAAAAATATATTTTGAACTATTTAAAAAAAAAAAAAAATCTTCCGACAAAGAATTTTTTTTTATTCTGAATTGTTTAAGAAAATCCATATCTATCCCCTCAAAACTACTCTTCTCCCCTTAGTTCGTCCTTTACGATTTTTTTCTCACCTGCCATCTCTTCCCTTCATCTCTCCCTAAAATTCATAGATTGTCCCGCAAGTGGCGGTCAAAAAAAAAACAACAGGTGTATATGGGTGAGTCTTACTTTGATGAATTTCATTCTGCAAGCCATCAAATAGGTATCATTTATAAATTTTTAAATTTATCTTCTTCTGTTCAGAAAACCTTTTTATCGTTCACTCTCTCTATCTCTCTTTATCTTTAACTTACTTAAGATTTCTATCTTTCTCATCCCCTTTTAGAGAAAAGAACCCAATTAAGGGCCAACTTTTTATTAAAAAAAAAAAAAAAAAAATTAATCGGTTATTTTCAAAAGGAAAAAAAAAGCAATTTTAAAATTTTTATTTTGTGTGCAAAATTATTATTTTCCAAATACCTTTATTCAAATATATATTAAAAAAAGAATAATATTGATGATATTAATGATTATTAAGTATAAATATACACTCTTAAAAAATCTAGATCAAATCTATTGGACCAAATAATATAAAAAATAAAATAATATATAAGAAATAATAATAATAATAATTTAAACTAAAAAATATTTCATTGATATACTATTGACAGTAATATAATTATTTATTGAAATAAAAAAATTATTAAGGTTATATCAGCGATCATAAATGCCTCAATATGTACCGTATTTTTCGCAGTATAAGACGCACCGGCATATAAGACGCACCCAATTTTAAAGGAGGCAAATCAAGAAAAAAAAGATTATGAACCAAATTCTGTAGTAAAATATTTTATTTCAACTGTATAAAGTTAACACCAGTTTAAGAAAAATTGTATGTCAACCATGTAACATACTAAGAGCTATCTTTACTCTCATAAACAGTCAGCAAACAGTGAAAGTAACAAAAATAAGGCTGTGATGTTTTTATTCTAACAGGGCAGCGGAGGGCCAAGGTGGGCTTTTGTATTTGCCGTATATGACGCAGGCACTTTTCGCCCCCGATTTTGGGGGGAAAAAGTGCGTCTTATACGGCGAAAAATACGGTATGTGTCCTTTACACGGTCAACTAATTTATAAATAATAATCATAATTTACTAAATATAAATAAAAAATATTTGTATTAATAAAAATGAATAAGTACATGATGTTAAATGGTCTATTTGTAGAAAATTTAATGTGTATAATTAAATCTCATTATTATATTAAATTTATATCTTGATTTATTAATTTTTCAAAAGAAGTAGAAATTATACTATCTTTAGCCTCGCAAAAGTTTACTCATTTGATTTATTTTTGGTAATTGAAAAATAGACATATCATATAGTCAAATAATAAATAATTACATTTTCGAAAGGAATATGTATAATATAATTTAATTTTAAAGTTTATATTACATATTTTTATTAATTAATGTATTAATATTTATGTTTTCTTTTAAAAAATTGATATATTTAATTTAAAAATTATAATTGTTCAAGAAAAAAAGAATATAAAATTCAAAGTATACAATTTCTAAATATATTTTTAAATCTATATATTTAATACGCTAGTGTCCGTCTGTACGCAAAAAACTCCAGAGCCTAAACTACAAGGAGTAAGGTAACCAAATTTTTCTGAGGTGAAGGGTACCTCAAATGATGAAAAATAAAAAAGAAATTAGAATCTTAGGTAACTCCTGAGCTGAGCTGCGGGTGTTCCATTTTCCAGAAATATATATAAAGGAGAGTATTTGTATGTTTATAATTTGTTTACTTTTTTGCTGTCATAGAAACAGATATATATATATATATATATAATTAGAACCTCTCTCTCTCTCCCTCTCTATTTAAAATTTTAAAAAATGGAGTGTTCTAGCCAAATTAAGAAATTTAAATTCCTTATGCAACATTGATAGGTAAATGAATTGGACTGGAAGAGGAGACATATGATTAGAGAAATTGGGGAAAAATCAACCGAAATGTAATTAAACAAAAAAATTCAAGAATTATGATACGGATACGACTTACATACAAAATGTAGAATTTGAAAATGTATAAATATTTAAATACTTAAGATCTCTAATCACCAAAGATAATAATATTCGAGAAGAATTTAAATCGACGTTGTAATTGAGTATCGCCTGTTATTATGCAGTAAAGTGGCTTATCTCATCAAAGAGGATCAAAATTAAAATATATAAAACAATTATTTTTCATGTTGATCCATGACTAGGGTGACCATATTTCGAAAACACCTAACCGGGACAAACGGTATACCTTTTTTTTAGAACTAAATTGAAAAAATTTTGAAAAAAAAATTACGAAATGTCCTAAATATTGAAAAAACAGTAGGGTGTCCCGAAGACATTTTTGGGACAGAGCACCTAAAGACGGGACGTTTGGTCACCCTATCGATGACTCTGGGAGACGAGAGTAGATTTGGAGTATTTGTGATATTAATATTGTTCGCAGCATTTATAGGCCAAAAGAAGATGAGGTCACAGGGGGATGGCGGAGATGGCATAACGAGAAATAATGTCCAGATATAGTTAAGGTTATAAAATCAAGAAGGCTAGGATGGGAAGGGGACGTGGTTGGAATTGGAGAAACTAGAAATTGGGAGAAACCGATTGGGAAACATCCGGTGGAAGACCAAGGACCAAGGTGGGTGGACAATGAAGGAAGGGACATGGGAGAGATGGGACAGGGTAGGATTTGGTTGTAGCTCAGGATAGGGACGCTTAGAGAATTGTAGATGCTGCGGCTAAGAACTTTCGAAAACTGTAGAGACAGAGTTAGATAAATATAACATATACAATAATAATATATAATTAATTTACTGATTAAATTAAAATATATTTTACAAGAAAACAAATACATGTCTTATCTACTTATACTGATTGAAACAAAATGGATGAAAACCTTTTACATACAGACTTTCAACCAAATACTATGTATCACTCGGGGGTACAGGGGGCGGAGCCCCCGTCTAGATGTGAAGAGCGCCGAAGGCGCTCGGAGCAGCTAGTTATTATTATTATGCTTTTAATGAGAGGAAATGGGGATTTGTAAATAAGCAAGCAATTAAATTAATAAAAAGGTAACTTATAAATCCTAAAACACCCGATTAGGCTTCTTCTTGCTTACAGGTGAAGTTTTTTTTACTGAAAAATGACAGGTGGCGGGTTAATTATCTTAATTAATAACAACATACCGAGGCGTGTCGTTAAAACAAAATCAAGATGGCTAAACATTTGCATAGAAATGAAAATAACTAGTCTATTTCTGGGTTGTTTAATATAAAGAGGTGGAGAGGGATATGTATTTAACCATAACTGGGCCCGTTTGGGATCCGCCTTCAGCCCTATCGGATTTATTCAAGGGCTTTCTACGCTCTTCAATTATGCCCCTAAACGCTTTCAACCCTCTCCTATCTCTGTCTTTTTCTGTTTTTTTTTATCTTCACTCGCTTGTCTAATGTATTATTCACCACCATGTGCTTTAATCCACACATTCAATGGGTAGTTAAAAAATAGAAATTATATCATTTAAAAATTAATTATTAATTTATTTTTCTAATTAAATTCTATCAATTTTAAAATTCTAAAAAAATCTAAATTTTTAATGCGCTATTTATCTGTTAATATATATATATGTATATTAAATTATAACAAAATAAGAAAAGTTTTGATAATAAGATATAGTATTAATATAAATATTTTACTAGGAATAAAAATCAAATAATTTTTTAGAGATATTATTTCCACTCCATCTAATGTTAATATTTTATTAGATGCAGTGGCGTACCTAGAACTTTTGCCGTCCGGGGCGATCTCCACTTTGCCGCCCTTTTTATTATAAGTCAATCAAATAGTGGTTTTTATAAATTAATACACATAAATAAATTATTAAGTTATTTAATCAATATTAATTAATACACAGAGTACATTTTTTTACACATATTTATATGCACTCGTAAACATATTAATATAATATTTACTCTTCTAGCTTTCATACTAGAAAAATCGTGTATAATGCTCTCAAAATGTATATTTTTTTTCCACCGGCCCTGCTTTTCAAAAGAAAAATCGATGATTTAAAAAAATATTGGTTTATCACTTCAAAGTAATCATATAAACCTTTTCAAAAGAAATGACATTTATAAACTGATATCAAAAAGTTTTAGATAATTTTTCCGAACGAAATCGTAAAGATGCGTTTACGAATTCAACGAATTTTAATGAATACAATAAAATAAAATTATTATCCTGTTCTTGGAATTAGAATTCAAAATTTACACTAAAATGCATTTATATACACTGAGGAATAATATTCGAAATCATATAGTTAATCATAATTTATATAAATCAAATAGTAAACTTATAATAATCATAATAATCATTTATTATTCAAGAAAGAAAAAAAAATAAATATGAAATGAATAAGTTGCTTTTTACAACTATAACTAAATATAAAAAATGCCGCCCCAAGATAAGTGCCGCCCGGTGCGGACCGCACCCACCGCCCCCTAAGTACGCCACTGATTAGATGTAATATTTAGTATAAAATCATAAGAAAGCAATGTAGTAATTTTTATAAAGTATTTTCTTTATGAAGGCTCTATTTTAACCAAACAGAAATCCAATACTAATTAATCAATGAAATTTTCTGATTATATAATAATTAAATTTCTTATAATAATATGACTTTTAAATACATAATATTTTAAAAATTTGAAAATGTATATCATATTATGTTCAATATACATTATTAATGAAAGGACGTCATTACTCTACGTAATACAAGAAATGAATGGGGATGTGTTTTACTCGTGGTGGGGCGGATGTTAATAGAAGTGGTGAGGGAGGGGGGGTTAGGCGAGTTATGGTGGGGAGAAGGAGGGTGGTGTAATGGCGGGAGATGGACGTGGACGCACGTGGCTATGTTATGAGTCAGCGACGGTGTCTCTCAGTGGAGTAAAAACTTTAAATAGCAACAACAGACATCGAAAATAACACCGGGACATGTTGTTTAGTCGCGGGATGACACTGTACTCTACTCCCACCTCCACACGAACTCTCCTCCCTTCTCCCACTACACTCGATCACCTCGATTTCTTCATTCTACTAACATAATATTGTCTTAATTCAATTTGAAATTATCAATTAATTTATATTTCAATTATAACAAATATATATATATATATATATATATGTTGGTTTAGGTTTCCGTGAATATTATTTATTGTTATTATTATTATTATCAGATTTATCAGAGATATAATCCCGAATTTTTGTGAGATTGTTTTCTCGTCGTTTCGGCACCCATTTTGGTGCCATTTTCAAGAGATTATTTAGGTGGAGTATTTTTGGAATTCTGGGTCTTAGTCTCCCGATATTAGCCCTTGGTCACACAGACTAAGACCCAGAATCCCAAAAATACTCCCACCTAAATAATCTCTTGAAAATGGCGCCAAAATGGGTGCCGAAACGTCGAGAAAACAACTCACAAAAATACGGGATTATATCCCTGATAATCTGATAATATATATATATATATATAGAGAGAGAGAGAAAGGGTGAGAGTGTAATTTCGTGTTATTAATGTATTAAATGATTCTAACATATCAACAACGAGGAAATGCCAGTCCCGACGAAAAATTATTCTTTTTATTTTTCTCAATATTATTTTAAAATTTTTTACACGCTTTTATTTTACAGATAATAGTGCTAAATGAACTTTTAAGTTTTAGACAAAAATATATTTTGTTATTAGAATTTGATGATTTATTTTAACTTAAATATTACTAAATAATATATTATGTATTTTTTACATTTATTTCCTTATAAGTAGATATAGGTGTATTCTATAACTCATTTCAGATTCATATTGAATATATAACCATAATTTAAATAAAGATTTGTGTTGCTTAGTAAGTAGGATGTGACTCATTATAATTTATGAAAAAATGAAATGCGTCTTTCTTTGACTTTAATTTTATCCATCCCTGGAACATTTATTGTATTTGAAAAATATCTTCAATTTGTCTCCTGAAGATTAGGCAACCAGATAAACGTTTGCAAAACAAAAATTTCAAATATAATAAAACATTTTTATTCTAAATTTAACATTATTTCAGAATAAATACCTAAATATACTAGATGGAATAATAAATATTTAATTTATATATATTAATTTTTAAGTAAAATAATCAATTTAAATGCAAAATATTGAAGAAGTAAAACATTATACATATTCATTATTTAATTATATTAATTTTCTAATTAAATTCTAATTATAATGATAAATATGTTTTGAGTATGTAGTTTTATATCAGTTATTATATTAATATAATAGTGGAACAATTGGTCAATAATTTTCTTTTTTAAAAATGAAAAAATGAACTTTTGATCTTCTCTCTCTCTCTCTCTCTCTCTCTCTCTTTTAATCTTTTTTTATCTATTTCTTTTCCTGACATATTTTTTATATATAATATATTTTACTTCCTAATGAATATAAATGAGATTGAATGAAGGGTGAGGATATTTAGAAATTAGGTAAGGGGTAGGTAGTGTGAGGGATGAGGGTGTTCTTGCTGATTCAGATGCGGACAGATTATGATAAATGACGGCACTCTAACACTTTTTGTCTTTACTATCAACGCCCTCGACCTCCCGTTTCTTAACTCCCCATTCCAATCCGGAAATCACATCCCTCGCTCATCATCCACTCACCAATAATCTTTTTCACGCCTTTTATTTTCCATCTACGACTCCTTTTGATTTAAATACACAATATTTTATAGGTAAAATCCGAATATATATACATATATGATTGATGAATGAAAAAAAAAAATAAAATAAGAAATATATCTAATACGAATGAAAGAAGATTTCAAAAAATTTATTAACAAGGTAACCAATAGGAAAAAGATTGACTATTGATTGAGAATGTGATAGAAAATACAATAAAAAATACCACTAAAATTGTAATTGGTTGCTAACTCGCAATACTTTAAAGATAAATTATAATTAATAAAGAAAAAATAATTAATTTTCTTTTCTAAATTAATCATTTATTAGAATTTTTAGATTTGTGTTTTTTAAATATTTACATTTAGTAAAATATTTTTTTTTTAATTAATAAATTATTTTATAATAAAATTATTTATAATAAAATTGATGAGAGATGGCCTAGTATTTAGTAGCATGAGGGAAATTTATCACAAGTTAAATAAGGCGTTTGGAAAACAGGAATGGGATGGTGATGGCAGTGTGTTAGTTAGGGCTGTTGAAGGAATATGGATGGTGCACTCATTATGCCATAAAGAAAATTAATTTTCTATTATAATTTTATTTTAACTATTAAACATCTGGGAATGCGCAAGCTTGCATTGCCAAAACGAACTTAAGTTCGGATTAATTTAAGTTATAAATAAGTCAAGATTAAATATAAATATTATTTAATATTTTTATTTATTAGTGTAATAAATAAAAATATTAATAAAATTTTTTTATGTTCACTGGAATCGATGATTGTCACGAATAAATATAAATGACGTCACTATAATAATAAATATTAAAAATTTCAACTTTGGACGACATTTTGACCATGTTCCCGAGGGGAAATCAAAAAATGAAAGGCACTTTACACTACTACTTTTCGATGCTCTTTCCGAATCTGAAGTCAGAATTTCAAAATTTTGAGTTTGATGTCGGACAGAACGACAGACTGAACGATTTTATAAACTCACTTAAGGTCGTTGAAAATTTATATGAAATTTATATGTTAGAATCTTATATTTATTGAGTTATAATAGTATATCAAAATATTTATTTAACTATAATATAATATCTAACATTTTCGTAAGTATTAATAATGAATAATATTTAACATAAGTAACATTCTAAGAAAAAATAATATATTTGTAAGAGATATTTAGAATTAATTAAACATTTGTTTTAATAGCATTTAAACTTGGGTATATGATAATTTCTAAATTCTTTTTAAAATAAAATTCAACGTATATATTTTAATTTCATTTAAGCTTCCTCATATTTCTCTCTCCCCCACCCCGCCCCCCTGCTCCAAATGAAATGTCTAAATTATAGAAAAAACTCTCAATATAATTGTCTAATTTCTTTGGATTCTGCAGATATAGAAGAAAATAAACAAACAATTTAAATTCTAAAAGGTCACTAATCAGAATTCATCTTAGAAAGAAAGAAGAATTCTTATTCTTTCTATCTCTCTCTTTCGTTTTATGTTCCAGTCAAATTTCAATGTATATTTTATACTAAAAAGGGAACGCAATTATTAATGACGAAGAAGAATGAATGAATGTCTCGTTAATCTTTGTCTCTTTCCACTTCTTCATTTGAATAGAAAATATTTTTTTGAAAATTTATGATGCGAATAAATAATCAAATATGATTGTACCTATCTAGGGCCTATCAGAAAAATAATGCCATTTAAGAAGAAACAAATATCTGATTGGCCGTTAAAATGAATTATGATTCATTATTATTTACTATATATTTTTATATATTAATATATATATATATATATAATAATTTTATGATATATTCATACGTCAATAAGATAAAAAAAAATTAACAAAAATAATAAGCATAAATTAATGTCATACCCATTTACAGCCACTCCAATAGTTTTAGGTATATCTATAAATTGACAAGATAATCAATACTGACATCATTTCATGTTTGGAGACAACTTTACTTGTTAGTCCAGTTTGTTTGTTTGGTGTCAATGGTTGATATTAGGTTTAATTTATTGATTTATTTATTTATTGTAATCTACTCTGGTGTAATCTCCTTACCAGGGTTTCGGAGTCATATCGGCTCCGGCACCGGCTCGGCTCCGACTTGTATTATACCTCACAGTTAATGAACTTATCTTACATAATTCATTTTAATTTTATGTATATATAAAAAGAAATTAATGTTTTTTTTTTTGAATTATCAATCGTTTTATTCTTTATTGGTTTTATTAAATTTATTTTTTTACAAAAACATTGTTAAAAAGAATTAAGTAATTAAAGTAAGTAAATAAAGTATTTAATAATGTTTAAAAATTGTTTTAAAATTTTAAATTTTTTTTGGGAGTGGAAGTCGGAGCCAAGGTATTTTAGTCGGATCACATGATAATTTTGTAGAAGTCCGTCTCCAGCTTCGAATCCGCAACCCTACCTTTTACAGTCACCTGAATAATTTTTCGATTAATTGGATATATTAATTAAAAGTTTATACCATATGAGTATGTATATATTCTTGATATACCGACACCTTTAATATTTTGATATAAATAATAAAATATTTATATAAAAAACAAAAAAGAAAATTTTAATAGATAAAATTTAGTTTTCTTAATGTAAAACTAAATTAGAATATAGTGTATTAATCACGAAATTATTATCATTATAATATATAATGATAATAATAATAATAACAATAATATAACTACTATATTTTGATAATGAAATAATAAAAATATATAATAATTATTAAATATATAATTTTAAACAAAAATTAAAATTAATTTTACGATTTATTACAATTATCATTTCGGACACTTCTCAAATCAATTTACCCTTAAAGAAATTATCTTACCCATCACCCCCAAAAAACCTTGTTATGCAATTATAGTCATCATCCATTCTTTTTTTTTTTGAGCTGAAATTGAGAGATTAATATGAGTGAATTAGAAGTGAATAAAAGTTGGTTGGATGAAGCCATAAAAAATATAATTGAAATAATATTAAATAAGATGTGCTTCAAAAAAACAAACACCTCATCTATTATTAAGTATATATTTTTATTTTTGAGTACTTAATGTATATGTATTTAAATGCTTAGTTAAAATCGTTTCTATTTTAATGTTTGTTCTCTCTCTTCGTTTATAACGTTATTAAAGAATTTCAATAAACAAGCTACATACATAAAAATAGTAAGTTTAGTAGTCCCTCGGGGGACTTTCTATTTTTAATAAATCCTCTTCCCCCATCCCGCCCTACAAAAAAAAACTCCTCCCACTTCATTTCCTACAAAATGTTCGTTCCTTTTACTCCTCTAATCTGACTATCCTCTGCTGTTTTTTTTTCCTATTCACATTTAATTATTAGCACTATATTAAAGATTAGTAGTAATATATTTTTAAAAAGAAAAAAATAAATTTTTAAAAATATCTTCGATAAATTACGTTGAAAAATTATAGAGCAAACTATTGAAAGTGAAAGAGTAAGAATGAGAGAGAGAGGAAAAGACCATGAAAATTCCAAATATTATTATTATTATTAGCAAAACGACAAAATTTATTAATAAAAACAACAATAAAACTAGATTATTCTTGTTGGGTTATTGAATAAATTAATACTACTGTTTGTGTCATCATCGTTGAATTATTTATGAAATTCTAAGTTTTAAATATCAATTTAAAAATATATTTATGATTTTCAACACACAGACACATAAATGATTAAATTAAAATTATTCCTATTAAATTTATATTTTTTTTTTTATTTACTTTAAGTTTTACAAATAATATTATATTGTATTTAAGTACTATATATTGTATTTGCCACCATACAATAGAAATTAATATTATAATATAAAAGATAAATAAAATGTTATGAAAAAGAGATCTTTTAGGAAATTTTCTTTAAAATATGAAATATACATAGATAGATTAATATTTTCCTTATAATAAAAAAATTAGTCAATAAGTCCGTGACTTTTTGAATGAAGCACACATTATTGGATAAAAAATTATTTTATTTTTCAACGTAGTCTCTTTTGAGCTCTATACACTTCGGTCAACGTTTCTCCAATTTTTTTTATTCCTTCTAAAAAATAAGATTTGTCGAAGACATCTTTGGTGCCGATTCACTGTAAGAATCCCACTGTTTTGCCTGCTGTTTGGTCTCCGGTGTGTTGTGGAATCCACGTTTCATCCACGGTTACGAAACGGCGCAAAAAAGTGATGTTTTTTCCCCAAAAAAATAAAGCTTAATGAGCACAGGAAATTCACCTTTTTCCATTTTCTTCTCAAATCACGAGGTAGTCTCCTGCTATTAATGAACGTCAAACAAAAACTAAAAGACCCAGCTCGTTCAAATTTCAGGAGTCAGCTGATAGTTGTCTACAAACAGGAACAGTGTTGCCATTTCATTTAAGAGACGGGAAATTCAAAAAATCGCCTACCTATTGACCTGCCTTATAATATTTATTGGTTCTAAAACCATTTTAGCCTCAAAATATATATATCTATTTATTTTTATAAAATCACATTATTTATTTTAAATATTATATTTTCAATTTTTGTATGCTTGATAAGATTTGAATCTTTATAATCAATAAATATTATTTTAATATTGAACGATTATATATATACGTATATGTATATCAATAAGATTCTATAAACACTAATTAAAATTAATGTAATGTTAATTTATAGGAATTTACAGTTAAAAACAATTGATTTGTCAATAGTTGAGACAGATTACCGTAAGATCGTGTGAACGACTACAATTTCTTTTAACATAAATGATTTTAATTGGATAAATTTAATTTTTTCCTGTATATTTATATATATATATATACAAATCTAGTTTTGGAATTGATTTCATGGAAAATATGACGGAATTGAAGTAATGACAGGATAAACCTGTCAATTATTAGAAAAATCTTAGTAATCGAGGCTGATGACTAACCCGCTTTTAATTAAAATTATGTATATATTTTTGTGAATATATATATTCTCTCCTCTTCTGTGAAAAGATCGGTCAATCGATTGGAAATCGATTAAAATGAGGTTTTAAGATGAGAAGAAAGCAACAACAACAACAAGAGAAGAGACAGAAGCCTGCATGAACAGCAGAAGTCAGCCACGTGCCAGCACTTCTCTTTGGGTGGGGTATCGTTAGTAGACAAGTGTGGGTGGGGTATAGGGGTAGAGAGGAGGAAGGAGGGGGGCTTTATACTCTCTATTTATTTATATGAGCGCACATGTTTTAATAATTTTAGAACTCAGGGGGTGGTGGCTGGGGGGTATGCTGCATGGAGCTTTTGAATTTATACTTGAACAGCTTGGGACAATTTTAAAAATAGGATCATTGCGCGCATCCAATCCTCCTGGCTGGTCGACTCCAAAAGAATCGTTTGTTTTATTATTATGATTATCATTTTTTTTTCTTTTTTTTATTGAACGTTTAATGTATATATATATATTACGAGTATTGTATGTATATATACATAATAAACATTGAATAACATGTCTCTCTCTCTCTGTACAAACGTCAAACACCTCAACACAAAAATCGACTGCTTTTGTTATTTAATTATTAAAACAGATAGAAAAATAAATTAAATCATTTTTCAATTTCCGTTTATCTTGAAAAATTATAAAAGGTGAATTTTAATTTTTAGGTATCAAGGACAATAAAAATACAAAAAAACAAAAAAAATCCTAAAACAGATTTTTTTGTATCTTTAGTATAAAAGAATTTATTTAAATTTTTGATTACTTTATATAATCAAATAATTATAAAATTATTTTTCAATGCAAAGATGAGATGAAGAAGGGGAGGGAGACTTAAATCTTTATTCAAGTTCTAAATTAATTAATAATATATTATTTAACATTTTTTTTCTCTGTAACAACCTTCCGATTAGAGTTTAAATTATTATAATTATGATTTTTAATCTATTTGAATTATAATATATATAATATAATTATAAATTAAAATATGTGTTTTTTTTTATAGTTATTCATTATGTAAAATCGAAAAATAAAGATCAAGATTTTTTCATTGTAAGAAGAAGAGGATGGTGAAAGGAAAAATTATGGGCTCTCATTCAGCCTTTAAAAGCAATTCCAACTTCTAAACGTTGCCATGACATTAAACAAATGAAAAAATATAGATTAATTACGCAATTATTTTATGAAAAAATTATAACTTAAGAAAAAAATGGCATTTTTAGTTAGATAAATTATATAAATAAGTAAAATATGTACAATAAGATCTTTTCATATATATAATAAATATATTCTATATACCAGGGGTGAACGGACCGCAGACAAAAAAAGCAAGTGTCCCCAAACTCTGATCTGTTCTATTGGGACATCTTGTAAATGTACCTATACATTTTTTAAAATTTTTGATTTTATCAGTTGAAATTTTAGTTAAAATATAATTGGGACATCTTGAAAATGTACATCTACATTTTTTAAAATTTTTGATTTTATCAGTTGAAATTTTAGTTAAAATATTAAATAATCTCTGGAAGAAAGATAAAAAAAAGGGTCACTTCAACAAGGAAGCATTAAGCATTTTGAACAGAATGAATTGAAATGTTGAATCATGACACATTTTTTATCTCCATCTAATCTATTTCGTCTATTATACTATTATTTATTATTATTTATACAATGTACAAAATCTTATAAATTATTCAGTAATTTAAATAATTGCTTTAATTAATGAAAATTTAAAAAAAAACAACGAAAATAAAATAGTCTAGATAAATACATAAATAATAATTAACTTTTATACATTACTAAGATTATAATTCAATAATTCTTATATTTTACTTACACATTCATATTGAAATAAAAACTGTTTATACGATACTAGAATCCAAAAAAACTTTAAACAGGAGGACAAAGGACCAAATGAAAGTTGAACATTTCTAGGCAGACAAAAAAAAACTTAATAAATTATTAATCCTAAATTATTTAAAAAATAATTAAGTGTTGGTATTATTATCAATATGTCTCTGCGTATGAAAAAATCGTTTTATTGAAAATTTATATTTAACTTATATATATTTACTTTATTATCATATTATCATATTGGCAGGATAAATCTATTACCTACCCCTGATATATAAAATATATATGAAAAGTTCATATTTTAATTATTTATATAATCTAACTCGATCAAAATTAATATTTATATCAAAGTATAGATAGAGTGGCGTAAATGTGAATATTAAAAAACTACATTACAAGAAATGGAAAAATCAAAATGTGAAAATTCTTTTTCTCAAAACAAAAACGTCAAACATCTTGAGAAGCGCCAATTTTTCTAGGTCATCTCAATTTCAAAAAATATATACCTAACTTTCAATTGCATGAATTTGAATGAAATTTGACATTTATTTAAATGATACAAAGATGCAAGCAAAATATATTTTAATTTTTAAATAAATGAAGGAATACATCTATAATTATGTAAATGTAAATTATTAATTAGAATTTGTCTTTAAATTTTAATCTATTTTAAAAAATCAAGATATTTGTATTGAAATACACCAAGTCAGCATATAAATTAGAAGAATAGGTTTCATCTTTTTTCTATCCAATTTAGACGGGATAGAAACCAACGCAAATTAACAACACAAGTTCTTGTGTTAATCCATAATTGACTGAGTAAATGTCAAAATAATCTATATTTCTATAGTTAAAATGTAATTAGGGACGAGTAAAGGATAATCACGTAATTACTCATAGAAAATATATTATTAAAATTTAAACTATTTAATAAATATCTATTGTTTTCCTAATCGGACTCTTCAATCCATTAAACATAAATTTATTATTCATTAAAAAATGAGTACAGTTGATATTAACAGGGAAGTGGAGGGGGGGAAGAGAGGAAAATAAATAGAGAAAAAAAAACTAAATATAAATATCAATTAAAAATAAAGTGAAAATAAAAATTTAAAAAGAAAAACTATCAGTTTTCGAATTAACATTGTAACATAATCCAAACCAAGTCTACTGGTGGGCAGGTTGAGTAGCTTGTATATTTCTATAAAGAGTAAATTTAAATAAAAGTGTTGATGCTTTATCGGTATCTTCATAAAAAACTTTCATATTTTAGAAATTTATACTCACCTCATATCTTACCCTTTTTCACCCTCTCTCCTCATACCAAACATAGACTTTTCCATTTACCCTTAGCAAACCGTATTATTCTTTACCTATTCAGTATAATTATAAAATAAATTCATCTCAATGATTCATTATACATGTCAATCATAATTTCTTGTCAAAATTCATCTTGTTTTTTTTATATAACGACCACCCTTTCAAAATTATATTTAACCATTGTATATACATACATTATATATAAAAATAAATTATCTACAAACCCCTATTAAAAAAAAAAAGATAATTTATAATCTTATTGAAAAACAGTTTCGTTATTTTCATTTTTTATGCGTTCTTAAAGAATTCATTTACATTTTTTAGTTCTTGTTTATTAACATAAATAAATGAAAAAATGATAATAATGAAATGACATATGCAATTTATGTTCTAGTTTAAGTAATAAAAAAAAATAAACTGGTATATGTGCAACATACATCCATCTTTCTATGACTTGCGCATTGTATTATATTTATTTTTTGACTGATTGATATATTTTACTTTTGATACCATTATTATGACATTTCATTTCTTGTGTTAGTATAAATATTCACCATCATAAAGACTTTAAATTAAATAAATGAATAAATAAATAAATTATCTAATTATGTATATAGATACCATTAAATAAACAATTAATGAAATTCAGAATATTTTCCAATGTTCTATTTTATTCGTTAACAAAAATAATTGAATGAAAGTATACAAATGAATTTATTTAAATTAATAAAAAAAAATCAATAGATATAATTAAAAATTTAGTTTTAATTTTAATATTACGTATTTATATCAAATGTTTCATTGTCTACATATAAGTTAATTATCTCTTGTATTTATTAACTTTAGAATAAATTAAAATATAATATCTTTCGTTAATAAAAGAAAAGATAATAAAAAACGACTTAGAATTAATGATAATTTTTCTGGGGCTGAAAAGAGGGGTTGGGGAAGGAAAAAAGAGAGAGAAAAAAAAGGGGCAGGTGTTGTTTTAAAATTTTAAACCAATTGTGACGATAAACATTGATAGAATACTATCCCCTGAGCCTGTCATGCTTCCTTACCCCCCCTCCCTCTAAACTCACCACCTCTCTCTTTTAATGCATTGGAATATTTTTCACTTGAAGAGCATCCTCGAGTCTCTTTGTCTTTCTCTTTCTCTTATAAAATTTAACAGTTTTCTTAATAGATAAAAATGAAAATGTAAAGATTTATGTCTATGAATCTTATCAAATGCGTAAAATTTAATTGATTTCATAATTATCTATACCTCCCTTTAATTTATGACCCAAAAATATATAATTCTTTTAGAACTTAGCTGAAATTAGTTTGTAGTGAAAATTTTAAAATGAAGAAAGTTAAAATGTGAGAAGAGATTTGGTGTATTAGGAAGAATTTTTCAATTAATGTGATACTTATTTTTTCTAAAAAATAAATAATTTATAAACTTACACTAGAATAAATATTCACAAAAATTAAATAAATATGATACTATTAAATATACATTAACAAAATAGAACAAGTCATTGATAAAGAGTTGATGTGAAATGTTAATGTAGTGTAAAAAAGGAGAGAATAATTGGAACTTACATGTATTTTGAAAATTAACAAATCGATGACGATATTATAATTATTAAAAATTCGAAAAAAATAAATTTTGATATATATATTTCCAAAGTAAGAAAAATATGCCTTGTCCATAATATGATAAATATGTATATATATGTATAATATAAAATGAGTATCCAAAATGAAAATTAATTATGTTATATTCAAGAAAGAATATATTTTAAGAATAACTTTACTTGACTTTACTTTCAAAACAGTTGAACAGGTTTTTAAAGCACTCCATCATCTCTGGAGGAATTACGGAGATTTCTTGTCTTCACTCTTGAACAAATTATTCCTAAAGCAAAAAATCCGTAATATTAATTTAACCGGAATTTTTTTGTAAAAATTGCACGTCTGTTATTTGAAAATTATAAAAAATATTTTATTCAAAGTAGTCACCTTTGGAATTTATACATTTTTACCACCTCTTCGGCAGGTTATGAATGTAATGCTAAAAAAAAAAATTCTTCCTTTGAAGCGAACCAGTTGTCGACTCATTTTCGTACATTTTCATACGATACAAAGTGTTGTTCGCCGAGTGAATCTTCCAATGATGGGAATAGATGGTAATCAGTCGGAGCCAAGTCTGGAGAATAAACCGCATGTGCTAGTGCTTCCCAATTGAATCCCTCGATCGTATTCGTGACCAGTTTTGCTGTATGTGAAGGGACATTATCATGAAGCAAAATGACTTTATTTTGCCTTTTTGCATATTCCGGTCGTTTTTCGATTTAAATCGATCATTTGTTGTTGTAGCGATCAGTGTTAACGGTTTCGCCAAGTTTTAGTAGCTCATAATATATTATACCCTTTTTCGGTGGTTTCCCAAGCTCATCGTTTCTCACGTCAAAATCACGATTATTAAATTTTTTAAACCACTTAAAGCATTGAGTTTTGCTAAGAGCATGTTCACCGTATGCTTCGACAAGCATCCTATGCGGTTCTGCAGCAGTTTTCTTCAAATGATAGCAGAAAACCATGAAACTTAGATAACCTAAGTTGTGTATTGACAAACTTTGTCAGCTGTTAGAGGGAGAAGATGGTGCTACAGAAGCGGTCTTCCTGTTTGTAAAATGAGATTCTGGTTTCATACTTCTACATCTATATATATATATATCTTAATGATTTTAGATTGGAGTAATCTGAGTTAAAATTATTCTTATTTTTATTTTATTTTTTTTTTATGATTAATTTTAATATAATATAAATGAATAATATTCTAATAATAATGTTATTTTTTTCATAAATGTTATCTTCATTTATGAGGCTACTAGTCGATATTATTATTGGCACTAATGTAGAAATACGCCAAATTATATATTTATCTTATATGATATAAAAATAGTTATATTTTATGTTTGAAAAAAAGCAATTGGACAACGAAATCTAATATTATAAATACATATAAATATATATGTCTATGTTTTCGTTCTCTTATTTTTTTTAATATGTTTATCTTGTTAAAATAAAATTTCTAGCCATTAGGATTACTCATCAAATTATTTATTAATATATTTATTAAGTCTGGAAGTTAGGGCTAAAATAAAATGACCTTTATGAAATGGCCAATTTAATTATAGAAAAAAGCATTTGGTTGGAAAAAATTCTATTCGTCTGGCATTTTACATCGTTCTTTTTCTTTTCTTCCTCGCTCTTCAACCCCTTAGTCATCCATCCACATCCATTCCCATCCCCTTTTCCTCACTCTCACTCTTCTACTACTCACTCTCTCTTCTTATCTCCTTCTCTCACTTAATTCATTGCATCGATCGTTGATTTGATTGTCTTAGTAAATTTTTGTTTCGGTTGCTTATCTTCCTCACTTTATTTCCCTTTCCCTTCTCTCTCTCCCTATCCCTCTCTCACCTCTCCCTCTCATCATCCGTCACGCGCTAATTAATACAAATAATAGTTTCTACCTCCCCTCGACTACACCATTCGATTGTGTCATAAGCAATGATGATGATGATCATCATTTTAATATGATTTTCACTCATCCATTGATTGGTGGGTTTAATCATTGATTAAGAGACAAGACAGGAAATGAAATTGTGATAATGTCGACTTGAATATTACTTTATTTCAATGAATTAATTTTAATTTTTTAATAAACTTACAAATTTTATATACATATTTACATATATACACTCATACATATATATGTATATATATATTTATTTGTATTTGTTTTGTGAACCTAATGAGGTTTGAAAGCTCGACCTCAAGTTTCATAACTCATTCTTATTTATACCTCTTAGCACTGGCGTAGCGTGATCTATTATGTTGGGGTGGGGGGCAGGGGGTTGGCGTCCGGGGGTTTCCCCTGGAAAAAATTTTGACAAAATAAATTATTTATTTATTCATAACGTTTAGACTATACTTATACGTAATTTAAAGATGTTTTTTTTACTTTTGGGTTCTCAGTTACAAAACTAATCACTTTTAAATTTATTTTTTTCACAATGTTTGGGGGTGGGGGCACGTGCCCCTCATCCCGTTCCCCCGGCCCGACGCCACTGCCTCTTAAGCTATAAAACTCAAATTTTATGTTGATAATTAGATTAAAAATCAATAATTAAATACTATATAATAATATTAATAAATGATAATGATAATAATAGATATACATTAACTTTTATAAAATATTTAATTAATTATTTTTAATTTGATAATCAATAATATAGAAAATCAATTAATTTAATCAATTAGAATTACATTAATAAAATATGTTATAATTTTAATTTTAATTATAAGTTTTATTTTTCAAAAAATTGAATTTAATATTAAATATATTTTAATGATGAACACAAAATTAATAAACAGTTGAATTTTAACAGAAATTATTCAATTTGAAATTATTAAAATAATAATAATATAATGTAATTAATACATTTACAAAAGTTAAAAAATCAATAAAATAAATAAATTTATAATTTAATTATTGATTCTAATTATTTTAATATATTCATATATAATAGAAAATGAGTTCAATAAATTTGGTTATGTATTTAAACATTAAATAATAAGTAATATATATAGGCTTATATATATATATATTTAAAACTAACTTTGATTATCTATATCTATATACATTAAATGATTTGTCTTAAAAACACGTAGCACACTCTCTATTTTATTTTATAGTTGTATGTTAAATCCCCGAAAAGGGAGAGGAGGGGGGGAGGGCGATGTGAGTGTGCCCTTGGGGCAGCGGTGCACATAATAAAATCCTAATTATTGTAAAGCATTTTTCGATACGCACGCCTGATGGTCCCTGGCGTGTTATACTAAACCTTGTCTAGACACATAACAGCTGCTCTAAAATAAAATTGATAAATTATATTATTTATTATAATTATTATTTTAATATTTTATTTTTAGAAAAAAATTATATATGTAACGATCGAGGTCAATTTATTTAATTAAAATTAAAGGGTGCTGGACTTTTATAATATATATATATATAAAGGTTTTTTCAGAATTGTTCAGAATTTAAAAAGTTTTGTATATCTTCACGTTTCATGACCTGTAGAATCCAAATATGTCAAAAACAGAAATTAATTTTTTACCAATCGACGATAGGAAGGGAAGGTATTGTTTTGTTTTGATAAATCAAAAATATATATTTTAAAATTAAATTAAAATTACTATTCCATTATCTTTATTTTTATTTTTTTAAAAAAATAAGTTGACCTGTGGCCAGGTCCGAACCGACCGACGGTTTGAAGTAAATTAATTTCCAGCTACAGAAACAATTTCAAATAATGTTAATATATCTATTAATGTAATAAAAAACAGATATGAATACATAAATAATAAATATAAACATTTTTAATTTTATTTTATTTATAATATATATGCAAGACCAGGCTGTGACGTCATGAATGGCTGGATTACGTCATATAATTTTAAATCAAGAAAAAACTAATAAATATGATTTTTCCGAGGATAAAACCAATACAAAGTGCTTGATTCGTGGTAAAAAAATCTCCTCATGTGAAATTTGGTGTGAAAATAACATCAAGGTACACTAGATGTAAGAGAGTTGAGCGAGAATAGGAGTTGGATGGAGATGACTCTTAATAGAGGCTCTTGGAAAAAAGTGGTTTATTTAGGATGAAATTTCTATTTTGATAGATAAGTTTCTAAGTAGGACATTTATTTGGTCTATAAAAATTAGTAAAAGCGAAATGTCTATAGACACAAATAAATAAATCATTTAATTTAAATTAACATTATTACAACTTTATATTTTAAGTTTATCTATATGTAATTCTATATAACGTTAAAAACGTAAGTTTTAATTTTTATAAAATCTCCTGTCTCTCTATCTTAAAATTTTCTTGTATTTCATTATACATTAATCTTCCAATTAAGAAATAGTGTATTAATTTAGAACATAGGTTCCCACAAACTTTTTTGTGTCGTAGACGCCTTGCCATGTTTTTTAGTTTTGGGTAGACCCCTTAAATTGATTTTTATTAAAAAAATTTTACCTTTTTTTCTTCTTAGAGCCTTATTGAAAAATCAAAAATGTTTTAAGAGCCATGTCGGAAAAACAATTTACCTTTTTTTAAATTTGAATTGTAATATAGTATCAAGTAAGTAAATAGGCTTGAGATCCATTATTGTATACCCCCATTTTCATTTCATGGATCCTCAAATTTTTTATTCGCTGCCGTAGACCCCTTGTAGATTGCCATAGACCCCTGGGGGTCGATATAGACCACTTTGGGAACCTCTGATTTAGAACATATACATATAAAATATATAATTACTTTCGTGATTAATATTAAAAAATGTATAATAATACAACAAAGAAGGTTTTAAAATAATTAAAAAACTTTTACATATACAGCTTTCAACAAAATACAAGAATGACTTCGGAGGGGCAGAAATAATTCTTAAATTTTTAAAATTTATAAAATATATTCTTATATATGTAAATAAAAAAAATATATACTAATGAACAGACTTGAATAATCTTTTCTCAGTAGATAAAATTTATTTTATTACTTATAATACTTTTTTCTATTTTCCGAGGAGTTTTTATTTTTTTCTATTTTTCTTTTTTAATTTTATTTATTCTTCTTATAAGAGAAATAGAGAAAGTGAGATAAAAATCGATTTTATTTTATTTTTTCCTTCCCAGAGAACTGAACTTTTTTTTGCCCCCTCTCCGCCGCTCTCACTTGATTCTTTTATTTTGTCGTTGATTCCATTTATATGCCCCGGGCACGACGCTGGTCGTCTTTTTCGAAGCTACTATCATCATCCCCGTGATGGCTAGTGGCTTCCTGACTCCTGGTACGGACGTCCTTGGCCTGAGGTTCGATCCCTGGCAGCTGCTAGTCTCTCACTCTTCCTCTCTTCCTCTCTCACTTACCCCAAACAGGCAGGCAGGCTGACTTGCGGTCCAGAACAGCTGCTGATGGCTGCAAACCGCAGAAAATGAGCGCCACGTGCTCAAATCACTGCCCACACCCTCCTTCATTCCCCATTCCCTTCTTCACCTTATTATATATATATATATATATATATACAAAGACAGACACACATACACATACACATATCGATTGGAAAACCGAAAAAACAACCAAAATGGTGTAATAAAAGTTTGAGAAGTGGATTCTATATATCCAAATTGAGTCGGGGATGGAGAAAAGGAGGGGGAAATCTGGAGAGGGAGAGAAATGAGAAAATTAGATTAGATTCTAAGGAAATGGTTTTATTTTTCTTTCTTATATATTTTTTAGTACCAAATAAAAAACGAAAAAAATAAAATAAGAGTGGAAAAGATATAAATTGATGTTGAAAGAAAATATTTTTAAATTTACTCAATTATGGATGTTCAAGGGAAAGAATCAATGAATTGTTCAAATTAGCATTCATTTTTTTGTCACTAATTAGAAAATTTCATATGTATAGAGTTGTACTTTTTTCTCATTATTTTAAGATATTTTATTCAACTTTCATTCTTATATTATATATTTTTTTATCATTAAGGATTTTTTTGAAATTATTTATTTTTTCATACAAAACGTCAATCTGTAAAGATTTAATCTTGATTGTTTTTATTTAAATTAAAGAGATGGATAAATCACCCATTTTATTAAAATAAATCATAAACAACAGCCTTAAGTGTACCTATAGTGATTCTTCGGAAGGCATATATAACATCAAATTGAAATGAATAAATTAAAACAATCTTAAAATCCCTTCTTTCTTATAATAAATAATTATAATACATATTATATTAAAATATTTTAATTTATTTAATTTACAATTGTTCATGACTTATTTTATAGGAGAGAAAAAATCACAATTTGTGTGGTATGTACTCAATTAATCAAATGTCAAAGAATATATCAACATGAAAACTTTGTAATGATTTAACTGACCTTTGAATCTGGCTATATATATATAGCCATATTCGATTTGTTTTTCATTAAAGTTTTGATTATGAAAAGTTAATTCCAGGTTCTTTGGTGAGATTTGTATATCGATGTTTCAACGTCCAATTTGTCGACATTTTGAAGAAAGTTTTGGAATTACGAGTTTTAGTTTATGTGATCAAGAGTCATTGAAGTTATTTTGACTTGAAATGACAGGTAATGTTTGACTTATCGTGCTCCAGATTTCTAAAGAATCTCTGGCACTAGGATTGACGATGATTCTAATGCTCATACCACAGCCCGAAGTTAATTGCATATATATGTTGGTTTAGGTTTCCGTGAATGTTATTGTTATTATTATTAGCAGATTTATCAGGGATATAATCACGTATTTTTGTGAGATTGTTGGCATCGGGCTGTTGTCCAGTGCGGACGTGTGCCGGTCTCAGGATTGCCCAGTATTCTTCGGAGCTCTACAGCAACGCAGTGAGTACAAAACCACCCAACCTATCAACCCAAAATCCCGATATTAACCCTTGGTCACACAGACGAAGACCCAGAATCCCAAAAATACTCCCACCTAAATAATCTATTGAAAATGGCGCCAAAATGGGTGCCGAAACGTCGAGAAAACAATCTCACAAAATTACGTGATTATATCCCTGATAAATCTGATAATAATAATAATATATATATATATAGAGAGAGAGAGAGAGAGGGAAAGCAGAGATTGAAAAATTTTTTAATTTTATGAATAATATTATTATTATAATATAATTTTAGATGCAAAGTTGGAATGTGGTGTGTGTGCCCTGCACTTTCGAGTTTATTGTTTTTTTTTCTCTTGTTTATTAAGTTGTTCTCGAATGGTTAAAAAAATAAAAGAATGATTCATTCATTGGCTATGGAAATATTTAAGATACTTTCCTGTCAATTAAAAAAAGATTTTTATGGTGAATGAGACAGCGCAAAAGAGAGATAGAGAAGAAGAATATAGTACCTGCTGAGATGGTACTTTTTTGATCCTTCTTCTTGATTACCCCTCTTCACCCTTGGTTCATCCATCTACACCCTTTCCCCCTCTCCTCCCTCTCTAGGACCATTAGCGCCCTTGGTTAATTGTATCTAAGTGGAGGGCTTTGAATGTCCATTAGCCACTTTCATTTCTAGAGTCGTCTATCAAAACCACTAAACATCACATGAAACTAATCAAACTTTGTTTTATGACATCAATAAGTCATCATTGAATAGACAAAAGCAATTATTAAAAAAAATATTATTAATATAATCACAATAATAATAATAGTAATAACAATAATATTATAATTTCAATGTTTTTTTTTAATCGATATTTTATTAATAATAATAATAAAATAAATAAATATTAAAAACATCATTAAAAAATATATCGATTTTATTTCGAAATAACTCGTCTCTATTCCTTTTTTCCTTTTTTTTACAGTCTCTTCCAAAAATAAAATACAAAATAAAAACGATATATTTTATATGTCTTTTGGTTGGCGTCGACCTCAAAGACATTTTTTTTTATTCTTTTAAAATAATCTTTAATCAAAAAAAAATCTTATTATTTTAGAATTAATCACTTTCACAATCCTTTCTGACAAAAAAAATTAACTAGTAGTAAATTAAAAATAAATTTTACTTTTTATATGAATTGAGAAAAATTTTTAAATTGATTAAATTAAATAAAAAATCTTTTTAATAAGTATCTAAACCCCTAAACTCCTTCTAAACGGCTTTATGGCTCTTAATGGTTCGGTTATCATTAGAACCGTCATGACCCGAGGATAAGGTATAAGGTTGAAAAAAAAGTTCTAATATTCTATAAGATTAAAAGTAAAATTATATATAAATTAAATTAAATTATTAATATTTTCTAAAACAAAGTAAATAATATTTTTTATATTTAAATTTATATTTTGAAAAATAGTGCAATTTGAAAATTTGAGGAAAACGAAGATCAAAATGATTGTCGATTGGCTAAAGAAAAAGGGCACGATAGTCTATCTAAGAAAAAAAAATTCCAATAAATCTGTATATTTTTGTTGATGATATTGAATTGCTATTTTCTTGAGATATATATTTTATAGAATTATTTATTTCTTTGTTACTTTGCATTCGTTGGAAATATCCCTAAAAAGTACTAGTAAGAATTTAAATTGCACCAACATTCTTGTAAGATTTTTAATTTTTCGCTGTTAAAATGGGTAATCACTTTTAAATAAGTTGACCTGTGGCCAGGTCCGAACCCACCGACGGTTTGAAGTAAATTAATTTCCAGGTACAGAAACAATTTCAAATAATTTTAATATATCTATTAATGTAAAAAAAAAACAGATATGGATATAACATAAATATTTTTAATTTTATTTTATTTATAATATATATGTAAGATCAGGCTGTGACGTTATGAATGACTGGATGACGTCATATAATTTTAAATCAAGAAAAAACTAATAAATATGATTTTTCTCGAGGATAAAACCAATACAAAGTGCATGATTCGTGGTGATATGTAAAAAATCTCCTCATGTGAAATTTGGTGTGAAAATAACCCTTCCCTTCCTATCGTCGATCGCTAATACTACCACTTCCGGTTTCCGGATTTGCACCAAAAGTTGATCAATTCATCCCACTGATGCATTAAGTAAATATATCAAATTTCATCAAAATCCGTTCAGCCGTTCAGGCTGTACACATCTATACGGACGGACAGACGGACGGACAGACATCATGCTAAAAATACTTTTTTCTGTTAAGAAAATGCATGATTCGTGGAGATATGTAAAAATCTCCACATATGAAATTTGGTGTGAAAAAGATACCTCCCCTATCGTCGGTCGGTAAAAAGGAAAGTTTTCTAATTTTTCAAGAAAGTAAAACATTTATATAAAAATCTGATGTATTAATAAGGGAGCCTCGTAAAAAATCCGATTGGGTACCTCTGAGGTAGCCCATTTTATATATTTTTATTACATATTTTTTTAGTAAAGATGTCCTATGATGATATAAATTAAACATTGGTTTATTAAACCATGTTCATTTTTCTGAGGACATCCATACAGAAATTTTCATACAATAAAAGAACGTGTCAGTGGCGTACCTAAGGGGGGGGGGGGGGGCGGTGGGTGCGGTCCGCACCGGGCGGCACTTATCTTGGGGCGGCATTTTTTATATTTAGTTATAGTTGTAAAAAGCAACTTATTCATTTCATATTTATTTTTTTCTTTCTTGAATAATAAATGATTATTATGATTATTATAAGTTTACTATTTGATTTATATAAATTATGAATAACTATATGATTTCGAATATTATTCCTCGGTGTATATAAATGCATTTTAGTGTAAATTTTGAATTCTAATTCCAAGAACAGGATAATAATTTTATTTTATTGTATTCATTAAAATTCGTTGAATTCGTAAACGCATCTTTAAGATTTTGTTCGGCAAAATTATCTTTGTTCTACAATGAGTCAATTAAGACTAAAAAATCTTGCAATATTCTCATTAGAACAAGAAATTCCAAATAATATAAATTTTGAGAGCATTATACACGATTTTTCTAGTATGAAAGCTAGAAGAGTAAATATTATATAAATATGTTTACGAGTGCATACAAATATGTGTAAAAAAATTTACTCTGTGTATTAATTTATAAAAACCACTATTTGATTGACTTATAATAGAAAGGGCGGCAAACTGGAGATCGCCCCGGGCGGCAAAAGTTCTAGGTATGCCACTGGAACGTGTTGTCATTATTAATATAGTATATAGACAATTTAAAAGTCAAAAATAAAGAATATATGCTACTCAAAAGTGATCGACAAAGGAGTTATATACAACATTCCTGCAACCACTACACTGATTGTTCACAACTTTTTCCCATTAAAATACAATGTTTAATCAAAACTATGTATCACATCGCGGGTACAGGGGGCCGAACCACCGTCAAGGTGCTCTGAGAAGCTAGTAAATTAATTATTTTAAAGAATAGTTTCAAATTGATTTAATATTCGTTTTCTTTATATCCATTCGATAGTTATATCTACTAAGACTATTTACATTTCCTACATATTAAATATAAATGTTATACTATTTGGAAACAGGAAATAATCATAGTGCGCTAAAGCTGAATGGGGTTATTCTTCATACTGCTTGATTTACACTAGAAAATAACATTTTCTTAATTTCATCGAAATGCTCAAGGTTGTCTGCTTTCAATGATTGTAAATTTCAAAAAACTAAATTTACCTTGTTCAATATTCAACAGTAGAAGTAGAAATAATTAATAGTTAATGTAGCATTTAAAATTACTATTCGGGATATTCAAAAAAATAAATTGACTATTTTCATTATCAAAAGCATCTGTTGGTAAATAAATATTGAAATGAGCATAAAACATTTTAACTTTTCTAAATTATAGAAAAAGTAAGTATATATATAGTGACGGAAAAATGTTATCGCCTATGGTGTTTATATTTTTATAATAAATGAAATAAAATAATTATTTATCCTATGATAATTTATTAAAAAATGAGATTCATCTATAAGGATCATTAATTTTAAAAAGTATAGAAGAAAGAGAGAGAGAGAAATAAAAGAGACATCATTATTGGTATGAATGAATGTATGTATATTCGTAAATGATATGTGAATACATTTATGTATGTGAGAGGTACGAGATTGAACATGGTAGGGAGGAAAAGGTTTGATTATAAAGGGTGGGATTCAATTGGAGGCGTTGTCTTTTACCATCTCGGATGATTAATGTTTTCTAATGAATAATTAACCGCTTAGCGAATATGCATTGCTTGCTTGCATCATCCATTATAACAAGTTCTATCATAATACATGCACTTCAAAAGAAAAGATTATAATAAAAATATTAGATTTCATCAAAAATCAATAAATATATGAAATTATTAGTTTTTATTTTATTTTAACCTTAATTTTTAAATAAAATATTGTAAATTTATCTAACACTTTTTAAGAAATGTTAAAAATATAATATTAAAAGATTATTCAATTTCATTGCACTAAAATTATGTTTACGAGGGCAGATCAATAAGGCCGTGTTTTTTGAATTTCCCGTCTATTAAATGAAATGACAACCCTATTCCCCTGTCATCAGGAAACTATCAGATCACTCCTATCGAAATTTCAACCAGCTGGGTCTTTTAGTTTTTGTTTGACATTCATTAATAGCAGACTACCTCCTGATTTGAGAAGTCAATGGAAAAAAGTGAATTTCCATGAAAGTTCATGAATTGCTCCTTATACACCGGATTTAGACCCGAGTGACTATTGCTTGTTTCCAAACCTGAAGAAATGACCTGTCTGAAAGAGATTTGACTCCAACGATGAAATCATCTCACAAACAAATTTTAACTTGACTTAATTCTATTTTGATGTCCTTTTTTTGAATGGATAAAAAAATTGGAGAAACCTTGGACGAAGTGTATAGAAGATCTCAAAGAAGACTACGATGAAAAATAAAATATTTTATCCAAAAACCTGGGTTTCTTTCTAAAAGTCACGGACTTATTGACCTGCTCTAATATTAATTGTTATTTATTATTTTTTTCACCGTTAGTGTATGTTAATAAAATTATTAAATTTGTAAAATTATTTTGAAAATAAGTTTTTTGAATATATATTTTAAATAAATTTTGATATATACCTACCTATAGATGTAGATAAATAGATGAAAAAATAAAATTGAATTTATATGAATGTTTAAATAAAATTGACTTTAGGCAGACAATATTTATTTTTATCAGATATTTCTAAAATATTTATTTTGATTTCTTTCTAATAAAGAATATTCAAAAATATATCTGATATCATAAAGTCTTATATGTATACGTACAACCAAACACAACAAAACCAAATAACAGAGTTTCACCTTTTAATCAAGATCAAACAAATATTTATCATATTTATTATATTCTAATATTTTAAATAATAATATTCATCAAAAAGGACAATGTTTATATATTTGTTGAATTGTAATCGTACTTCTACAATATGACAATAAAATAAAGGTCAAGAATGTTGTTAGTCGGTTGATGTTGATCTTGTTAATGTGTTCAAATTTTTTTTTTTTCTTTTTATTTGGGGAAACTATATATATTAAAAGAATTCTTAAAGAAATATTTACTTATATATAGGTAAATAAATTATATTAAATTAAATTAATTATAAAATATGTATCAAATTTTAGAGAGATTATATTATTAGTTTTGTAAAAACTGTAAAATAATAAAAAAAGAGTATTTTAGAACGATATTAATTTTTAGGTATTTATATGAATAAATCATTTTAAAATTACTTGAAATATTATATATATATATATATATATATATATATATATATTTATTATATATATGTAGTAAAATTAAACTTAATAAATATAAAATTTAATAAAAATAATTATTTTAAGTTTTAATTCTATTTTATTAATATTAATACAAATTATCTTCTTTTGATCTGATATCCATTGAATCTAAGATAATATGTTTATATTTTTAAAATTAATTTTAGTATAAATAAGAAAATAAATAATTAATTAAATTGATATAATATTTAAATTTTTATTTAAATAATTTGCTTAATTTATTTAGAAAAAATATTATAATTCAATATTATTATATTTTATATTGAAACGTATATATTTGTATTTTAATACAGCCATGATGAGGGATTTATTGGGTAAATATTATTATAAAATTGCAAAAGAAATTGTTGTAAGATATAAGATTGGATATATCTATGAAAGAGAAGAAGTGAAATTTGAGATTTCCGTTCGGAAGCCAGAATAATCTTGAGAGGAATTGAGTATAATAATAAATAAAGCATATTTGAATTTAAGAAAATTTGATTAATTTAATTAATTATGATTAGGAACAAATCGGAGAGCGTCAATCTATACATACAATTATGTCATCTAATTCACAATATTAATAATAATAAAAAAATAAATATAAGAATTGATCTTTTAATTAGTGAGTACCGGGACCCCGAGCCTCGGCTCGGTACTTAAGTTAAAAAAAATGATTCATTATTATTGGATTTGGCTGGTAATATTAATACCTGAGACACCGAGCTCTCGCTCTACCCTTTAAAAAATATTGATATATAATTCTTTAATTATTTATTACAATTATTAAATGTTACACAATTGCATCAATCTGATTAAAATGAATGAACTTGTGCTCCTCAATAATACATAAATATATAATATATACATATATTTTTTTTTCTATAGTGTTTTTTTGAAAAACTGTTTAGCGCCCCAAGTAGTTATAAAACAAACTAAAGACAAAAAAACGTGCTTTGCAGCTTTTCGGAATTAAAAAATTATTTAATATTTGGAAATATATCCGACTTAGAAATAGAAAAATATTTCTATTTAATAATATTAGATCATATTTATTCAATAATTTATTTTGAATAAGATATTCTTTAATTATCATTTTAAATGAATATACCGGGACCCCGAGCCTCGGTTCGGTAATTAAGTTAAAAAAAAATAATTCATTATTATTGGGTATGACTGGTAATTTATAATTATAAAATATTATTAAAATATATATTTTTAATTTTATTTCGAAATTAAATAAAAATTTTTAAAATATTTTAAATATAAAAAAATAATACAATATCCTTTAAAAAAATCGGGAGTGTCCTCCCCTAGACTTTCCCGCATATAAATAGGTAATTAGGTTATTATTATTATGTTTTAACAACAATAAAAATAAACAAACTAATTAATTTAAATTATAAAGTAAAATGGTTTAACACTAATATATATATCTATAATTTCCACCTAACGCTACTTGTATAGGTAAAATGTCACTTCCGGTAGTCAGATCATGATGAAATTTGGTATCTCAATTTTTTTCATATTTTTAAATCTATATACAAAATAGGAAGCAAATATCTCGAAGCAAACTGGTACTTTACTTGAAAGGTAAACGCAACCAGTGTAGGTAAAGTACCACTTCCGGTTAACCGATTTTGACGAAATTTTGATAGAAATCTACAAACTGTGAATAATATCGGTGTTCCAAATTTCGAAGTCCTAGCTTGATTAGTTTTTGAGTAAATTTGCTTACAGACATTACATACATACATATATACACACACACAGACATAATTCGAAAAATGGTATTTTCCGACTCAGGGAGGTCTAAAACGTCAAGATCTATCGAAATCTCGAAGTCGAAATTTTTGACGATTCCAATACTTCCCTTATACGAAGTATGCGGGAAAGTAAAAAGGTGGGAGTCAAATTTCAATATGGATGTCATTTGTGACGTGATCCATATATAAATTTAAATTAAGAAAAATCTAATGAAGGTGTATTTTTCCTGAGATGTGATCAATAAAACTCAATTTTTCTTTATAAATACTATATCTAGTGTGAATTTCAAAAAAATCGTTAGAGCGGTTTTTGAGAACCCATGGCCATACAAACAATTTTAGCTAGCATAAGAAGATAAGATAAGATAAGATAAGATAATAATAAATTATTTATAATTTTTAAAAAGTCATGCTACAAAATGTTCTGATGAAGTTCAGATAAGAAATTGCTCTTAAATGTTAGATGGAATATGTAAATGTGGTCAAGCAAGTTGCGAATCTAATGGCGTCTCCTCTTTCCTTGTTAAATGTGTAATATAACCCTTTCTTCAATTTCCTCCTACTTCCTTCTCCTGCTATTTACTCTCCTACTCCCATGAATAGGAAGTCACATTACTATCACAAAAACATGTATCAATAATTTTTGTATTTTATGATTCTGTTACTTGATTTTATTGATTTCCACTACTTAATATTTTTTCTGACAATATCAATTTTGACTTCCAGCTATTTTCCTATAAACATTATGAATTTTTCTTAGACTTTCTAAGAGTCTCCTAATGTTACTTAATACATTAATTTAAATTTATTCGATTTCTCATCAGTTTTGTCTGATTAATAAAAAAAAAGTTTAATAAAATTGGACATAACGTATTATCATTATAGATTTAACACTAATTTAAACCATTTTTAATAAAAAAATGTTACAGTTATTGATTTCTTCAATTAATCCTTCATTTTCTTCGAGACAAATTGAAATCGTAATTTTTAATTTGTTTGTTTTTTACATGAAAAGAATATTTATTTAAAAGTATTTTTTTTAGATATATTTTTGACAATAAGAGATTAAAAAAATATCGGTTTGATTTGTTTTTTTTTTTAAATGAAAAATAGTAACAATATTTTTTTTCTTTTTCATTATAGAATGAATTATTAAATTAATGAGTGATTCAAATGTATTGCTCAAAATTAATTCGAAATAATATAAGTTGGAAAATGTTAAGAAAAAAAGGATTGCTTCACATTTATTTATTATATCTGCCCTCACTTTCTTCAAGGTTAAAAGCTTCAAGCAACAAAAGACAACGATATTTGGAAATTCGAATTCGATATCAAGGCTATCTCTCTTTGTTTACTCTCAATTAACGATTATATATTCCAGATGATGCTTTTCTCTCTCTCTCCCTCTCTCTCTCTCTCTCTCTATATATATATATATATATATAAATTCAATTATATAAGTTATGAAACCTTTATATATATATATATAGTCTAATTTGAGTGGTAAGGGCGTCTAGGAATTAATTATCCAAATTTACATTAATATTGTATTCAAATTTAAAAACGAGAAATAATAATAATAATAAATAAGCCAATTAAATTAATAAGAAAGGATTTATTTATTCATTCAAAAGTCAAAATGAGATAAAAACAACAGAAAAAAAATATTTATATTTAGAAGAAATTCACTAATTAATTAATTTATATAACAGAGGATATATATTAAGATTATATAATAAAACAAATTCCACTTATTTCAAACAAATATTGAACTTTTAAATATATTTGTCTGTAAAGTCTCATCATAATTTTTATATAAATATTTTTTTAAATCATGCATTAAAGTGATAAATTTTATTAATCAAAAAATATCATTATCAAAAAATTCATATTCAAGGAAACATGTTTATAATAAGGAAATAACTACAAAAAATTAATTTAAATTTTTAATTTTTAATCATAATTTTATATTTTTTTTTATATATGAAATTTTGTATAAATTTAATAATTTCATTAATATGAAAATAGTTTACTCCCTTTCAATTTTATTCTTGGTAATAATAAATGTTTCATTATCCAATCAATTATTATTAATATTATTATTTTATAATAAAATTAATTATTTATTAATACTCATCTTAAAAAGATGTTTTATTTTTTTGCAATTATTTAAGTATATTTTTTCCCAGATGTGATATTATATATATATATATATATATGAGAGAATTTTTTAATTTTTTTATATAAAATTGATGATTTAATTATTTTAATTATTTATTTAATTTTATTTTTTTTACTAATAATAAAATTTCTCTGAATTGATTGCATTTGAACACGCAATGAGTAAAATTTCAAAAGTATGATATACATATATTAGAGAAAGAAAGAAGGAGAGAGATCTCTTATAAAAGAGAATAGAAGTAACGGGATTTCATAAAATATATCTAGTATACTTATAAGACTATACTTTCAAGAATTTTTAAATTTTCATTGGCCATAATAATGACATTCCAAACAGTTTTTAAAAATTGAAACACGAATTAAAAACATAAATAAATAGAAAAATATTTAATAAAATTAAAATAATTCACCCATTCTTATTGACATACAAAAACTATATTTTCTATATATTTTAATCTAAATTTTAATGGTAACTTATAGCTTAAACCAGAAACATTAGATGAATGAATATGTATGCAAAATAAAATTAAAATTAAAAATATACAACTTTATAAAAATAATCATCAAATACAGAATCAATAAATGCAATTCTTTTTTCTTTTAATTTCTCTGATAAGGGTTTAACAAGATAAATACTTATACAGCAAACATATCGAAAAATTTCATTTTGTTTTAATTAAAAATTATTTTTATAAAGTTGTAAATTTTTAAGCATATTTCTAGTTTTCAATAAATTATAAGCAATCATATTTGTATCAAATTCATATTTTTAATTGTTTTGATCTCAATGGCGTCATTGGGGGGGAGGTAAGCATGAGGGCCATTTGTCCCAATTACTCTTATCCTTTTTAAATTTTAAATGAATAACATGAAAAAAAAAATTAAATTACGTCCTCAATTCTTCTGATTTTTTTAAAATTTTTTTTAACTTATTCTAATTAAAGTATTAAAAAAAAGGATGATAAATAGATTCTAGTTTGTTATTACAAAGATATTTTTTTACAAATTAATTCTTTGGTAATTTTAAGAAAAAATATTTGCCCCCCCCCTTCCCAAAGTATAATTTGAAATGACGCCACTGATTGTTTTTACTATCTCGTAAGAGATAGTATTGCGATCACGAAAATTTTCGATGTTGAGATTTTGATGTTTTTATACGTTTTGAAGGTTCCTGAATCATTTTCACTAAGGTTGAGAAAAATGTCTGTGTGTGTGTGTGTATGTATGTAGACAAGATTACGCAAAAACGGTTTGAGCTAGAATGATGAAATTTGGTACATGGACATTATTCAAAATTCATAGTTTTCTATCAACTTTTGAGAAATGTAGCTCAACCGGAAGAGGGTCATTACCTACAACGTTTTGATTTTTTTTCCTCTAAAGTGACCGTAAAAATAAAAAATATATGTTTGATAATTTTTCACATGATTAATAATTGTATAAAACTGCTATATATAGAATTTCAGCTTGATTGAATTGCTGAAAGTCCCAGAATTAATTTTTTAACACTGCAAATCTCACGCGCCAACACGTGCCATGGTGCCATCAATAAAAAGCCAAACATGCGCTGGTTTAATATTTATTATTTATAATTTATAATTAATTAAATTTAATTTAAATATAATATATTATGTTATTTAATCCAATTCAAATTGCGAGATAGTCGAGTGGAGACACTCCAGCTTATTTTGACAAGATTTCGTTATTTTTTAAACAATATATATCTATATCTTACTCATAAATCTGTTCACGAGATTTACATTATTTTATAATCCAATAATTTAGACTTTTTTCTATTCATTTCCAGTATTTAAAATTAATACATATTTTGTAAAATTCAATTTATCTATATGTTGGATTTATACTCTCTGGAGTATCATATTATTTTTTTATTTGGGTAAATTTTATTATATTCTTATTTATTTTTATTTTAAGTAAATGAAAATATTTGATTGCTTGTATAGTAGTTTAGTGTCAATTTTTTTTTATCATAATAGTAATGTTACTAAAATGGAAGAATATAATGATATATAATATAAGAATATTTTTTAATATAGATATATTGCATGTAGAATTTTTTTTTTTTTAAAAAAAAAATCAAGTATAAATTATAATTACATCAATTCAAGAAAATTTCAAATCTTACCTGTTTATGTATTTTCTAAGAAAATTTCTATATAATAAGATAAATAATTGCACATAGAGAAGAAAAATGATTTGGATATTGAAATATAAGCCACCTTCTTCACCTCCCACGGGCATATTTCCACCAACATCATCATCATCATCATCATCATACAACAACTCTTTCCCTCTCTCTTTCTCTCTATTTCTTCCGCGAAATTTATTGAAAGAGAGAAAAGAGGGAAAAACTTGATCCGATCACGAAATGGTAGCTCACGGCGTTAAATAATAATAAACATTCATGTAAAAAAAAAGGTGGTTAGTGATGGAGATTTTTATTTTATATATATAAAAAAAATATGTAATGAAATAAACGAAAAGGAGGAAAATAGTTTTCGTTAAAATTAATTTTGTATAATCAAACGAGATAGAAAATATCAATTCTAACTCACCATCATTTTATATACTATATAAATTAATATTGAAAAAAAAACCTGTTTCTTGTTTTTCTACTTCTTAATCGAAGATACATTCTTTGGATAAATATTAAATGTAATTGTTTTATTTTTCAAAGGATTGCAACAAAATACCTAAGGATATTTCCGATAAAATAATATATGTATTTATAAATGTTATATTGATATTACATTAAAGAAAGAATTAATAAAAAGAATAAATTTTAATGGACTAATTATATATATAAACTAATTGTCCTATTTTTATATTAATAATAATAATAAATAGATAATAGTAAAGCCGGCTCCACACATGCGGTGTTTGCCAAATATCAAGCAAAACATTTGGAAAACACCGCATGTGTGGATGGGTTGGTATGCCGAGCAGAAACATTCGGGTGCTCGATAGTTCGCTATTATAGCGAGCACAAGACGAATATTTGAGAATATTCGGTGGTGCTTGTACAAGTTTGGCTCTCGCTCTACACATTCGGTATTTGTCTAGTTACGAATTAGTGACGTATTTTATTTACATTTTTAATATTATTTACATTTATTTATTAAAGCTTTTGTGGTTATTTTGATAATTATTAAGAGAATTTTTATTAAAAGATTTTTTTTTTTAAATTTTAATTTAATAAATAATTTTATACAAATAATGTGGTCTTTTAATAAAAATTCTCTTAATAATTATTTACATTAATAATATTAAATAAATATTTATTTATATATATATATATATATTTACAATATTACAAGATTTACCTGTAAAAAGAAATCGATTCTTAAGTTTTTATATCCACAATTAAAATTGTTTCTTTTTATATAATAATTTAACAATTCCAATTAATTAATTAATTTATATTATTAATATTAATATAATACATTATTAATATCAATAATATATAAACTATTTCAATTGAATTTAATTAAATTCAACAAACCAAATTATGGAGGCTATGTTTATATATTAACTAGGTTACCCCCGAAGTAATACATAGTATTTCGTTGAAAGTCTGTATGTAAAAGGTTTTCATCCATTTTGTTGCAATCAGTATATTACATTATATTATCATATCTTTTTATTTTCTTATTTAAAAGATATTTTAATTTAATCAGTAAATTAATTATATATTACTATTGTATTTGTTATCCATCTATCTATCCCTCTATCTATCGCTCTACGGATCTCGAAAGTAACCCCCAAGTATCCCAATCCTGAGCTATAACCATCTAACTACTACCCTGTCCCATCTGTCCTACGTCCCTTCCTACATTGTCCACCCACCGCGTTCTTTGTCTTACCAATCCCACAGGACGTTTCCCAATCGATTTTTCCAAATATTTTTCGCCAATCTTTAATCTATCATTCTAGCCATGGCCCCTTCCCATCCCAGTCTTCTCTATTTTATAACCTTAATAACCTTAGCTATATCTGTAGAAGCATAGAGGTCATGCAATTCCTCGTTATGCCATCTCCGCCATACCCCGGTGGTTTCTTTGGTCCTTAAATGCTGCGAACAATCCTAATATCAATTTCTCTCCCAAGATTATCCACCCATATAATATAAGAAGCAAAATAATTGTTCTAAATATTTCAATTTTCATCCATTTTGATAAACGTTTTGATGAGTTAAGCCTCTTTACTGTATGATAACAGGCGTTACTCGATTGCGCGACCTCGATTAAATTCTTATCCAATATTATTATCCTTTGTAATTACAGAATCTAAGTATTTAAATTTTTCTACATTTTCAAATTCTACATTTTGTATGTTAAAACTTTGTGTATTAATAATGTTTTTCTCTCTTTCTAAATATTTTGTGTGTTGTTGTTGTTGTTGTTGTTTTATCCCTATTAATTACAATCCCCATCTTATTTCCTGCCTCAATTTTTTTATGCTATCTTTAATAGCAATTGCCGAATCTCCTATAATATTTAAGACGTCTGCTTAGCCAATTAGGCTAAGCTGCCGTCTTGAAATATATCGGAATAACAATAGCACTCCTGGAGACACTTCTAGTAAATAAAATTGTCGCAACGACACAAATATTTTGTGAACAACTTATTATTAGTTTGCTTTCAGCAATCTGGAAACTAACAGAAAGAAAATTCTGAAATGATAAGAAAATTAATAAGATAAGAGACATTTAGTTCTCTATTATCAATTTAGTTTCTAAACGAACCAAATTACCCAGAAATGTCTTTGCTAGGAAAAGCCACTGGCATGATACTAAATGATGTTTTGACAAGTCATCTTGTACTGATAACCAAACGTTGCTTTTGATTGACAATTCATATTTCGAATTGTATCCAATTAATATTGAAGTTCCCCAGTAGCATTAATATTTTTTTTTTAGTTTAAACTAGCGACTAAATTTAAAAATACGCATTTTACTACACTTCAAATGTCTAACATAATGATTATACGAATAAATAAATAAAAGTTGCAAGAAGAAATAAAAACAATTTTAAAAACCTATTTTATTTGAACAGTAGAGGAATGTAGAAAAAAGTAAGGTAATACACAGGAAAAAGAGAAAATACGTATATATAATTTTGAAAATTGTGAAAATAAAGCAAATGGCTCCAATAGCAAATTCCTTGGACTGATACTAAATAGACAAATTGGACTAGAAACATAAACCAATCCCAAACAAAGCAACAAAGCAACTCAAGATGATCAATAATAAAACCAAAGAATGAGTTTAATTTTAATGAAAATCTTAATTTAAATACCCAAAATAGTCTTTAAACTAAAGTATGTAAATTTCAATAAATAATAGGAAAGATGTATAAATAAAAAAGAAATTATACCTGAATCTTTCAATCTTGCAAAAATGTTTACTCAAAGTTTATTTCATTCAGAAAAATCACGATCTAATAGAAAACGACAAAAATGTGAGTAAAATATAAAAAAGGGAAAACAAAAATCTTATTTACTTACATTATTTTACATACAAATATGTAACTCAATATAACAGCGTACCAAATCTTTGATGAAGTTGGTTCAGTATCTTAGGGTATGATCCTCTAAACTCTAAATTAGATGCCTTAATCGATTATTATGAAAATCATGCACAGAAATTTTACATATTCTTGAATAATCCATGAATATACCAGGTATATAAACCTTATATGATTATATTTTCATAATATATATATAGATAGATAGACATAGGTATTATATTCAAAATTCAAAATTTATGAAAAAATTAATTTTTTTTTATTATGCTTTTTCTTTTATACTATAATTTTAGAATGATATAATCATTAATTTAATTTAAAATATTAATTTCTTATAGTGATATAAAAAATAATCTCTTTAATTAGTTATAAAATATTATCTGTCCAATTTTTTTATTTCATCCAATACATATCTCAAGTTACGTTCATTTCCTTTCTATAATATTTAATAAAAAAAAGAAACACTTTACGTCACGATTTCCATGTTGTTTGCTTATTTAGCTACAAAATATAATATTTAAAGAAAGAGATAAAGACAGAGAGGGTTGTTACTGAATGGATGAGGTGTGGGAGAAAGGGAGGAACGAATGGAGGGAGACACAAAAAATAAAAAAATTAGAAACTCGCACATACTTCTAGGTGGTCAGTAAGAAGGAAGAGAGAAGACTATAGTTATCGGATATTTGTTTGAAAATTGAACGTTCTATCAGAGATGAAGGAAACCTGAGATGCGTGGCCGCCTGTCTTTCTTGGTCCACTTCAAAAGTGAACAGCAGATTGAGAGATTAGAATGAACGGCAGGCGGTTAGCAGGAGGAAAAGGCAAACGTTTGATGGGAAATCAATCCGAGTATACAATATACACAATACGCACACACAACATAACAACAGATAAAACATTTCAGATCAATAAAGAAAATAATATAAATATAAAAAATTTTATAAAATAACGTTTTTCCAATGGACTAAAAAGAATAAAATAATTTTTCAAAAAGCCTGACAAAGTTTATGGGTGAATTGCTTCATATTCAACGTTGGGCGCATTTAGTTTTAATTTAATTTAATTTTAATCTTCCAAAATTGATTTTATGCATTTATGTTAAGTAAATGTTATTATTGAATAATAATTATTATATTATATTTATAAATAAATAATTTTTATTAATATGAGATTTTATAAATGTATATTTTATATATATATATATATATATATATATATATATATTGTCTTCATAAAAAAGGGTTATTCTATTGTTTTGTTTCCTTTCTATCGGGGACATATACGATGTATAAAAAAAAAGATATTTTTAGGGGAAGAAACCCCTCCTCATTGGCGTTACAATTGATTAATAGGAATTCATCATTAATTTTAATGGTATTAAATATTTTTAAATACGTTCAAAATGAAAATCTATCCTGAAATCAATATTTATGTTTCAAAATCCGTTGAAAAAGAATTAATCGGAGCAATTAAAAAGGAGTTAGTTACTAAAAGTAATTAATCGCTTAAAGGCATTTATTTTTTTATAACTTTACATTTGATTCATTTTAATCTAAAACAAGTTAAAGTTTAAAAAATTATTATCATTCTAAAAAAAATTGATTTTTTTTAAATTCTCATATATCCCTATATATCCCTAGTAATATAAATTATAATTATATATATATATATATATATATATATATATATATATATGGGCTGACCATATATACCGTTTTCATATATTTTTTGACCGTACGATCGTTTTAATAAAAATGTCCCGTTTTTAACAAATTATAGCAAAAACTAAAATTGTGTTATGGAGTGTGAGTAGTTTTATGGATAAACTTAAAATATCGAATTTTGACTTCCTCATCATAGCAATACACCCCCCCCCCTAGATTTGACTAAATTTTTGCATAGGTTCTGTCAGTATAGTTGATAGAATTAGTATGTTAAATGGTTAAAACTTATTTTATCATCTTACTTTTTTATGAATACATGATATTTGAAGAATTGAATATTAGAAGGGGTCTATGAACCATTTTTTTATGCCATTATAATGTTTTTGTATATTAGACATAAAGGTTATAATGGCATACAAAAAAATGTTTATAAATACCTCTTCTAATTCTCAAGTCTTCATTTTATAACACATTTTGTCGACATTAAATGTCTTGTTTTTGTCACTCTAGACAATATAATCATTATATAAAGTATAGATATTTTAATAATAATAATAAATATATATAATTCAATATCAGATTTTTCAGAATGTATGTATATCGACTACTAATACATTTTTGTAGCTCTAAATATTATAGATTTTAAATGAGAATACAATAATTTAATAAAATGGTGGACTCTCTAACTTAAATGTTTGGTTTAATTATTTCAAAAATATTAATTCTTAACATCATCAAAGATTTTATTTATATTAATTAATAAAATTTATTTAAAATATTAATAAATTTGAAGACAACTTGAAAAGTAAAAATTGAAACAAAAATGGAAGAATAATTAAAAACATTTTAAGAAATATTAATTTATAACAAAGTTATTTATAAAATTCTTAAATTTCAAATTATGTAGTTAATAATATATCATTATTTCTTTATCCTCACGAATTAGTCTATTCATTTATGATTTAGAAAATAATTATACATTTGAAAAATGGTTTCTGCTTTTCAAATATTTATAATTGATAGCGATGGTGCTTTATTAGATGAAAATACAAAAGGATTTATTTTTCAAATTTAGACAAAAATTTCTTTTACAAATCCAATTCATCACGAATAAAAAATAAAATAAAACTCAACTTATAGAAATTAGCTGGAGTGTCTCCACTCGACTATCTCGCAATTTGAATTGGATTAAATAACATAATATATTATATTTAAATTAAATTTAATTAATTATAAATTATAAATAATAAATAATAAATATTAAACCAGCGCATGTTTGACTTTTTGTTGATGGCACCACGTCACGTGTTGGCGCGTGAGATTTGCAGTGTTAAAAATTTAATTCTGGTAATTTCAGCGAATCAATCAAGCTGAAATTCTATATATAGCAGTTTTATACAATTATTAATCATGTGAAAAATTATCAAACATATATCTTTATTTTTACGGTCACTTTAGAGGAAAAAAATCAAAATGTTGTAAGTAATGACCCTCTTCCGGTTGAGCTACATTTCTCAAAAGTTGATAGAAAACTATGAATTTTGAATAATGTCCATGTACCAAATTTCATCATTCTAGCTCAAACCGTTTTTGCGTAATCTTGCCTACATACATACACACATACACACATTTTTCTCAACCTTAGTGAAAATGATTCAGGAACCTTCAAAACGTATAAAAACATCAAAATCTCAACATCGAAAATTTTCGTGATCGCAATACTATCTCTTACGAGATAGTAAAAATGTTGAAAATCTTAAATGAAAATTTCAGTCATTATTTTTTTGTAATGAAAAATCATTACTGTGAAAGAGCACATCAGAAAAAAATAAAAGACCTTATTTTCATAATGGTGCTCATTAATAAAAGATCAGAAGATATTACAATGCAGAAAATTGTAAAATGTAAGTGACACACAAATTCTTAAAAACAATAAAAGAATGTTAACATTTAATATATATTAATATAAATAATTATCAATCTTTTCAGTGAGGAAGATAGGATTTAAATTGATAAACCACATCTTTATTCATCGAAATTTAAAATAACAACAGCCAACACAAAGATATTAAAACTTTTAATTTGATATTTATATAAAAATCGAACGTTCGATCAGAGATTAAGGAAACCTGAGATGCGTATCCGCCTTTCTTTCTTGGTCCAATTTATTTAACAATTTTTTTTGTTTATGTATATACTAGTATTTATGTATATATATATATGTAGGACAACAAATCTTCATTTTATATGGATTCTTTTTTTTTATTATTTGAAATTATTTAAAAGAACAATTTTAATTACTTCCTTATCTATAGATACATATTTTAACAATATAATAGATTATTAATTACTATACTAATCTATATTATAAAATCTTTTTGTTAAACTTCGAGAGAATTGTTAATTTGTGAGTTGAAAAAGTCAGTGGGCGTGTCTATATGAGAATTTAGTGGATGGATTATGTGAGGGGAGAAGGATGGGGGAGGGAGATTGGGGAATTGAGTAGTGGGAAATTGCAATAACTTATAGATAGCATATTTTCGTAATTGTTTCATTCGAAATAGTTGCAACCCGAGAAGGCAGATGCCTTATTTGTGACTAGTGTGTACGCGCACGCAAACACGCATCGCACAAGTGTACTCGATTTAACCCACATTTATTTTTATATCGGCCGCTGCTGAGCGCGACTCACACTATTACAAAAACGGATAATGATTTCAATAAACCAACATCATTTCAATTTTATCATCTATTTATATATAATATTTTACAAATGATTCAACTTGTTACTAAAGTTTTTGAAAACAAAGCATTAATAGAATTTAACATTAGAATATGATATAAATCGTATTGAAAACGATTTCTAATGAATTTATGTAAAATATGGGAAAAATAATTATGAATTAAATATCAACTTGAAATACTTATAGAAAAATTGAGCTAAATATCAACAATAAAATCTGAAAAACTATTGATTTACCGGTCGTATTTATTGATGGGTGGCGTGGTCTATAACTTTGATGGACGAGAATCGATTCAGCTTATTTGAAAATAGTACTCTCTTTAGAATTTATGATCCAAAAAAAAGATGGGGAAAAAAGTATAATAATGAATTATAGATGACTTCTATGCACCTTCAAACATAGTTAAGAGGATTAATATGATAGATGAGACAAGTAGTTTGAATGAATGAAGAAAGTCTAATTTGTTTATAGAGAAACCAAATGGTAAATGATTAAGTTAAGAGAAGGGGGTCTTATAATAAAAAAAATAAGGGAATGGTTAGAAGTTGGTGTAGAAGAAATATGTGAAGGAGGATATGACAAGGCTGGAGGAATGTGGTTGTTATGACCGAGAACTTTGAAGTTCAGTAACGTCACAAGAATAAGTGGCCAACACTCGTTTCCGAAGTCCTTATTTGGGCCAATCTAATTCGTTTTGTTGGGAAAGTAAACATTGTATTCCTATTCAATTTCATATTAATTTGTGTGTGAAATTAAATTTAAAAAAATACATAGAAATATGCGGGTTTTTTTTGAACCTCGATAAAAATTGTCATTATTAATATCTGGATTACTTGTTATTAAATTATGTGTCGATCCATGACCTAAATAAATATATAAAATTGATTAAATTAAATGCAAATCTCCATCTAAACAATTTTGCAAATATTGATATTATTATAATTCATTTATTTATTTATTTATTTATTATAATTCGTGTTCCATTGTTTTAATTATTTAATACATTTTTTTAAATTTTATATTTGGATTGGTACCCATAATAAATATTTGATTAATAAACATCTCAAAAAATTAATAAATAAATAAAAATATAGATTCGTATTTGTTAAAATAATTATTTTTTAAATGTCATTTAATTATTTTTAATTTAATTAAATAAAGATTTTATTTGTTTATATAGCTTCACTTAAATGTATTTCATATTTTTACTTTTAATTACTTGATTCATTAAAAAATTTAATTTAATTAAACGTATTAATTACAATATAATAATATTAATTAAAATTGTTTTCATTCTTAAGGGGATTGAACTTGATCAATATCATTGATATACTTTTTTAAAAGTTCTTAAATTATTATAATTATTTATTTATTTATTGTTTATTATTACATACTTGTTAATATTTTGAATCATGTGTTTGTTCATTCATCTAACCTTGCATTAAGATTATTAGATAAATAAGAGAATAAAATGACATCATTGAGGGGAATAGTGTATGAAATCTTGGGCCCGGATACTACCACTCAAGTAAATCTCATTAACCCATTACTCGAAAATTCATATCAATAATAAAAAGTTCAAAAAACTTTCAATACCATTGAAAATTAACATTTTTTTTTATCTTCACATTGAAATAAATAAATTGTATTGAAATTTATTTGTTTGTTTTATTATGATAATTTTCAATTTGTTAAGTTGTTTATTTTTTTTCATTTCATGAAAATTTCTCTTAATAATGTTATGTATCTCATCGCATGTTTTTTTTCCTCTATAAAATTTAATAACTTTCAATATAATTTAATCATTGCAATTCTCCAAATGTAATTTTCCAATTCGCAATCAACTTTATTTAATTAATGTAAATTTTCAATAACAATTTAATTAATAAATCAATTTAAAATAGTATATTATTGTATAATTGAAAAAAAAATTACCAATTACGATTTTAGATATTTGTTTATGAAAGAAAAAAATAATATATAAAAACTTGGGTATTTAATTAAATGAAAAAATTAATATTTCAAAGATGGATAGATGAAAAAAAGAGTGGGAGTTTAGAGGAGGAAAGAAGGAGGGAATTAGCTATAGAGAGTCAATGTTATTTGTTATTGGTTAAATATTTCAAATATTATTTGTATAATTTGAAAAATAAGTAAGCAAAAAAAAAAACCTGTTGTAAATTATATTTGTATACAATAAATGTGAGATAATGAGATGCATTGAAATATTGTCCAGGATAATTTCGTTAGGAACCAGTTGGGAATTAAAATCTCTTGCTAGATCGTTAAATTCGACTGAATAATAAATATAGTATATCTATCTTTATATGTATATACATACGAAGATGTTTTAAACATTATAAGGATTAGTTAAATAATATTGCGAAGCTTGTAGTCAGTAAATTTTTTTATTTTTCTCAGCATTATAAAAACATTTTCTTTAAATAAATTATTTTGCTAATGTATATGAATAAATTTGGAAATTGTTGAATTATTCAAAATTTTAATTATATTACTTTATTTAAAAGATTTAAGTTTTTTAGATTTTAGAAAAAAAAACAGTAGAGAGAGTGAATTTAGTAGACATATTTCCTTTGACTTTATTGTATGAAATTTCTCAACGAAATATTTATACTTTAAGTTGTTCTAAGTTTCAAACAAACAACACCCTACAAATATTGACAATTAGTTAGTCGGCTAGTGTTATTTTGGATTCATAAATCTTATATATATAATCTTCTATATATATAAAAAAAGGTTTTTGTCTGCACATTGCTCAGAATTTAAAAATTTTTGCATATCTTCGCGTTTCATGACCTCTAGAATCCAAAAGTGACTTTAGAATTTTTCACGTCTGTCTGTCTGTCTGTCTGTCTGTCTGTCTGTCTGTCTGTCTGTCTGTCTGTCTGTCTGTCTGTCCGGAAAATTACTATTTTATAGACTCAGAATTGGCTGAACCGATTTCTTTGAAATTACATCACAATATTCTTATATACCTCTAGAGTAACATAGGCTATAAATTTTATTAATATCTTATCAATAACCGCAGAAATTAATTTTTTAAAGTTTATATAATTCTCCGTGTTGTTCATTCAAGAGCAGCTCGCGGCTCACTGTCGGCCTAGCGGAATCATTTCAAACAATGAATTATCATAGAGATTCCCAATCGAAGAATTATTATAATATTCCCTTTTTATTTTAAATTCTAATATACAAATATCAATTCAATTAAATAATTTATTCTAAAAGTTCTCAATTTAATTAAAATATTTATTAGATCATATTTTTATCTTAAATTATTTTTTATTTAATTGAATATTTCTTCTTTTCTATAATATATATATAATAATATATAAATTTTATCATTGAATAATAAAAAAAAATATTACTTAACCTGAATTAAAATGACTGAATTATATTATCTTTGTTTTTTATTTTAATTTAATTACTCTATTATTAATTACTAAATATATATATATATTATAAATAAAAATTAAAATATGATGATATAAAGTTGTTTTAAATTTTTGACATTTTTAAATTGGGTATATTTTTTAAATTTATTAAAATGTCTTTTTTATTTATTATGTTTAAAAGATTCATTTTTATTATGTGATATTAATAAAAAATAACGATGCTCTGTGCAAGTCGAATCATGTTGCACATAATTAAATAACAATTGCCAAACAAAGAATATAATATTTTTTTAAATTCTTATATTTAAATATCATTTCAATTAAATAATTTATTCTAAAAGGTCTCATTTTAATGCAATTTATAATTTTCTTCTAATTCAGATTTAGGACAAATCGTACAACATTATATCAAATCTCGCTAAGAACATTCAATATTTTTGTACACAAATTATTCAGAGTATTGGCTAAGCGTATCACTCACAATCAGTTTATATTGAAATTTATATAAATTAACAAAGTAAAAATTTTTATTTGTTTAAATTTTATTATAATGAATCAAAAAAAATTAAATATATAGATCACATGATTAAGAGAAGCAAAAAACTTAACAGAAAATAACTGTTGGATGGAGGTCGGACATGACAGAAACTGTAAGCGAAATCTTCATATTGCGGCTAATAATTTTCAAATCCCCTAGCACCACAGAATTTAAGTTTCTTTTAAGGAAAATAACTATGATCTAAAAAAATTAATAAATGAACTTAATAATAAAAAAAACAAATAAATCAATTAATTTAAATTAATACTATTAATGAATGTATATATTGGTCATTTATCTATAGTTTTATACCGTTAATTTTTATAAATTGTCTCAAGTCTCTATTTTTGCATTTTCTCAAGTTTCATTATAATTAAAAATATTCAATAATAATCTAGCAATGAAAATAAAATACCAAAATGTAATGATCAAGAAATATTATACTCTATTATAACATATACAATACTTATAAACTATAGGCGGAGGAAATATTAGGAGATATCATTGCGGGTTCAGGCCAAATCGACCAACATTAATTAAGATATTTTCATTATGACAGATATTAGGAACAAAACCGCGAATTCAATATTTCTGTTCACTAATTATTTGTAGACTTTAGTAAAACATACGCATAACTCAATAGATCCGGATAAACTTTTTCAAATTTTCAATCTTCAAATTTCTCTTGAAGGTAGTAAAGAAAGAATAAGATGCGGAAATCAATTGTAAAATATTAGGTTACTCAGACGACTTAAATATAATAGGAGATTCGGCAATTGCAATTACAGATAGCGAGGAAAATTTAATGGAGGTTTGAAATTAATAGTGATAAGAAAAAATATTTAGTAACAAAGAGGAAGAGTATTACCATACAAAATCTTAAGATACAAAATGTAGAATTTGAATATGTATAAAAATTGAATGTAATCATGAAGGATAATAATATTTGAGAAGAATTTAAATCGGGGTTGCAATCGGGAAACGCCTGTTATCTGCAATAAAGAGGCTTATCTCTTCAAAATTATTATCAAAGGGAATATATAAAAAGATTATTTTGCCTGTTGCATTATATGGGTGGGAGGCATGGTCTATGACCCTTGAAGATGAGAGTAGATTCAGAGTATTTGAGAATAGGATTCTTCCCTGCATTTATTGGCCAAAGAAAGATGAGGTCACCGGGTATGAGGGAGACTGTATAACAAGAAATTTGCTTGGCCTCTCTGCATCTTCAGAAATAGTTAGGGTTATAAAAGGGAAAAAGCTGCGATAGGCAGGGCACGTGGCTAGAATGGGAGAGGAAAAAGATATTGGTGGGAAGACCGATTGGAAAACGTCCGCTTGGAAAACCAATGACGCGTAGGAAGGGACGTAAGAGAGATGGAACAAGGGCTCAGGATAGGGACACTTGGAGAAATGTGGTTGTTGCGGCTAAGAACTTTAGAGTATCTTTGAGCCACATAGGTAGATAGATATAACATATACAATAATAATATATATAATTAATATAGTGATTAAATTAAAATATATTTTTTAAATAAGAACACAAAAAGAAATGAATGTTTTATGTAATATACTGATTGAAACAAAATGGATGAAAACCTTTTAATACTTTCAACCACCAAATACTATGTACAACTCGGGGGTACAGGGGGCGGAGCCCCCGTCTAGGTGTGAAGAGCGCCGAAGGCGCTCTGAGCAGCTAGTATAGGTATAAGAATGGGTATATATTATTTATTAAATTATTAATTAAATTTTTTAAAATTATATTTATTTATTTAAATCATCTATGTATATTTCATATATAGAAAAAAGAATAATAACTAAGATATTTTTTATATTTATCACTAATTATTAATAAATTTAAATAAATTTAATTAAAAATATAATCAAATTTTTTAATATAAAAATAAAAATTTTAGAAAATTATATATATATATATATATATATTATTTATTTATGAGAATGATATGTTTATTAAATTAAAAATTAATTTTACCTAAAAATAACTTTAATTTCTCATTGTAGGTAATTTGAAATTATAATTAAATTAGGAGGCAGCTAGCCGAGCGTGTAGCATAACAATTTTCTACACAAGAAGTCGGCGTTCGATTCCAACTAAGAACAAATTTTTCTAATAAAATTCAATTTAACATCAGCTGCCTCCGGCTCCAGGAACTGTCAGTTCCTGGTTCTATACATGCGGAAGGCAACGGGAAACCACCGCATTAACATTCCCAAGAAAAATTATCAAGGCTGGGCGGCTTCTAATGCTATCCTAGTCATGATGATAGCCAAACTCCGAAACGGAGACGGCACCTTAAGAAGAAAAATTAAATTTATTATAGTCTCTCTTAAATAGACCTAAGATTATGGTTTTTTCTTATTCTATATAGTATTTTAGGTAGTTTAAACTTTTAGTTATAGAAAACATTAATTCTCAATATTGTTTTTTTATTATTGTTTGTTTTAAATAATTGTTTCTTCTTAATATTTTTTTTTTAAATGTTTTTATGAAAGAAATAAACCTTCTAATAACAACATATGGTAACCCGAGAGGGATGAGAGGAATATGATGGGAATGTAGTGGGATGTAGAGGGGAGGGGGGGGGCAGAGGAAGCCTTTGGAACGTTTAATACAAGATAAGAACGAACGCAAATCCAGACCCGGACGTGACTTTCAGGGAGACTCACGCGTGCCATTTATTTTTAGTCTATATGAAAAGCGAAAGTGAACCCCATTCCCCCTCCCTCTCTTACACACACACACACACACCATACTCTTTCCTTCTCCCCGTCAACATCGAAAGAATCCCGCCCTTCAATGAAGCTTTTTACATTGCTTTTCTTTATTTTGAAAGCCAACCAACGTTCTGTTTGCGTTCATTTCAATCAATTGCCATGCATACCATGAATATCCCTCTCCCCTTCTAAAATTCTAAAAATAAATTTAAAAAGTTCAATTTAATCTAACATTCTTTGTTAAATACACTCCCAATTAAAATAATATTAAATATCACATTTATCATTTCAATAACAAAATAAAACAGAAGCGCCTGTAAATAGGCAACTGTTTGACAAATATATTTTCAAACGAGCACCTGTAATTTAAATTAAAAATATGTTCATTAACACAGTGGGTTAAGAACCAAGAGATAAAATTTTCCCAAATTAAATAATATATAATAACCATATTAATAATAATAATTTATTAATACCAAACAATAATCAAGAAAATTAAAATAATAATATTAAATAAAACACGAAAAGTACCATATTTATTTTTAAAAATAATATACCAGCTTATCATTAATATATTATTCTCTAGAATTTCTAGATAGTTATTATTAGAATAGAAAAATTAAAATTAAAAAATAATAATTTTTAAAAATATTTTTTAAACAAATAAAGCAAACAAAAAAGTAAATTAATTTTTTGGAATAATATAATTATTATTTATTGAAATTTCAAATTCCAATCTTAGTTATAAGTCTTTGTGTATTACACGTAATATATATTTTATTTATTACCGAATGATATTTATAAGTTAAAGTAGAGTGATTTTTGCTCCAGATTATTTATTCATTTTTAATCATGCAAATAAATAAATTCATTCTAATATATATTTAATATTATTTCAAATGAGAGAGAAAAGCGGTGTCTTTTTTTGTTTTTTCATTCTACAAATTCTAAATATAAACTTTTTGTTTTTTTTTTTATTGTGAATATCAAAAAGGTGAAATAAATCAGAACGTTTCTCACGATTGGAATCAAACCATTGGTTCGAGAAATTTTTAGTTTGTATTCGTTTAAGCATTGCATTAGTGTGCGTATGTGAGAGGATTCTATGAGCGAATGAGAGATAAAGGGATGAGAGAGAAAGAGAGAAAGAGAAGACCGCAACTTGTCGGGAGACAAAAACAAGTCAACACATACACACACACATACAAATATATAGATATATTTTATATATTTAGTTTGAATGTTTTGGGGGACCCGGTTTTTTTTCGTTCGTTGTGTATTTCTTAGTAAATAAATAAATCGTATATTGGCTTGTTGTGTGGTGGGGGTATAGGGGGGATGTTAGGAGGGGGTGGAGAAACAAACATGGCGGTCCTGCTGTTTTCAAACTCGTTGACCTTAACAACTGTGAAAATGTATTTGTGTGTGTACTCGGCCACTCTTTATTAGAGTACTTTTTAAAAGATTTGGAAGCTGCTAGGACCATGTCACAAACGACATCCGTAGCCATTAAAAACCTTCCCCACCTCACCCATTTCAATACATAGACATTTAATCCGTTAATATATACGTATATATAAAGTATTGGTAAACTCAAAAAGTACAAGAGAAAGAAAGAAAAGACGCCTTCTTTTTTGTTTCTTGTTATTTCCTCCTATCTCTTCTTCTTCTTCTTCTTCTTCAAAGTAGTAAGTTGAACTATTATACATCCAAGCATTGGGAAAAGGAGCTAGAGGGGTTTTCTGTTAGTGATGAAATATATCTACCTAATATTTAAAGAGAAACAGAGGGGAGTAACCATTTTTTATTTTATTTTTTTTTTTTTGAATTTTTTGAATTCTACAATTATATTGTCCAGTCACTCAGAATAAAAAATTTTTTTAAAGTAATTTTCAATAAAAAATCAATTAAATATAATCAAGACAATGCTTTATGTATTTTCAATTAGAATTAAAGGAATAAATTACATAGAAATATAGAAAATATAAAAAATTAATTTCTTCAATTGTTTAAATACCAATAATATATATATATATATATGCCACTCAGAAAGCGATTAACTCCACATAACTGAGAAAATGAAGACCAGTTTGTATTAAATACAGGGTTATTGATTACAGAAAAATGTATATTGAATTGCAATATTAAGATTATCAAGTTCATTATTCACTTCATATGTTGCAGATTACATTACATTACATTACGTTACTAGCAAAATTTTCAAAATTGGAGTTAATCGGTTTGGCTTCTGAGTGGCATATATATATGATATTTTAAATAATGTTGTTTTAATTTACTCATATACATATATTAAGTTGTTCTTTTATTAAATAATAAAGAAAAATTTTAAAACAACTAAAAAATATCTTTAACAAATTTATTTAGAAATAAGTACCGGGACCCCGAGCCTCGGCTCGGTACTTAAGTTAAAAAAAATGATTCATTATTATTGGATTTGGCTGGTAATATTAATACCTGGGACACCGAGCTCTCGCTCTACCCTTTAAAAAATATTGATACACAATTCTTTAATTATTTATTACAATTATTAAATGTTACACATTTGCATCAATCTGATTAAAATTAATGAACTTGTGCTCCTCAATAATACATAAATATATAATATATAGGTACATATATTTTTTTTCTATAGTGTTTTTTTGAAAAACTGTTTAGCGCCCCAAGTGGTTATAAAACAAACTAAAGACAAAAAAACGTGCTTTGCAGCTTTTCGGAATTAAAAAAGCAAAATTGGCAGTCGTGGGACTGGCCGACAGAAGTGAAAACTTCTGCGTAAGAAATTTTAAAACAGACGAAATTCGCGCTATTTCACGAGAAAGATGAATTTCATATGCATGTATATATATATAACTTATATATTATTTTAAACATATATTTTAAACAAATTTGTAACTTATATTTATATATATATAAATACACAACTTTGTTTAAAATATTGCAATACGAACTGTTTTATAATTCTTATCTCTAACATAAAATATATATTTATTATGTGAAGTTCATTTCGTATAATTTTGATTATATATGTATATATGAAATGAACTTTACATAATAAATATATATTTATATGTTAGAGATAATTTATAAAACAGTTCTAATGACAATTCAAATTTCGCGCTCTGTTATAAGAAATTTGAAAGCAGATGGTTTCATGGTGTTGGTCACGATCACGCGAGTTCTATACTTTTTCCCCATCCCGCAAAAGTGCTCAACGCCGCTAAAGAAGTTTTCACTTCAAAAATTATTTAATATTTGGAAATATATCTGACTTATAGAAAAAATGAATATTAATTAAAGAAAGAAATAGTTTTTAAAATATCCTGAATAATATGTAACAATTTTCAAGATAGAAATTTATTACAATATTACAATTATTAACTGTTGCATCATTGCATCAATCTGATTAAAATGAATGGAACTTCGGGTACTCAATAATAATAAATAAAATAATATTAATAAATATATTGAATAATATTTTATTGAAAAAATATTAAAACTTATAAAACTATCTAAAACTTTATTAATAAAAGAACAATGAATAAATAAATATAGAATAGTAATTTATTAAAAAGTAAACAATAGATAAAAAGAAAAAAAAATAACAAAATCATTATTTTCATTTTTAAATAACGATTCACCCGGCGAGTTTCGAACCGACGAAATCCACTCGTTAAAACATCAGTCCAACCGCTGGACTATATGTATTTAGATAAAAAATTGTCATTTTTTTACTGTCTTAGCAGGCAGTATTAAAAATTTTGACGTTTTCCATATAATATATAATTTTCAATTAAGAAATTAATAATGAAGCTGTATGTTTCAAGAGATATCATCAATAAAACTTAATTTTTCTTTATAAATACTATATCTAGTGTGAATTTGAAAAAAATCGTTAGAGCGGTTTTTGAGAACCATGATATATAGATAAATACATATATACAATTTTAGCTAGCATAATAAGATAAGATAAAACCAAAAAAGGAAGAAACATACAATTGTAAAAAAAGCAATTTGTATGCCTTTGAGTGTTTCATATAAAATTCGGAATTTCAGTGTATTTTATTACGAAGAAAAGCAAAATATGCCCTTAGGCGAAGATTGCCAATAATGTTCAAAATATTCTATATCACGAAAATTTAAAAATTCTGTGCAATTAATATAAAAAACTATATATATATATATATATTAAATGTATCACGCTATCATATAAATATAAATAATCTAATATGGAATTTTTGATCAATGATATCATGAAAATAAAATTAAATATAATCATCTAATAATTTTTTTTATATATTAATAATTATTCCAATCAATTGCACACACACACAAATAATTTTTTGTTTTTATTAAAAAATCAAATCACACATAATATGCTTGAATTAGTTTAACCTTTTTTATATAATTTACTAATACTAATATTTAATATCTAAAAAAATCCCTTACTTTATTCAATTTAAAATTGTTTAGATATTAATTTTGTAGAAAATTAATTGTATAAGTCTGATTTTCAATGATGACTACATTAATCATTTTATTTCAATTATAAAATTTTAATAATATTATATATCAATAGATAGTAAAAAATAATAAATCGATAGCAAATATTTCTTTTATTATTATCATATATTAGTTGTATATAATTAAGTATATTATCACTACACAAGAGAAGTCCATCTGTGTGTACGTGAAGTATAAGGGATACATTATTAATACGATATTAATTGATATTTTTTTCTGATTTTTTTTTTTTTTGGTTTTTAATATTTGATAACCTGCTAAAGATATTAAAATTGAAAAAATTAAAGCTAAGAGCGTAATAAAAAGATAGTGTTGAATTCTGTTTGTCTGTCTCATGTGATGTTCATTTATTGGAATGAAAATATTAGATATATTTTATTTATTCAATTAAATGTCAAATTTACTTTTCAAAATTAAAATGATAATTATTTATTTGGGTAAGAATTCTTTTAAGGAAGTAAAATTCCATAATCATAATCTATAAAAAACATCAATCAAGATACGTTTATTTTCTAGAAATAAATAAGTACCAACTTTGTGTTTATTGGTAGGGTGACCAAAAGTTCCGGTTTTCCGGGATTATACCGATTTTAGGTCCCCTCGCCTTGAAAAATGTCTTCGGGACTGTCTATTGTCCCGGTTTTTAAACATTTAGGTCGGACGAACGTTTTCTTACAATCAGTTGGCTCTTATTTTCGATTTTTCATTCAATATGGATCTAAAAAAAACGGTAAATTTTTTTACAAATGTCCCGGTTTGGTGTTTTCGAATTATGGTCACCCTATTTATTGGTATAAAATGGTCTCTTTTCTTGATCACTTGGCGTCACTACTGGTTAATATAACTAGTCACATCTTCAACTCTAAGTAAATTAAAATTATTTCAATATTTATATTTTATATGTAATATTTATATTTATATATATAATTAATGATATCATGGTTTAGTAATTTCATTTTCTTTCTGTTTTATTTTTGTTTCAATAAAATGTAAATTTAATTTCTCTTCATTAAATAATTTCTCGTCTGATTGGGGGCTGGTGAAGAGCTGATTACACGTCTCTACAAAATAATAAAATCATGAAACATAGACAGAGACATTTAATCAAAAAAATTAGAGAATTAAATTTAGAAACATGGGGGATGTGTATAGATAGCTTATTCAACTCAGTTGCCTTCCAAAACATATAATAAATATGACTTCTTGTGATATGTCAGGCATGGTTGATGACTTTAAGGAAAGAAAATTAGATTTTTATTTAAAAAAAAAGTGTTTACTTATAAAAACAAATTTTAGTAGCACTCTACCCCTAAAAAGTATTATTAGAAAAAGTTTAAAAAATTATTATCTTTTATTTATTCAATACTTTTTTGTTTAAATAAAAAGCGTTCGCTTCTTGTATCTGTACTTTATAAAAAGTGATTTAGATACTAAATATTTTACAAATTGTATTTATTAAGAGAATGAAAAATATCAACAAGCTTAGCTATTTTAAGATTTTTAAAGAAGAATTTGTTTTCATAGATTATTATTATAATAAAAAAGATGAAAATAATAAATCCCTTAAAAGAGGGCATTGGCTCTTCGATCTTGTTTTCTCACGAATTGTAAAAGTAGCAGTAGTAGTAATGATAATAGTAAGAAATAGAGGGTAGGCTTTTATCATCGATATTGTTCTCTCTCTCTTTCTCCCCCTTTCCCGTCAATCGGGATGGATCCGGAAGGAGGATGTTTGCAACCAACTTTCAGATGAGAGCCTCTGTATTACAGTTTCAGTTTCACTTGAGTCTGTGTAAATATATGTTTGTTTCTTACGGTCGACGTAAGAAAAGGATAGAGAAAGAGAAAGAGAGAAGAAAAGGGGTGGGAGCTTTATCGCGATATGGGCTTTAAGAAAACTCATCGGGCCTAACTTTATATATTGTATAGGGGAGATTGAGGAGGGAGGATGAGAGATGAGGGGATGGTATGGAAGGAGAAGGAAGGACAAGTTGGAATGTGTTTACTGTGTTAAGAAGACAGAGACGACGACAACCATGTAACAGATCAAAACCTAACTTTTCCAGATACTTTCTCTCACTCTCTCTCGCTCTCTCACTTTGCTATTTCTATTCTTTCTAGCCTTATTAAGACCTTGTAGAAGAAGAAGAACATGAATCATTCTTTATACACTTACACAAACAAACACATACACATGTAAAAAGAGCAAAACTAGTACGATTAGCTGGTAAACAAATCGGTTGAATGAATTGAGCTTGAAAGCGCAAGTGAATCAATAGAAAAAGAAAGAGAGGGAGAGACGAGTGACTGAGGGTGAATGTGGAGAGAAAGAAAGAGAAACGAAGACATCAAGGGCCATTCCGGATAAATACCATTACTCATCTTCAATATAAAATAAAACAGATAGTGAAAAGTGAGAGTAAAGATGGTAGAAGTAAAGGGATTGAGCACACGATGGTTAAGGAATATTTGCAAACCAATTCTTAGAAATATTTTCTATAAAATAAATTAAAATTAAAATATTATGTTATAGATTTTGATAGATTAATGTTAAATTTGCTAAAACAAAATTCCAAGATATTTAAGAAAACTTGTAGAAAATTTGGTTAAAAAAAAATAAATGAAATCATGTAGAGACTCTGAAAATTAAATTATTAAAGTATAGAAATATGATAGAAAAAAAAACAGATATAGATACATAAATAATAAATATAAACATTTTTAATTTTATTTTATTTATAATATATATGCAAGACCAGGCTGTGACGTCATGAATGGCTGGATTACGTCATATAATTTTAAATATTCGTGGTGATATATAAAAAAATCTCCTCATGTGAAATTTGGTGTGAAAATAACCCTTCCCTTCCTATCGTCGATCGCTAATACTACCACTTTCGGTTTCTGGATTTGCACCAAAAGTTGATCAATTCATCATACTGATGCATTAAGTAAATATACCAAATTTCATCAAAATTCGTTAAGTCGTTCAAGCTGTACACATCTATACAGACACACAGCGGACGGACGGACGGACCGACATCATGCTAAAAATACTTTTTTCTGTTAAGAAAATGTATGATTCGTGGAGATATGTAAAAATCTCCACATGTGAAATTCGGTGTGAAAACAATACCTCCCTTATTATCGTCGGTCGGTAATAAGTTTATACCAATATTGTATTTACTGAAAATCGGATTACTCTATTCTTTGTGGGATTTTATAACCAATCATCATAATTTCAACTCAATGGTACCAACCATTTTAATACTAGAGTGACATTATGATAATAATGTAAGGAATGGATGTTTGGAGCCTTCAAATGTAAGGAATTAACAAAATTCATACTTGTCTTTTATCACCATGGTAAATACTTTTTTTACACTGTATTTTCATTTGTCCTGAAAATAAACAAAGATAAAAGAGTTTTATATATATATATATATAAAAAATCTCTTTTAGTGACTGTCAATGGTCCTCTCTCACTCTTCCCTATTATCAGGGGCTGGCTTGTGTCCTTGGTGTACCGTGTGGTCTTCAAAAAACAATTCGCAATGATAGGTCCTTTCTCCCATTCCTGTTTTTTTTTAATATACATCTATAGAAATGACATTTTTCCTGGAACAGATATAAAAATATATATATAATTCCTTTTTAATACAACCGCCCACAAATATTGTTCTCGTGAAAAATTTCAAAATGAGAAATGAAACATTTTATGAACATAATTATATAAAGGTGTATTATATATATATATATATATATATATATATCGAAAAGATTCATCTACCTGAATATCCGGTCATTTATTTTGTGATCCTTTCACGCAACCTTCCTCCAAGGCCTTTACGAGAAAAGTTTTACTTAATAAAACATTCAAAATTAGAACTCTCCCCCTCCTCCTCCTCTCTATTTCACTTCCATCAAAATTCCCCCTCCCAATGCTGTCTTTCTATCCTCCTACCACCCCTATATTAAATATTCATTACGGAATTATAAATCCAGTACGCCGTTGGCGAAATTACAGGGCCTTCTTTTCCTTGTACCCGCCGGATTAGTATATTTGTTAAATGTGGAATTCAAATATTATTTATCTATAAAATAGGTGTTTATTAAAATTTTATGAAAATTTTTTAACTAAGTTATTTTTTTTTTACTTTTATAATATAAAGTGTAATTTAAATTTACATATTATTTTATATTGTATGGATATGTACAAACCACTGAAGGATATTATAATAATCGGTTTAATTTGAAGATTAGTCTCATGAAAAATTGCAACAATATACTAGTATTGTTTCAGTTCATGGAATGAAAAGATACCTACCATATGTAAAAAAAAATTTAAATATTAAATTTAAATTTATCATAATTTTTATATTATATAAAAAAAATAATGCTTTTACTTAGTCATTATTAAAAATTAAAAATTCAATTATATCTAATAAATAAGTAATTAATAATTTCAATCATTAAGTTTCAAAAAAAAATTTAATATAATAATTTTTATTTATCATATAAATTTTTAAATTTTCACACAATAATCTTCTTTCAAATTTTTAATTTTTTTATTTGTTATAATATGTATCATATTTATTAATAACTTGTTTAAGTCCTATTTTCACAGAAAAAAAAATTAAAAATAACCCTCTCTCTTATTAAATAATATAATATAAAAAATACAAATTAAAAATAAAAACAAGAAATTAAATTAGTTACTAATCATTTGTAAGATATAATCAAGTAGACTAATTACAAGAAAAATAAAAATAAAAAAAAACATTTAAATATTTTAAATTAAATGTCAAAATATACATTTATTATACATATATTATCAAACAATAGAAAAAATATATATAAATATATTAAATAAAAATTGAACTTGTTTTGAATTTCACATGAATTTTATTAAAAAAAAAATATCTTGTTGCTTAAAAATGTAATACATTCTAGTAAATAATTAAAAATATAAATATTTTACTACTAATTACTATATACCTATATTTGTTTTATAAATTTTAAAGAATTCACTTGGGAAAAAAAGATATGTAGTGAATAAAGATCTTGACAAGTCAAGGATTTTTAATGATAATGATGATGATGACTCATGAAAATGGAATTAAATAAAAATATCAAAAAAAAAATTCATTATTTAAATAGTTATAATAGGTATGGTATGGTATATTTATCAAAGTAATATTGCGATTAAAAAATACATTAATGGAAATGTCAACGATAGGGTGTGTGGAATTTCTAGGTCAGAAGATGAAAAAAGAAAAAAGAAACAAATAATTGATACTTAGGCACACCTTTAAACAAATTCATAATTATTAGAAATATCCTTTTTTTTAATGGATTTCTTCATTTTTAGAAATATGCATATAATCTATTCATTTAGTAAATATTTTATTATATTATTATTATTTTATCAACCTCCTTAAGGTATTTCTCTTATATAGGACTCGATGATGTTTATTGTTCTTCCCTTTGATACAATATTTATGAGCAATATTTATAAAAAAATATTTGATAATCATTCTAGTGGCAGTAAATATTTACAAATTATATAATATGTTACACCTAGTTATTAAATAAATAAACATCTGTATCATATAACTAACAAAGTAAAAATGTTTATTTATAATATAGATGCAATGAGACAAAATTGTTTTTTTCTCGAATGTATATGCTGTAAATTCTGTAAATAAGAGGTTTCAAACTGTGGTTCATGTATCTCTGGTGGTACTAGAGAAGGTCAATACATCCGTGAATTTTGAAATTTAACGTTTTTTAAATGATATGCTCCTGTCAGCAGGCAACCATCAGCTGACTCCTGTCAAAATTTGAACCAGCTGGGTCTTTTGGATTGTGTTTGACATTCATTAATAGCAGACTACCTTGTGATTTGAGAAAAAAATAGAAAAAAAGTGATGAATCCATGAAAATCCATGAATTGGCTCCCTCATCCGCCTTATTCTCCGGATTTAGCCCCGAGTGACTATTTCTTGTTTCCAAATCTGAAGAAATGGCTTGGCGGAAAGAGATTGGACTCCAACGATGCAATCATCTCACAAACAAATACCTATTTTGATGTCCTCGACAAATTAATTGGAAGGGATAAAAAAATTGGAGAAACGTTGGACGATCTGTATAGGAGAGCTCAAAGGAGACTTTGTTGAAAAATAAAATAATTTTTTACCCAAAAATCTGGGTTTCGTTCAAAAAGTCACGAACTTATTGACCTGCCCTCGTATCTTATAACCTGATTGTGGAATCTCCATTAAGTGGTACTAACACCAAAAAGATTAAAAACCACTGCTGTAATGTTTTATTTTCTTATTTTTTAAGGTTTAGTTTTAATTTCATTAATACAGAAATGTTATGTTTGTTTTGTTTGTCCTTATCAAATGTGTGTTTTGTCTTATGCCTATCGATATAAAAGTTCCGGAAACGATCCGCCATCCATCTCTTGAATATGTCCAACAAACTGTCGAACTCTTGCAACTCACAACAACCCCTCCTTCTGTATCCTCTACCCCCCCACACACACATATATACACACGCATATATATCTGTTCTTGTGAGCCTTCTAAAACGACGGCGACGCACTTCACTGCCATTTGTTGTGCGTAAATTTAGCTTTCGTAAAGAGGGGACGACAACGACGACGACGACGACAACGACTCTTATCGGGCTCCTTTCTCTCTCTCTCTCTCTTCTCTCTCTTCCATCAGCCCAACAGGGCAACACAAATACATAAACTTTATTTCAAATGTCCCCTCCACCTTGCTCTCCACCACTCCTATTTCGTTTCATACTCACAGAAAGAAAGAGAGAGAGAGAGGGAAAGAGTGGTTTTTCGTTCGTTCTGTTATTAGCTCGCATCGTCGTCATTTGATTACGAAAGATAAAAATTTATAGCATCTTGTCCCTATAGTTAGCCTATTCTCTCTCTCCCTCTCTCTATGTTTCTATACTTCAAGTAGACACACCAAAAAAGTATAAAAAAAGGGCTTGGCATTCCCATTAACATTTCCCTCCCCCCTCTCTTTCTTTCTTTCCCCCCACCCTCACCCACATTCGATCCGATAACTTTGCATCCAATCATCATCTTAAAAATGACAAATTTAATTTCCTGATTATAACGGAACATTCTATTTCAGAACATTTATTATTTTGTATGTAAATTGAATTCATTAAATTTCTTACTAAAAAAAGAAAGAGAGAAAAAATATATGTCGAAAGCCCTTACGGCTATAGGTCTTTTGATTAACATCAAATCAAACGCGCATTTAATATATAATATATCCTATAACATTATTTCTTCCTCTCCCCTTTCTCACACCCCTCTCTTTCTCTCTTTCTACATTATCATAAATAAAACTTCAAGAAAAGGATGCCGATTTTATAATTTCACTAATCATTAGATTGAGAAATTAATAAAAATAAATATTGTTATTTGAATCCAAAATTTACATTAAGATTAATTAAATATTTGAAATTTAATTTTTAGTGATGATTACCTCATTAAAAATAGTTAAATTTAACTTAATGTTGATAATAGAATACATATTAGTTATGGTAAATGAATCTCATCTATGCTCTATGCCTAATTTGAAAAGTAAAAAAAATAACACTAAATCTAAGAGACAATTTTTTATATCAATTAGAAATATATTTAATATTTAATACTCATTTTAACAACGTTTATTTGATCGACGGTTTGAAGTAAATTAATTTCCAGCTACAGAAACAATTTCAAATAATTTTAAGATATCTATCAATGTAATAACAAACAGATATCGATATAACATAAATATTTTTAATTTTATTTTATTTATATATATGTAAGACCAGGCTGTGACGTCATGATGACGTCATATAATTTTAAATTTAGAAAAAACTAATAAAGATGATTTTTCTCGAGGATAAAACCAATACAAAGTGCATGATTCGTGGTGATATGTAAAAAATCTCCTCATGTGAAATTTGGTGTGAAAATAACCCTTACCTTCCTATCGTCGATCGCTAATACTACCACTTCCGGTTTCCCGATTTGCACCAAAAGTTGATCAATTCATCATACTGATGCATTAAGTAAATATACCAATTTTCATCAAAATCCGTTGAGCCGTTCAAGCTGTACACATCTATACGGACGGACGGACAGACATCATGCTAAAAATACTTTTTTCTTTTAAGAAAAGGCATGATTCGTGGAGATATGTAAAAATCTCCACATGTGAAATTTGGTGTGAAAACAATACCTCCCTTACTATCGTCGGTTGGTAAAAATGCAAGTATAGTTATGGATGAAACGATACCGAGCTATCGATACTTTTACTCGATACCATATCGGTCGTAAAGTATCGATACCAATTCGATATCTATTGAAAAATATCGATACTTACTCGTATCGGTCGAATTTTTCATAGAATTTCAGGTAAATAATAACAGCAAAACGTACTGGTATTCTATTCATTAAAATATATATATTGAACAAATAAGTATAATTATGTTCGGATAGATTAAGCCAAGAAAAAATTCATTTTTTGATGTACTTCCTTTAAATATTAGTTTTTCTAGATGTTTTTTGTAATCGCCAATTTTTCATAAATAAACACATGAAATTTCATTTATTTTAGTTTAATTACAGTCTCTAACATGTATATCATTTTCCAATTTCTGTTTACAAACTTGAAATGACAGTTCCATAGGAAAGCGAAATAAAATGAAAGACAAAGATAGATTAAAACTCATATTACTAACAACCAATAATAAAAATTAAATGTTACTGTTCTTCTGAACGAACTTCAGCTAGCGTCGTACGCAGCGTAGTTACAGAATCATAAAGTAAAATACAGTGGTACAACCTATTCTACTTCTTTCTAGTACAATTTAATTGAAATTTACGAAATAAAATATAAATTTTCTTCCTTCAAACTAACGTGTACTGAGTATCTATACAAGTATTTTTGACCAATACTTACTTGGTACTAAATTCCAAAGTATTGGTTCCAAAAGTACTTTGTATCGAAAGAAAAGTATCGAATAAGTACTTGTACCGTACTGGTAACGTTTCATCCCTAAGTATGGTACATTTATTTATATTTCACAAATTCATCAGAAGTTCAATCTAAACTTCAAAAATATACTAAAGAATTATAAATAGTATCTACAACCGTGCGCACCTGCTTTTTTGTTCTTTCTTTCAACTTATTTCTAATCAATCGAGATAACATCTGATTGATTTTGAATTGGAGTGATTTTTTTTTTAGAAAAATCCTTTTGAGAATATCTTTCTCTGTGTTCTCTCTCTTCTCTCTCTCTCTCTCTCTCTCACGCATTCACTTCTTTTTCTCTTTTTGAAAACGTATTTGATACTTAATTTTATTATAAATCGCATCACCTTGATTGAAGTGATCTCAATTGTAATATTGGCCCATTGAATAGGAATGATTACGTAGACACAGAAGATTGTACTATTTGACAAGTCAAGTGAATCCTTACCATATTGACTGGAACGAAAGAAGAGAAGGAGAAGGGGTAAAAGCAAGGCAAGGCGGAGGAGGGTAAGGGGAAGAGGAGGAGGATGTATTTTCTCTATGATGATAAGCGGTTAGATGTAAAACAACCCCATACAACGGTATCTTCTTCTAAGCGGCTTATGTATGCCTCTTGGGTTATCCTCGTGGAAAACCCTCACAGAAATTTGGAACAATCTATCTGAATAGGGGATGATGGGCTCTATTTATTCATCCGAATAATGAATCAACCCTTCAATGGTTTGACTAAAAAAAACACTACTTTTTCATTAAAAAACACACCTGCATAATTTTATTTACACTTGAAATAATATGGATATTAAAAAAAAGCTATTGACTACTAGCTATCACGGAATGATTTATTTTAAAATAAAATACATTAAAAAATAGCATTTTGTAGAAAAATATTAAAATTATAAAATGTAATAAAAAACATAATCTAATTATTAAAAAATTTTAAATAGATTTATTTTTTTTAACTTTCACAAAATAAAATAATTATAGAAAATGTATTTCTTAATTTAATTTTCTAAAAATCAAATTATAAATTTATATCCTATATAGTTATAACTAGATAATTATTTTTATTTGTATTTTTTTATATCCTACTCTGATTAAAAAATTTCGCGATTGTTTCAATTTGATTGGGAGATAAAAATTAAGCATTAAAAAAAAAAAAACTTAAAGAAAATTTTTGATATAAATATAATTGTAAAAAATAAAATTTATTCGGGACATTCAAGAAAACAATTTTTTTTAATTTATAAATCAATTTACCAGATAATTTGAACACAATGGATATTTTGATAATTAAAATGAACATTTATAATTGATAATATATTAACACGTTCCCGTCGGCTTGAACCACCCGTGGCTCATGAGTGGTTGGTCCCATCGTACGGCTTGAGCCACAATTTGAGCCACGGTTTGAGCCATGAGTGATTTTGTATCTTGTGACATAAACAAAATCTGGACCATGTTCAAGTGCCATAATTGATACTATTATACTATACTACTATACTATTATATATTATAAAATATTATTATATATAACAGAGGTGGCCAACTAGGTGATACTTAGAATATTGAATATAGAATATATTGAAAAATCGAAAATGTTTAAGAGCCAAATCGGAAAAAAATTTGGGATAGATCGGATACATTTTACAACAAAGTTTTTAAAACTTGCAGAAATAACTAAATTTTAAATTTCCTTTAAATAATTATATGTAAATAAATGTGTAATGTCATAACGTAGCCTTTTTCCAGTTAAATATATGTAAATTCTAAATTGTGATAACTTTAAATTTATTTAATTGAGCCACAATAAAATCAAAAAGAGCTAGATGTGGCTCGCGAGCCAAGGTTTGGCCACCGTTAATATATAATATTAAATTATATATATATACCGGTGGTACATGCCTGATTTCGTATCTACATGAAAATTTATGTGGATCATATTCATATGCCATATTTTGTTACTATTATATATTATATAATATTATTATATTTTATATTTTATTATCATAGATGATTATTGTATCTAGCTACATGTACATTTGTGTGGATCATGTGAAAATATTGATACTATTATATATATTATATTATATTATATTATTAAATGAAAAACATTTTTTGATTTGATTTTAGAACTGACTAGCAATTGATCTTAAGTCTTAATCTTAAATATACCAAACCTGTAAACAAATATATGTTTTAATTAGAACTCCCTATATAATATATAATATATGTAAGTGTCTTTTTGTTTATTTTTCCGTAAAATTTTGCTTATTAAAATTCCGGGTTGTTTTCACGAATTTTTGTGAAATTTCGGTGCTCATTTTGGAGCGATTTTCGGGAGAATATAGCAAAAATGATTCTAGATCACGCATACTAAGACTCAGAATCCCAAAATTCACTTCTCTGAAATTTACCTGAAGATGGCGTCGAAATGGTCACCGAAACGTCGAAATTGAAATTTCACAAAAATACGTGAAAACAACCCAGAAATATCATTTCATGAATATTTAAATATATTCTATATTTTCGGATTTTATTCGCATATTTGTTTTTTTTAACATTTATTTGTTATTTTTTATCTATTTATTCTTGTATTATTATATTTATGCCATATATGTTCATATTATTTGGATTAAAATGTAATATGATCCAAATTTGCAAATCTCTTAGAAAATGTTGAACTGAACGCAATAAAAGGTAATCTAATGGTGTAGCATTCGGCGAATATGTGGACTGGGGCAGTAACTTACATACCAATTCATTAATTTTTTACAAGCTTTTACTTGCGCAGTTGAATTTTATTTATTGTAAATTTGAATTTAATTCAAAAAAATGGCATTACTTTCGGGTCCCCTATTATATAATTTTTTTTTAGTATTAAATATTTATTTAATTTGAATTTTTTATTTGCTTCAGATGAGTAGAGGTTTATAAGTATGAATTTTGGATTGATGAAAATATCAATAATATTAATAATAATAATAATAATAATTTTAAGTATTTATAAGAATCAAAACATAATAAATATAATAGAAATGACTTATGGCTAAAATATATTTATTTCTATTCTATATAATTCTAATCTTTTCTAAAAGTTTATAGCATTTAGAAATTGGTTTTTTTACTAAATACGTAAGTGTCATAATATATCAAATCTTTTCAATGGGCTATAAAAGTCAACAAAACACGACTAAAAAGTGCGTGTGGTGTGTATGTATGTGTGAGAGAGTGGGAAGAAATAAAGAAGTTCATGATATACGCAGGAACCATTTTCAAAAAACTATTATTGATTATATAATATTATATTTTATACATTACATATGTAATATTATATTAATATTAGTATAATATTAAAACATTAATTTTTACCCTAATCCTTTCTTATAATTACTTAGAAATGTAATATTCTATTAGATTTTTCAAAATAAAATTGTTTTTAGTTTTTAGTATCATTTGAAGCTACTAAAAACAATTTTATTTTGAAAATTCTAATAGAATATTACATTTCTAAGTAATTATAAGTTTAATAAAATTTTAAAAAATATCAAACATTTCCAAATTAATTGTGTACAAATTGCGTGATTGATGCTTTCAAACAATAAGCATAAAAATGAAAAAATAAAAATAAGAATATAGTGATGGACGACAAAGAGACACACGAAGTTGGAGAGTAATACCACCAGCCTAGAAATAAATTCCAATAAATTATTTCAATCACGAATTCGATTATGATAAAAGATATTTTCTTTGTAATATAAAAAAAAAAATAGGGAAGGAAATCTAATTAAATGAAGAGATGGGACAGTAAAATAGACTATAATAGGAAGGAGGTATATAAATAATAATAAATGTAATAGAAAAAGGAAGTTATTTGAATAATTCTATACAATAATCTAAACGAGGTTTTTTGGTTGCTATCATAGAAAAAAATAAATAAAGATAGATTATCGTTTATTCAAGAAATCGATATAAATATTTTTTTTTATTTTTATAGTTAAAAACACAATCAAATTTTACTCCCCAAATGTTAATGAATGGCAAGAAAATATATTTCTATAATTAATATGTAATTAAGTTAACGCCTATCAATTATTCTTTGAAAAAAAATATCAATTAACAATTTTAATTTTTTTTTAAACAGATTTTCATGAAATTAGATATGAAAAGAATTAAATAATTCAATATAAACTAATTTATATATTTTGGTGGTTCGTAGAGGTTTGAAATTTCTCAAAAATTTATAATCGATGATATAAGTTGAGTCAATATGCATAATTCAACATGGAAAAAATTGTGAATCTTACTTAATGAATATTTTAAATTAAAAGAGCTTGAATAAATAATGATAATGTTAATAATTTTAATCTTGGATTTCATCTCTTAGATATAAATTCTGCCGTATTGTAATTAATTTTTTATCAAAATATTTAATAATTGCTATTTGTTTCTAATTATTTTTTTTTAAACTTTTTAAAACTGTTGAATGAAGAAAATAAGAATATCATTTGTTATTGATGACAAATGATATTCTTTTCAACAAAAAAAGTATAAATGTATCAAGTTATGAATCTTATTGAAAAGATTTTTAGGAAGATAGGGAAAGAGGATCATTATTAGAAATTTTACTCAATTAGAAATGCGAAATGTAAGTCATATATAGAAAATTTAATTTGATATTGTATAATTTTTATTTTATTGTTTGTTTTCAGGTCATTAATCTATATAATTAAACGACTATGCAATGCTCCTTCTAAACAGTTTCATGGATCTTAATGGTTCGGGTTTCATTAGAACCGTCATGACCCAAGGATAAGGTATAAGGTTGAAAATTTCAAAAAAGTTGATCTGTTCCAAAGTTATGTGCAAAATACCGACCCAACCCAAATAAACAACGCCTTATGTGGCGCCTCTGGTGGCTCAGCTAAGAAGTTGAAACTCAATATAAAATTAATAATTCTCGAAATTTGCATACAAAGAATGTTTTTAAATTTTTATTTTAAGTTCTAATATTCTATAAAATTAAAATTAAATTAAATTAAATTGAATATTACTCCTAATTGATTAATATTTTTTATATTGAAATTTATATTTTATAAAATTGTGCAATTTGCAAATTTGAAAGAAAACGTAGATTGTCTAAAGAAAGGTCGCGATGGTTATCTCAGAAAAAAATTAAAATATATCTGTATATTTTTGATGATGGTATTGAATTGCTATTTTCTTTATACACATTTTTAAAGAATTATTTATTTCTTGACATATTTTGTTATTTTGTATTCGTTGTAAATATCACTAAAATGTAATAGTAAGAATTTATAAGGTAGAGCCCATTTTATTTATTTTTATTATATATTTTTTTAGCAAAGATGTCCTACGATGATATAAATTAAACATTGATTTATTAAACCATGTTCATTTTTACTTTTTTACATCTATACAGAAATTTTCATAAAATAAAAGAAGAACGTGTTGTCATTATTAATATGGAATATAGACAATTTAAAAGTAAAAAATAAAGAAGATATGCTACTCAAAATCAAATCAACAAAGGAGTTATATACACTAAACCCCTTCGTGGATATGAATATTTTAATATCCTGATTGAATTAAAAAGAATTAAAACCTTTCGTATACAGACTTTCAACAAATTACTATTTATTACATAGGGGGTACAGGGTACAAAGCTCCCTGTCCAGGCGTGATGAGCACCGAAGGCGCTCTGACAATGAGAAGCTAATAATAGATTAAATATTTTATAATAAAATACAGATAAGATTATTTATTTAATTTTAAAATTTATTAAATAATTTTTCAAATCATTATATTAATTCACATAAATGAGAAAAATCCTCTCAAAATGGGGCTTTTATAATAATATAAAAAAATAAAAAAAATTTATATTTAATTTCGATTATTTCTAACAATACCATAAAATCATCCATTGAAAAAAAAAAGAATTCAATAAATTTTCTTCGCTAAAAATGATTAGTAAAAAATATGTATGTATTATTTCGTTTAATATTTATGATTTGAATATAAATAGTTGAAGGATTGCATTAGATCTTTAGATAAAAATTTAAAATTTTAAATGAGTAAGAAAGTATATTAATGATGAATTGGCGTAGTTGGTTTTCGTAGCAGCGCTTGATGAGGTCAATTGCTGCTGGCAGGGGGACCAGCTTCTGAGAGGCGCGCGTGGATACCAATACCAATAATCTATTACAAAGTTTATATCTATGTGTAAGTGTATATGTGTGTACTTGGTATGCATGCATGATGTGCGTCTTGATCTCAACTCTAATTCATAATTAGAACAGATTAAATAGAGACAAGAACACATACACACAAATAAATATATGTAATATATACAAGAACAAACAAATATAAAAAGTGATGAGGAAAAATATACATTTAATTTAATTATACTTTATATATACAGATTATTTCATTTGAAATTTAAATTAATATTTACTTATTTGCTTTAAAGAAGATCCATTCTTTTATAATTTTCACTAAAATTTCATTTACAAAATAAATAAATTATTATTATATAAAGTAAGTTTAAATTTTAAATATCAATAATTTAAATATTAATTATTTTTTATTTTCATTTAATTTTATCAATAAAAGTTTTTACAAAAATACAAAATATTTAAATTTAAATGAATTTTTTTTAATTTTTAATTTTTAAAAAATAAAATAAACCTATTGTAATTCATCTCATTAACTTTTCAAACTTTTTTACCGATCGACGATAGGAAGGGAAGGGTTATTTTCACACCAAATTTCACATGAGGAGATTTTTTACATATCACCACATGAATCATGCACTTTGTATTTGTTTTATTCTCGAGAAAATCATCTTTATTAGTTTTTTCTTAATTTAAAATTATATGACATCATCCAGCCATTCATGACGTCACAGCCTGGTCTTAAATATATATTATAAATAAAATAAAATTAAAAATAATTATGTTATATTCCTATCTGTTTTTTATTGGATTAATAGATATATTAAAATTATTTGAAATTGTTTCTTTAGCTGGAAATTAATTTACTTCAAACCGTCGGTCGGTTCGGACCTGGCCACAGGTCAACTTATTATTTTAAAGTTTTATGATTAATGAAATATAAATAATTAATTTATTTAGAAATTGGGATATATATATATATACAGGGCTGGACAGTACAGCGTATGCAAAATTTCAAGTTGATTGAATGACGGGAAGTTGTTGAAATATCGATTATAAAATGCCGCGGACAACGTACAACCGGACAACCCGCGTATAACCGGACAGAGTGAGTTAAGTAAAAGTGTATAAAAAGGGCAGGTAACGAGTAACGAGTTCCTCCCGATTGTTTTTTTCAATTTGGCGTTTCGGCAATTTCCGGCAAACTTCGAAAGAGTTATGGAAAGCGGCCTTCACGAAATTCGAAAATTTGTTAGATATTGAATTTGTGTCTTTTATGAAAGATAAAAATAAAAATATTAACTCTATAGAAAATTACCCCACAATAAAAACATTATTTGTTAAATTGAATACTCATTTGCTCATCTGCGCCAGTAGAAAGGTTATTTTCTTTTGCATCATATATACTTGCCCCCTCTAGATCTTCTTTATCTGACGAATTGTTTGAACAATTAGTTTTTTTGAAAGGAAATCAAATTTTTTCCTCTTATAATATTGATTGACAGCATTATTAGCCTACACTTTATCAAGATTTAAAAAAGTTTTATGAATTATATTTTTATTAAATTATAGTTTAATTATATTACCTTAATAAGTTTTCTTATAAATGTATATAAACAAATTTAAAAATCGTATATAATTTTATAAATAAAAATTAAACAAATTTATATTAAATATTCTTTTTTTTCCTAATCCTAAAAGTTTATGTTAAGATTGTTGGTATTGTGAGAGTGTAGTCCATCTCAGATCTTATCTTATTATGCTAGCTAAAATTGTATATATGTATTTATCTATATATATTGGTTCTCAAAAACCGCTCTAACGATTTTTTTCAAATTCACACTAGATATAGTATTTATAAAGAAAAATTAAGTTTTATTGATGATATCTCTTGAAACATACAGCTTCATTATTAATTTCTTAATTGAAAATTATATATGGAAAACGTCAAAATTTTTAATACTGCCTGCTAAGACAGTAAAAAAATGACAATTTTTTATCTAAATACATATAGTCCAGCGGTTGGACTGATGTTTTAACGAGTGGATTTCGTCGGTTCGAAACTCGCCGGGTGAATCGTTATTTAAAAATGAAAATAATGATTTTGTTATTTTTTTTTCTTTTTATCTATTGTTTACTTTTTAATAAATTACTATTCTATATTTATTTATTCATTGTTCTTTTATTAATAAAGTTTTAGATAGTTTTATAAGTTTTAATATTTTTTCAATAAAATATTATTCAATATATTTATTAATATTATTTTATTTATTATTATTGAGTACCCGAAGTTCCATTCATTTTAATCAGATTGATGCAATGATGCAACAGTTAATAATTGTAATATTGTAATAAATTTCTATCTTGAAAATTGTTACATATTATTCAGGATATTTTAAAAACTATTTCTTTCTTTAATTAATATTCATTTTTTCTATAAGTCAGATATATTTCCAAATATTAAATAATTTTTGAAGTGAAAACTTCTTTAGCGGCGTTGAGCACTTTTGCGGGATGGGGAAAAAGTATAGAACTCGCGTGATCGTGACCAACACCATGAAACCATCTGCTTTCAAATTTCTTATAACAGAGCGCGAAATTTGAATTGTCATTAGAACTGTTTTATAAATTATCTCTAACATATAAATATATATTTATTATGTAAAGTTCATTTCATATATACATATATAATCAAAATTATACGAAATGAACTTCACATAATAAATATATATTTTATGTTAGAGATAAGAATTATAAAACAGTTCGTATTGCAATATTTTAAACAAAGTTGTGTATTTATATATATATAAATATAAGTTACAAATTTGTTTAAAATATATGTTTAAAATAATATATAAGTTATATATATATACATGCATATGAAATTCATCTTTCTCGTGAAATAGCGCGAATTTCGTCTGTTTTAAAATTTCTTACGCAGAAGTTTTCACTTCTGTCGGCCAGTCCCACGACTGCCAATTTTGCTTTTTTAATTCCGAAAAGCTGCAAAGCACGTTTTTTTGTCTTTAGTTTGTTTTATAACCACTTGGGGCGCTAAACAGTTTTTCAAAAAAACACTATAGAAAAAAAATATATGTACCTATATATTATATATTTATGTATTATTGAGGAGCACAAGTTCATTAATTTTAATCAGATTGATGCAAATGTGTAACATTTAATAATTGTAATAAATAATTAAAGAATTGTGTATCAATATTTTTTAAAGGGTAGAGCGAGAGCTCGGTGTCCCAGGTATTAATATTACCAGCCAAATCCAATAATAATGAATCATTTTTTTTAACTTAAGTACCGAGCCGAGGCTCGGGGTCCCGGTACTATTTCTTTAAAGTAATTTATTTATGGAATAAATATGTTTTAAATTACTTAGATCAATTACCCAGGTATGCTCCTCGAAGTAAACAAGAAAGATTTTTTTTTAAGGAACTGTAACGTTAAGAGTAACGAGTTCCTCAAAAAATGGAAGGAACTGTAATTGTATCGAGTTCCTCTCGAAAATGGAAGGAACGGCCCAGCCCTGTATATATATATATACAGTTGATTTGAATTTTACATATAATGATTTAAAAAAAAATAAATAAGACATCCGTTTCGAAAAATTTAGTATTTGTAAAAATAATAATAGACAAGAATCGAAAACAGTAGTAGTAAGAATTTTATACTAGGGTTGAAAAAATAGGGAAGAAAGGGAGGCGCCATAGGCTTTATGAAAATTAAATCATATATAATTTTTTTTTTATTCTCTTAAAGATATTGAGTTCATTCATTCTTCATTTAATTTCATCGAGATTATAAACTTTGCTTGTTTATTCAAGCTTTAGATTGTATATTGACATAAAAATATTCTGATTGCATGAAAAAAATAAAAAATAACGAAACTATCAAAAGTTTGTATTTTTTCATTTATATATAAAATAACAAATATACAAGTTTATAATTTAGTAATGGAACATGTTGGACACATCAGGTGGTTACTAATATTATACCTATATTGATATATACCTATATATAAAAGTAAGAGAGAAAGAGAGATAGATAGATATACATCTGGAGGGCCTGGCTAATAAGAATTTTGGCTAGTAATAAAAATTCAAAAGATATATTCTATATTTTTAATGAAATGAAGCGTTGCCTAAACAAAAGTTAACCTGTTTTTTATTATATTGACTAACAAAGCTATAAAGATTTTGATTTCAAGGTAATTTAAAAAAAAAATATTTTTGTAAATTTTAGTTTAATTGACACTACCCAACAGATGTTATGTTTTATTTTTATTTATTATTTTATTGTATTTTTATTTTCTAATTTTTGTCTACATACATATATATATATATATATATATATATATATATATATATATATATAATATGATACTGATATGCTCACAATCAGTACTAAATCCTTTGTTAAATAATCATACACTTATTTGAAATTTTTCTATTTTACTTTTTACGAATAGATAAGATTAAAAAACCATTTTACAATTGATTCAATTGTTAATATTTACTATATATTTCAACAAATTTTTCGAAAATAAAGATTATAATAATAATGGTCTCAAAATGGTTCAATATTACTAATAATATTAATAATTAAAAATTCTAAAAGACAAACATGTAGATTATTCTATCTTTATCTGTGATGCTACTAAACACGCAAGCTTTTAGTTATAACAAACACATTCCAAATGTCCCCTATTCTGACCCACCACCATCGAATTTATGGTACCTTATACTACTTTATAAAGTGTCTAATTAATAAACCATTTAAATCATTATTTAGTTTATATATAGATTAATAAATATAAATTATTAATTAATAAAAAAAAATAATGAAAATACCTTTGAAAAATTTATAAATTCATACTTACTAATTCATATAGAAGGGCAGGTCAATAAATCCGTGACTTTTTGAATGAAACACATGATTTTGGATAAAAAAATATTTTAATTTTCCAACATAGTCTTCTCCTATACACTTCGTGCAACGTTTCTCCAATTTTTTTATACGAGGGTGGTCTGAAAAATTTCCTACCTGACCAATAAAATCGCTGTTTTTAAATTTTTTTTTTGCTATATTTTTCAACATAATAATCTCTATCAACACTGATACATTTCTCATAACGGTGTTCTAATTAATTTAATTAATTAATTAATTAATTAAATTTGATTTAATTTAATTTAAGTCTCATCAACAGTTATGAATCGACACAAAAATTCGTTTGGATTACGCCTACAGCTCCAAATTGTCGTTAGAAATGGTTTTTCGAAGCAATTTTTGGTCTAACGTTAGGAAATGCGGCACCCACGTTGCACACAGCTTTCCATATTCAAATGGCTTTGCAAAAATATTTCGCACACGTTCAGCTGACATCGTACAGGTCTCAGCTATCTTGAATTTTGAAAAATAAAACAAAAAAAAAATTGTAAAACATCTTTTTTTCTTGGCCAGGATGGAAACTTTTCAGACCACCCTCGTATCTATTCCAAAGAATAAGATTAGTCGAGGACATCAAAATAGTTATTTGTTTGTGAGATGATTTCATCGTTGAAGGGAGCAATTCGTATCCAAATTCATGAATTTTCATGGAAATTCACTTTATTCCATTTTCCTTTCAAATCACGAGGTAGTCTGCTATTAATCGATGTCAAAAAAAAAAATTAAAAGACCCAGTTGGTTTCTGTTGACAGGAGCAGTGTAGCTATTTTATTTAAGAGACAGGAAATTCAAAGTTACGGACTTATTGATCTCCCCTCGTATATAAATATATATCATACAATAATACATTTTTGTTTCTATTCTAAAATTTGTTCTTATGAATAAAAAAAAATTAATTTAAAATTATATAAATTTAATTAACATAACATATTTTAATATAAAAACAAATATCCTATACTTATTTACATATATATCTTTCAATATATTTTGTTGTTTGTTGTTGTTGTTTTTATTGAATATTAATTCTCCAAGTTAAGCAATTCAATTTCTAAATGATAGACTTAATCATCTTCCATTATAAATACAGGTTCAATTTATAAATGTACGAGTATATACATATCTCCGCTTTATATATTTTTTTATATTTCCTTTCTTCACATGAACATTTTAGTTCCAGTGGCTGCGTTCATCTTTAACTGATTATTATTTCAGATGAACCAACAATCTTAACTTCACTAACACTCAACCATCTACATAAATATATAATTAATTACAATTAAATTTTTTTTTTGTTATCTTTTAAAGTATATTTTATAAAATATATTCAATACACGTTTTATATTAATTAAAAATATATTTGAAAGATAAATTATTTATTTAGATACAGTTGGATGATTTAGTTTTAGAGAATGTATATTCTTTGTTGTTGTTTTTTTTTGTTTTGTTTGAATTTAAATAATCAATCCTTTTTGCTAAAGAATTATTGAGATGTTTATAATAGCTTTTGTCAGAAATGTTATTCGTTCTTGTTTAGAGAAAAAATATTAGTTATATTTTTAAATATGAGACATTGGATTAGATTATCCGCAATCTTTTAACATTTCTTACAAAATAATTTCAAATATTATATGGTTTATTTGTTTAACATAATCAGAGTATAATTAGTGATTGTATGAATTGCTGTCAATGTATGGTTCACAATACGGGCCTATTGATGAACTGTTTTAAGTCATTATTTTTTTATTTTTTATAATTATACTATTATTATCCTTATATTTTGAGAATTTTTTTCATTAATTGATTTTTAGAATAGAATCTTTGTAATAATTGGTGTATTGCTATATTAGTATAGATTTTCATAATTGTTAAAATTAACTTTAAGTCAAATATTCCTAAATTATAGCAGTTTAGAATTAAAAAGTAAAAATTAGAATGTTTAATTAAAAAAGAATTATGTATCTTTTTATACTTGCTTTAAAAATTGCATTAAACAAAAAAAAAAAAATAATAATTTTATTAATTTACCAATTATGCATAAAATTGGATTGAATTTAAAAAAAAAACAATTATTTTTTTAAAATCTAATTGATGTTGCATGTTGTATAATATAATATAATGTTATATTTCAAGTGAAATGTTTATTTAAACAAATAAATAAAATAAAATAAAAAAATTCAGTACAAATTCCAAATAGGACCATTAATGATAAATATATAGGTTCAAAAAAAAAAAAAAAAATAATAATAATTAAATAAAATGAGAAATGGAAATATCGTGTTATTTTTTAAAATAAATAATTTTTATTATTTTTTGTTTTTTTATTTCGTTTTTCTCTGTCTTTAGAAATAGATAAATATAATTTAATATTTAGTTTATTTTATTTATGTATTTATATTAAGATAAAATTATGAAGATGTAATTTTATGGTTAATGTTTTCAAAAAAAAAAAAAAAATTCAATTTATTATTGAAGTGTATTAAAATATTATTTTTTATATCTCTCCTTTTCTCTTTTTATCCAACCATCTACCCTCTCAGATCAATGAATGAATGGACCATTTTTCGCTACTCATCAGTCCTGTTATGTTGTTTGACGTGTAGGTTGTAGGCCACACAGTAAACTAGTTCGAATCGTCTAGGCTCTAGGCTAGGCTAGTTTTAAGATCATTGATCTTTTGAATATGTGAAGGGATTGAAGTGAACGAGAGAGAAAGAGAGAAGAGAGAGAGAGAGAGAGAGACAGTGATGTGATGATGTGAGACGAGGAGGGGTGAGGGAAGGTCGTCTGTCCGTTATCTGTTTTTAATTTCCGCAAAAGAATTATTTACACACATACTCACATACATACACGCATGATAGAGCGACAATTTTCCATAATAATTTGTAATTAATTTATTTAAAAAAAAAAAAATAACTAGGTTCTTCATTAATTCAAATGAAGATTTAAAAAAAATAAATATCATAAAAGGGTCATTGAACGGATATTTATATATTTTCTAAAAAAATAAAAAAAAAAAATTAATAGAAATAGATCATAACAAAAATATACTATTTATGTAATATAGTAGCAGTCTTCATACTTAAAACTTTACACTAATAGATCTAGTCTCTTTTTAAAAAAATATTATAATTTTATAAAAATATTATAAATATTAATAAATAATTTTTTAATTAAAAATAAATAATTAATTTTAGAAATCGTTTTAACCATTTTCTAAATTTAAAGCAGTTTTATATCATTATCTTTATTTTTTTTATATTATTATATTATGATCATGTCAAATTTATTAATTATATACTTTTAAGAATTTTACCTGACTTAATTTACAAATTATGGTCTCTAAATTTTTCAGAGTTTAGTGGTATCATTAAATATATAAATATTTTGATCTATTCTTTTATAATTTATAAATTAATATTTTTGTTAAATACACATTAAAAATTTAATTAATTATTAAATAATTAATAAAATATTACACATTAAAAATTTAATTAATTAAATTTTTAATGTGTAATATTCAAAAAATAAATATTAAAAAAGTAGATAATAAAGCCTATAAATTTATTAAAAAATTATAATAATAAAATGTACTATATTATTTATTTGAAATATGAGTGAAATAGTAATTAAATTGTAAATAATTTTCATTGAAATATAAAATTATTTTGACAATTTGTGTTTTAATAATTTTTTTTAATATTTTTTCAACTAAACATTTTTATTTCTTCTATGAATTTCATTTTTAATCAATAGTTAAATCTTTACCAACTTAATGAGCTCTGAAACCTCATAACCTTCGTAATTTTTCAACCTTATCAGTTGTCCTACGATTGAATTTCAATAATTATAATGATAATTTATTAACTAAATAGTAAATTTCGAAAAAAGATTAAAAAAAATATTAATTTACTTAAAAAATATACTAATAAAACAATAATAATTTGTTATTAAATTAAAATAATTTGAAAAAAAAATCATTAAATATAATTTTCTTTTATTAAATTTTTCGAAGTAAAATATCATAATTGTTATAAATAATAATTATATAATATAATAGTTATAATACTTTACAAATGGAATTTATATCCAAAGTATGTAATTTATATTGTGTTCCAACAGAGAGGCAAGCGACTGGGATACCTGCCAAATGAATCACTAAGTTTTTTTTTGGCAATTAGACCTCCACTGAATTAAAATGGAGGATCCATCAGGTTAAGAATTAAAAGCAAATTCATTTTCCTTCTCTTCCTCTCCCCTCTCCCTCTCTTTTATTTAACTTCACTAACTCTTCAATCATAAATATCGACAGAGTTATAGATTGGTAGGTAAAAAAAAAAAAAAAAAATTATACGCCTGAAGGGTACACGACCCCCCTCCACTGTTTCTCTTCATCAATGAACCACACCACCATAAGCATCTTCTTCAACTTAATTGTAGTTATTTTCGTTCGATCAAAAAAGATAAAATTCGTAATGTTATAAATAACTAAATAAAGTGATTGGTTAGATAAATTAAAATTAATAAAAGATTGAATTAAAAGTTTATTTAAAATATTTTCCTAAAAATATCAAAGTATTTGTTTATCAAATATGATTTTCAAGTTTTCATGTTTATTTGATAATACGTCTTATATTGTCATCTTAAACAAAATAATAATTCAATTTCCCAGAATAAATTGTTCCCTTTTTTTTGATTTCGTCACGTACCAGCACGATAATTTCTTTTTTTTTATTTTTTTAAAGAGATCAGAACAGCAATCAGCATAACTCAAGTGATTTTAGATTCGGATTGTCGCCAAAACTTGCTTGTCTAGCTTGGAAAGAGATCTATCCAACAGATCAGACACCATGGAGTGAGGAAAGGGGTGAGGGTGGGGGGGATGGGAAGGGTTCCGGAGGGCCTAGTTGTTTGGCTAGTTTCCCGGGCGCACCTTCTAGTTGATCTAAGCGAAGCAATTCAAATTTCACATTCCGGCTTCAAATACATCGTTTGTCTAGTATTTCGTTGGCCATTGGCCGCCGATAAAAATGTCGGGTTTATATTCGCAGGAGGGGTGTAGAGGAGGGAAGGGAGGGGGGGATGAGCAAGAGAAAGATGAAGAAGGAGAAAAAGGAGGAGGAGGAGGAGTGGGCCGAGACGAAGAAGTTTGGGCTCCAAACCAAGACACTCACACACAGACAATTACTTGGTTTTTAATGTCGCTATATTTAAGATAAGCTTGAAACTTTTTTTTTTTGGTGTGTGTATTGTGTTTGAAAACCGGCTGACCCTGAGTGTAATGGCGGCGCTCTTCTATTGACCCCAAAAGTAGTAGGAGAATGCGGGGGACTGATCAAATTTATATCGAAGTAGTACTTGCCCCCCTCCGCTTTAGCCGTGTCTCCTCTGCCCTTGAGGCGCCAATGGACCCACGAAAAAAAACAACATGATCTTGCTTTTGGGTGCGCTCGTCCTACCGGGTGATTCAAGTAACACTCGTCCACTCGAAGGAGAAAAATAATGTAAAAGGTTCATAATTATTGAATTAACGAGAGCAACAAGGAGGATTATAAATAATTTCACTTAAATATTTTAAACGATTAATACAACAATAATAATATACAACATCCAATAACAAAAAATTTGTAAAAAAATAAAAAAATGAAAATTAATTTTAAAATATATTTTAACAAGTTTTGTTGTTATTTATTTAGTTTAAAAAATTTACTAAATATATTAAATAATTTATATTACTATTTTGATATTTGCAAATTTAATATATATTATTTTATACACAAACTGATTAGAAAATTTTTCAAAAGGCTGGTTAAGTTCATTTTAATATATATGTATATAATATATATATTTATGAATGATTATTGGAAAAATTAAAAGCAATGACATTGAAATTTATTATTTTTTATGTGAAATTTAAAACAACTCCATATTCAGTGTCCCAATTCTAACAAAAAATAGTTTATTTACATATCTAGATATTTTAACATGTTAACAAATAAATTTTGCTCAGGTAAAACCATCCCACCTCCCAATTCTCAAAAATAAGATTAATTTTCTAATTATCGTTTCTATATATTAATTTAAGGCTAGAGTAAATATAAATAATCTTGGACTTCCTTCCCCTCTCACTCTCGATAGTTAAACAAAAACTATCTCTGTTCTACATGAAATAAAGAGCCTAATATATATATATATAAAAATAGAATAGATAAAGCACTCGATTTTTTAAAATAATAATAATAATATAAGAAAGACGAAGGAAGATTTCGAAAATTTTATAAAATACTTATCTTACAAACAAGAAATGATGTTAGTTTAGGATTCTTCTATACCTTTATCACTATATATAAGTTCTAAGAAATTAAAGAAAAAATTAAATCAATACATTCCTATTAAATAAAATAAATTATTTATTAAAAAATTATTTTTATTTTTAAATAAATATCTAATATTTTTTTATTTATATCATCTCAAATAAAATAATAATTATATATAATATTTAATTATTTATATTTTAGTATAATATTTTATTCATTTTTTCATATGACAATTAAATAGTTTATTATTATTAATAATAAAATATGTTAATTTTAAAATTATATGTAAAATAATCTAAAAATGTATTTCTTATTTGAATAAAATAAATTATTTAAAATCAATCAAGTAAAAAGACAATTTTAAAAAATAATAATATAATAAAAAATTAAAATAGATATTTTTAATTCAGATTAATCAATACTGAAATTGAAATTCAATTTTAAGAAATATTTATTTTATTTAAATAAAAAACAAACTCGTCAATAATGGATATTTACAAAATAACTGTTCTCCTGAAACACCTTTTAATAAAATGATATAAGTGCTCTCTATATATAAGCTATTTTTGATAAGTTACTCCTCTTTTTTCCTGTGATGAAAGTATTTATTACCAAAACATATTTACATATTTTAATTATAATTTGTTTCATAAAAGGATTTCTAATTATAATGAAGATCAACAAGAATTCCTCTTTAGATTCATTCAAAAGAATTTTAACAAATGTTAAGATTAAATAGGTTTATGAATCCGTTAATATACAATTTTTATAAAACGCTTAAATGATTTCATTTATATATCAGGGAAGAATTGAAAAACGACCCGTGATTCATTCGACAAGGGAGAAAAGAATATAAAAACCAATTTGAGAGAATATATATACGAGGGCACAAAATAAGAAAGAAGTAGTGAAGGAACTTCACTTCAAAGTTATATAATGAAAATGGTTAAATATTTAAAATATTTAAATAAAGTATATTTATTAACATAAAGAATATTAATTTAATATAATCGTATATATAATTATAAATGAAAGAAGAAGAAAACATTTAAATCTTATTGTTGTGAGAGAAATGTGTACTACTTGCATTGAACTAGGTTGGCAATGATTTGACAATAAAATATCTCTATGGGTAAATAAACATTAAACACATTTCAATTTGCACTTTTGTGTAGGAGGGTTTGTGTGTGGGGGGGGGGGGTATTCTGTATTTGGTAAATATTTGTCCCTGCTTCTCATTTTTTATTAAACATTTTTTAGAAAATTTTATAATTTAAAGAAATTTCCTATTATTGTACATTAATTATAATTAGCTATATTATTATATATTATTATATATATTATATATATTATTATATTATTATATATATAGCTATATATATATTGATATTAATTTTATGAATGAAATTTTAAAAAACAAAATAAGCATATTATTTTAGGTATGAATAATATTTATAATATGAAATTTTTAAATATTTTTTTTTAATTTGTATTTTATGTTATAATATTGAATATTTTAATATCATAAATTTTTATTATTATAGTATATATATATATATATATGTATATATATTGTTTCATCGATATATTAATATTAATAACATTACTATATATATTATGTATATATTGCATATATTCATACTTCTTGACAAGAGAAAGTGAGCAAGAAGTGTCCCCGTCAAAGAAAATATAATAGCACATATCATTCCAATAAAGAAGAATATATTACCTAGATGGGCTACAGATGCCAAATAAGCTATTCCAATGGACTTTACTCTTAAATTAATTATAAATTTTAAGTTATTACTTATCAAGTATAGATATGTGTATTTTATTTATTAATTCAATGAGTGTACATTTAATATCCGTATAGGGGGTATCGTATAATGGGAATATATATATATATATACTAAAGAAGATGATGACATCAGACAATTTGGATGTCGTCATCCTTTGGTACATACAAACATTTTGTATATATATATATATTAACTTACTCATTAGAAATTTATTACATTTGTTTAACAAGCACAAAAAAAAAATACAACAGATGATGATGGAATGATGAAATAAATTATAACTTAAAAAAAACCTATTTGGTAAGATATTTTTTAAAAATGAAATTTAAATAAATGTTTAAGAAGATTATAAATTTCAAATTATTTATTTATGTTGAAATTTATTTTAAAATTATTGTCATCTATACCCTCTACCAATCCTTAGATATCACTTTTATTATGAAAACAACTTTAAAAACAATTTAATAAATATAATATATTTATATATAAATAATTAAATTACTTATTATTATTTTTTATTAGACATATATAAAATTTCAATGATATTATATAAAAATTCTTTTAAATGTGATGTATTTTTCATACCCACTTGTTAATTTTAAAACTTGAACAGTTTATTTTATAAGTTCATTTTTATATATATATATATAGGTATATATACAATTTAAGTCTTTTTTTCTCCAATTCTGAAAATTATTTTATTACTAGAATTTTTCACTCTAATATAAATTCATGGGCGGGTTATCTTCGTTTTTTTTCTTGTTTTTGAATATTTGACATGTTAACTAACCCCTTTATCACAAATTTGAGATAGTTTCTTTACATTTTAATTTAGACCCTTTTGCAGGTCAGTTGAATCTTTCTGCAACCATTTCGTAGAAAAAAGTCCTTCTTTCCCATTCCACAAAAAAGAAGAAAAAAAAAAGAAAAGAATACCTAACTATTTCACCTAATTCAGGTATTTCATAATTTTAGGTAGTGTAATAAAATAGAATACAAAAAAGGGTATTAATATTATTATAATTACCTTATTTGTTCCCAGGCATAAATTGCATCGATTTGGTTTTGATTATTTAGAAATAAATTATTATGAAATTTTATTAAAATATTTTTTCTAAATTTAAAGGAATGGGGTTGAATTTTAAATAAATATACCTACGTTTTTAAATATAAAAAATATAATTATAATAATAATAATAACGAATTACCAACAAAATATTTAATATTTTTAATGAATAATAATCATTAATAGAATTTTTTGTTTGTTTATTAACAAACACACACACATTTTGTACCTTTAAAGAAACATCTAGAACAATATGTAAATTTTCAGTTAATGAAAAAACATTAAAATATTAAGTAAATTTATGATATAAAAAATACTGTTGTAGAATATGCAATTATTATTTATTTAATAAGATTAGCTTGATAAATTATTATATATACCTTATATTTATCTAATATATATAAATATAGAATAATCATTTAAATAATTCACTTTAATACTAAAATTTTACTAAAATAAAAAAATTAATTCCCTCAATTTTTAACTTTGTTCATATGTAAATGTATATCTCATCCCAATTATCTACCAATATTTTACTAAATGTTTTTTTTTTATTTCTATTCAAATTATTATTAAATTATATTATTTTTACTGATATAATGTTTTTATTAATTGAAGAGAGAAAAAATAATTATATTTTATGTTAATAAAAAAAATTATTCAACATATTAAAGAGAATTGGTAAGGGGTAAAAAAATTAATAAAATATATATAAAAAAAATAATTGTATTGTTTTTAAATAAATGCCTAAAATATTATAATTACAATACATTCGATAATTATAGAGAATTGTATTTATTAATATACGAGCATATATTGTTTTTGTTTAATATATATAAAAATAATTATAACAAATTACCTACCTGTTTTATAAACAAATTGAATAAAAGAATGTGGAAGATTTCAAATTGAGATACATTTTCTCAAAGTATTCAATTCAATTATAATATAAAAATTAAAAAAATATTAATTTAATGAATCTTAGAAAGTATGAATAATGTATTTTTTCCTTTATTATATTTATAGTCTAAAAAAATAATTTATAATTAAATATTCATATATAATATATAATTTAAATAATTATATAAGAAATAATTATAAAATAGAATCCCATAAATTCATACAGTTATTTTATCTTTTAATCATTGTAAGTATTTGATCCAATAAGTAAAAAGATTTTCAATAATATTTTCAAAAAACATAAATAAAATTTAGAATTTAATTTCATGAATTTTTAATATTAATATTTTTAAAAATTAACAGAGATATCAAATGTTGATACTATCATAGAATTATATAGCATATTTTCTTTTTTACAGAATAATGAAAAATTTTAGATTTTATTTTCTCATTATTTTTATATTTTATTTAATCTTCTATTTATATAAACAATAATTAAATTTACAAATAGAAATTATTTTGTTGAACTTTATACAAAATAAATTATTGATAATAGAGAAAAATCATTAGAGATGAATTAATAGTTCAAATTTATCATTTTTTTAATGATTTATCTATTTAATAATATTTTATTTAATCATTTTTTATATAAAAAATTAATGATCTATTTGTACTAAATTTACTGATATATTTTAGTCATAAATGATTAAATTAAAAATTAAATAAATATTTAGAATTGTGTTTAATACAATTTAGGACTAAATGTTAATAGGTCATAATTTCTAATTTTTTTTTTTTGAAAATTTGTTTACATATTTATGCATTTATGATTAATTTTATTAAAAGAAAGAAAAAAGAAAGATAAATAACTTAATTTATATAGTAGACTACCTAAAGTTCAATGTTTCTCCAAATTAACCTAATATAAAATCAATTAAACAAATAACAAATTAAATTTAATTAATTAATTTCATATTTCTTTTACATTATAAATTATTTTATTAATTAGTTGTCAAAATTTAAATTCAAATATCAAAATTTTAAATTGGAATAAATGAATTGGAAATTTTATTTATTACAAATTTATTAAAAAATTTACTTTACTCTTTGGTTGAATACTTATTTGCCTTCTTTCTAAAGCTTCTAATGGATTTATGTGGACTAAAATACATTAGTTTTAGGATATTCAACCTATGTTCTCTGAAATTCTTATGTTCTGTTTCACTTGAATTTTTATTGCATTAATAGATACATTTAAATTATTTGAAATTGTTTCTGTAGCTGGAATTTAATTTATTTCAAACCTTCGGTGACTGGCCACAGGTCAACTTATTTTTAAATTGCACTTTATTATTAAATTATATCATATTTAGCACAATTTAGAGTTCCACAAACATGAAAGACCACTGAGCAAATTTATTGTTATTAATTCACATAATATTTACCATTAAATTTTGAATTAAACCTTTTTTATTATTATGAATTACATTTCTAACCACTCATTTTTTATATAATACTAGTATGAATTTGGGAATTTTGAACCAAATGAAGTATTACTTACTATAAGATAACAAAAAATCTTTATCTTTATAAATAATTAAAAAGTTATACTGAAAAAGATAAAATATGATTCAAAAAACAATAGAAACAATTCTAAATTTAATTAATTTAATTCTAATATCATTAATTATAAATATTTAAGGATTAATTTAAAAAAAAAAAAATAAATAAATATAAAATTCATTTGAAAAGTTATTTTATTTTTCTAAATCAAATATGTACAGGAAAAGGATTGATATAGGATTGTAATCTTAGAAAATAAATTGATAAATTGATTTCTAATATAAATTCATTTTTGTCACTTTTGTTTTTGATAAACAAACTATATATACAAAAACAAATTTTGGTTTATTTTTGTTTTAATGGTAAAAGTTTTTCAATCCGATATACTATTTACATTATCTTTTAAGTTTTTATATGAATCTTGTCTATCATATTCAAGCTTCGATATTTTTTATGTCTTTCTTTCTCTCTCACTTTTTAACCAGTTTATTCAATTCTCTTGATATGCCATCCGTTGAATAGTGAAATTTCTTTCGTTATTTTTTTTTTTTATTATTTCCAATTCACTAGATAAATATTTTTATCCATTATATAAATTGTACAAAAGAATTTTTTTCTTTTTTTTTTTTTTTTTTTAAATTATACTAAAATAAAATCGATCATTTGAATGAAATAGAGAATTGAAATAGAGTAGTAAGAAGATGTGTAGAGGGAGATGAAATAAGGATTCAAAGTGGGTGGGATAACTTTTATTTTTCTCCATCTGTTCGCTCAGAGATTCAGGAATCTTTTAAAAAATATATACAATCATTTTATTTTATTATATTTTTTTTTATTTTTTTAAGAGAAGAAGGATGAATAAAAGGGGTTTATATTCAAATATTTGAACTGGAAACATAATCTTTTAGCATGAATCTGCATAAGGAAAATATTCTAATCGTGTTTGTATTTGTAATGGGGTGAGGGGGATAAAAGTGAAATGGAGAATGCAAAGAGAGAGATAGAGAAAGAGAGAGAAATGATCAGATTAAAAAATGAATGGGAATTGGTCACGATTGTAATTTGGATCTATTTCTAGTTCCCTCCCTCTCTCACTGCCCCCAAAAAATAGTGTTTTTCATTTCCTAATTTAAAAAAAATCATCATGAATTTTTTTTAATTTTCTTAATTCACTCTTATATCTTGTCTATCTCTTATATCCTTTAAAAAGAAATAATTTTAATAAAAATATAATATCAAAAGATCAAATTCCATTGATAAAAAAGGTGAATAATTGTTATGTGTGAATGCAAAATGAAAATTTGTCTTTTAAATGATATAATAAAATATAGATATTAAATAATAAAAATACAAAATTTTATCGATAAAAAAATATTGGGATTCATGGTAATATTAAAATTTTATAAAAATATATAAATATATAAAAATTTTAATTTTATTATGTTTTTATAACATTTTAATTTAATTATATTTTTAACAAAAAATTATTATTTAATAATTCCAGTTACAAAAATTGAAAATCAGTGATTATGATAAATTTGTTCAAACTCCAAATATTAGTAAATTATCATCAGATGACACAAATAATTGTTGTCACTAATTAAGGTAATGGTGCAATAGAGGACATTTTAAGCGCTCTTGCCACTATTTTCTTTTATAAAACTGAAACCATACTTCTCACAAAAAAAATATTTTGGTTATTATAAAGCTTATCTTACCTTTTATCACCAGGATAAATATTTTAAACTTTTATATGAGTTTAAGAGGAAATATAATTTTTTTTCAAAGTAATCAAATAGATGACACCAAAAATTTTTGTGGAACCTAATGATGACAATTATGGAACCCAAAGATGATATCTACTTTTTTTCACTTCGCTTGCTCTCTTTATCTTCAACTTATTTATTTACAAAGTAAAACATTTTTCCAACACCTTGTTGCTGCTTTAACTTTAGTTATAATAAAAAAATCAGGTTTCATATAATGATACATTAGATATATTTATTGGGATTGATTTTATTTTTAGTTGATAAATAAATTAATAAAATAAAAAATTGATTTTAAACAAATCTTTTTTTAATTATACATTGAGAACAGAGTAATTTAAAAAAAATTTCAAAAAAATAGTGTTTGAAGTTCTGGAACAGAAAAAAATTTTCTGACAATGAAAAACCTAAAGATAAAACACAGTGTCACCTTTATTCAGACATGCAATTTGGTTGAATTATATAAAATTATCTCCTCTTTACAGCTATTAATATAATAGACAATTTTTTTAAAAACCTACTTATAGCTGACATTGCTGTCATCTATAGGAAATACAATTTTTAGGGGCACCTATAGATGACACGGTTGATAAAAAAGATACTTTTAAAAATTAGGTGTTTAAATTGAAGTGATTTATATCAATATTAAGTCTATTTTATAATATAGTTATTAAATTCTCGATAAATATTAAAATAAAAATATAAAATATTAATTAAGAACATTACTTACCTTAAGGTTATCTTTAAGATTTGTTGAAAAAATCAATTGATGACGATTCGGTCTGCTTTTCAAGTTAAAAGAAAAAAAATAGAGCGACTTATTGTCTTGTAGGATATCTCATGTGGTGGAAAAACAAAACTATCATTTAAAAAAAAAAATTCCGCGTATGTTTTAAAATTTGCTTATCTTTTTAGTTTAAATTCAAGTGTCATCTATAGGTGCCATGTCATCAATACGTAACATTACCTTAAAAAAAAGAATTTTTATACTATTATATATTTATAATTTAAAAACAAACTAAAATAAAAATTCTACCACACATAATTAATTTTTTTTTTTTGTTACAGGTGAGTTGGAGTATTTATTACGTTATACATTATTCACTCTTTATCACTTAATCGGTAAGTAAATAAATAATTAATTTCTATACAGAAATTTAAAAAATATAGTGAATATTTTTTCAGAAATTTGCTTTAGTTTCTATTTATTTTAACTGTTAAATTAAAATATCTTTTCATAAAAATGGTAATTTTAAACATTAGATTTAAATTTATAATATGTATGTATATATTTATTTAATATTCTATATTATATCCTTTTTTTCAGAAAATTATTATGGATAATATTTTAATAATTAAAATTATTGAATATTATATATGTAATTAAATTCTTGCTATTTATGAGTGTTTAAATCGCAATTATCGAGATTAATTCTAAATAAAATAAATATATAAATAAATAACAAACAAGACAAGAAATAATTGAATTAAGTAGAAATGAAAACAAAACACAAAAACTGGATTTTTTCCAAGGCTGCTTGTTGTTTCTGATTTTATTTGAACAAGAATATTTTATTATTCTGTTTAAAATAGGAATCCATTTCAATTACACATTACTATATCCGATGAATTATCAATTTACCATTCTAGTGTATTAAAATTTGATGTTTCTTTAAAATCAAATTAAATTATATTATTTTTCTAGTTTTTATGTATGAAATATATCATCGTATTTGGAAGAGGCTTAGTTTAGGTTGGGTTATTAAAAAATCTGTTTATTATTAATAGAAAATAGCAAAGTGCATCTTGCAAATGTTGATCAGGTAACAAGTAAATGAGAATTCATTAAGATTAAAATAAAATATTAATTTATAATAAAATTAACTTTAATGATGAAAGAAATTAATATAATTATAATAGGTATCATGAGAAATGATATCTTATAAATTAATCATAAAATAAAGTTCATTTATTTTAATGATTTTAATTATCAGATTTTATATTTGTTTAGCAATTGCAATTTTAAAAGAGTCTACCACTTAGCTTTTCATGCAATTATATAGTGTTGATGGGCAGGTGGGTGTCCTCTTTATATCTCTTCATTCAATGAGATGTCCTATTGAAGGCTTGATGGGCATCATCCGTATGTGCGGTTATTGCATTGGTCCATCGTTCAGGGATGACTACTAGATGCTTGTTTCTCTTATCACTCCAAAACTCACCTCTCTATTCAGTTCTCCCTAATTTTAAGAAACATATGTCATGTAATTTATTATTACTTGAAAAGATAACACAATGTCCCATGTCATCAAGCGATCCTATTTCAATTAGTTTGTTCGCTTTTTGGGTATTTGTTCTAGATGGACGAATATGACGATGCCAATATTTGTTTAAATTATTATTTATGTCATCTTTATGAAATTCCCTTAGTGAAAGTCTATTTTTATATATATATATATGATCATATATTATAATATGTATGGTAACATTATATAAAAAGCATATTAACTGAGGATATGCACGTCTAGACGATAGGGGGTGCTAAGAACTTTCGATTTCAGAATAGCCATAAAAATAGAATATACACATAAATTAAAGAAAACATGTAGAGATTAATTGTTTTTTTATTTTTGATTAATGTAATGAAATATATAATAATATATAATACGTACCAATGTATAAGCAAGTAAAAAATTAGAATGTATGTGTTTTTGTAAGGTGAATGGAAGTAAGGAGAGTAAAATAAGAGGGCTGGTATAACGATATCCATCTCTTTTAGTTGTCAATTAATTCTGAAGCGCTGCCTCTTATCTTCAAGTGGATCAATTTTAATATTATAGCCTACAGTGATATTCAAAATAATTAGTATATTAGTTAAAAGACGAGTGCCATCAAGCATTTGGAAACAAGATCGATTACTAAAAGCAACAAGGGCCTCTTATGAAATTATAATTGATTGGATACAATAAATAAATAAATAATATTTAGTTATTCTAAATAATAGAAAATATATAAATTAATTTTGTAATCATTTCATCAAAAAACATAATTGACACGAGAATAGTAAATAAATCTTATTATCAATTGGAATAGATAATATAATATATATTTTATTTATAATATAAATATAAATATATAAATAGAAATTTATTATAAGCTTATTATTTCTATGTCGAGATTATATATATAAATATATATTTATTTATTTATCATTGGTAAAAATAATAATAATGTTATTTAAAGAAAACCCATTAAGTGGTGTTTTATTTAGACATTAAAGGGGTATAACAATAGGAATGCATCCCCTTTACTATCTCTCTCAGCTATAAATTATAGGTATAATAGAAATTTTAATTTTTTTTAGACCAACTAGATAAACCGTAGAAAAACGAATAGTACCTAACATTAATGACACAAATAAACATAAAGTGGTGATCAAAAAGTATTACTTATCGATATATTTTACAATATGTACAAAATTGATGTATGAAAGTTTATTATAGATTATTTTACAGAATTTTACAGCATTTTATAGAAAATGTATCAGGAAAAAACACCTAAATTGTTTTTGTAAAGAGTGGCAACAAAATAATAAATATATGAACAAACAATACCTCCCTTACTATCGTCGGTCGGTAAAAATTTAATTTAAATCAAAATGTAAACGAATTTTGAAAGATATAAGGAAAAAATAAAAATAATAAAATTGTGTGGTTTTAATAATTTAAATTTTTAATATTTATGAATAAAAGGGATTAAGAGTAGTCAATAAAGTTTTAATAAAATTTTAATTTGAACTCTCATATATTATCTACTATAGGTATAGTCTATTAGTAAAAGTTGTTAAATTATTTATTAATTATTTATTTATTAACCTGAAATTCATTCATCGGTTTTAATATTCGTATAGCATGTTCATTAATTATTTCGAATTAAAAAAAAATTCAAATTATTTAAGTTTTTAATCATTTTATTTAAAATTTCAAATATATATATACAGTTTGTCATTTTAAGTTTACAGTATATCTATATTATTAAAGCTTTGGTGGTTGTTTTTATTTATAACGGAATTTTGTAAATAAAACCACATATTGATATTTGTTATTGAAAATTTATTCAAAAAATACAAACATATACACAACGTTTCGATTGCTACTTCTGCAATCGTATGGTATTCCGTTATAAGTATATCTATATCTCCAAAATTATAAGAAATGCAATGTTAATAAAATTAACGAGCGATTGCAAACAAAAATTTACTCAATATATACATAATTTAAAATTAATAAATATTTTTTATTACAATCCTACAAAATTTCAACAATATATATGTTCTTAACTTAATTTGTAAATTTAAATATACATTAATTTATTTTAAATTTAGTTCTACAAAGGTTGACTTGGAAAAAAAAGGATGAATATATTATAATATTATATATATTATTATATTATTATTATTATCATATTATAATATATTATATTATAAATAAATTCTCTATCTATATATCTATACATATTTAATCTCTTAATCCCTTTGGATGGACCACAGGGTATCAATTAGAATTAAACCCAATCAGGTCTTTAGTAGAGAGTAAATATTGTAAAAATATTATAGTAGTTACTTTTTATTTAAATGTTTTTATATGTGTATGTAAATTATAATGAAAATATCATTTAATAATTACTTAAGAACTATCTTTTATTCCATTAACTTAACAAAATAATAAAACTTAAATAGATTTCTCAGTGGATAACATTTATATCGTTTATTATTATTATTAATATTTTTTTTTCTCTTAATTAATGGTTAAATTTTTCCATCTATTTTTTGGATTCAGGTTGTAAGTGGATGTTGGAAAGAGATAGAGAGAGTGAGAGAGTGATCATTCTGTACAGAAGGCTAGTTGCACGCAGCACTCATCAAAGCACCGGTTGGTTGCTCAATAAAATAAATTAATTCTATTTACATTTTCATTCTCTCTGAGTGAATGAATTTTTTTAATGTATGTATATTCTCCATCTTCAGCTACTTCTTCCCATAACCTTGAACTAGAAGTAATAATAAATTATAAAGAGAGAGAGAGGGGGAGTGAGGTAATATTATTAATATTATTATTATTATTAATTTTTTAAAAAATTATACCTACATATTTAAATAAAAATGAAAAACAGGCTTCAAATTTTAATGTAAATCTCATTGGAATGTTTTTTTTTTATTACTATATTTCTTTTTCATTAAAATACACTTTTTTATCTAAATGATTGATTTAATCTTTCTCACGATAATTTTTTTTTTATTAATTTAATCTATATATTATTTTGTTGAAGCTGTAATAAATCGTTTTAAAATATAGTAATTTTAATATATATTGTAGAGGAAAAGAGTAATTATTTCATTTACTTCTAAATATGAAATGATAGAAGATTCAGAGGTTACCCTTTAATACATAATTAGTTTTTTCATGAATTGAAGATAAAAAAAATATTGATTATAAGTTGATTTAATGGGTAAACTAATAGATAATAAACGAATATTAAATTAATCAGGTGATTAGAGGCCTTAAAGAGGTATTAATAATATTAAAAACAAAATTTATATTTTTATAAAATTTTTAGATTTTTTTTTTTATTTATTGAAAACGTATAAATACAAGTACAAAATATATGTATTGAATTATTTGGAATAAAGATTAAAAATTAAACACATTTATCATACTTCTCTTGATATTTCTTTAAAATTTGATGAATAATTGGTAATAACACTCGCTTAGTAATTCTTTCAGTTGCTTTTTAGTTAATGCTGATTGGTGTTACGAATTTTAAATTGGAATATAATTAATCATGTATGTTATTATGTTGTTCAGAATATTGAAAAATTGTTAATTTAGGATGCTTCGATTCTGGTATTCTACAAATTTCCAAAATTCAGTAATCGACTTATATTTTAATTGTAGAGTTCGATCTTCTTGCATCCCCATTAATTCTATATAATTCTCCAGATGCTTTTTGGTTCATAATTTTTATTGATAATTGAAAATTCACCTTGAATTATGTTAATTTCAAATGAAATCAGAAAAAAAATGAAGAGACAATTTAAAATAGTTTAAATCTTGATATTTATTTTGGAGTTCCAACAATATTCCTTCTAGCTTTTTTATATACTCGTTGAGTTTTTTTTTTATTTAATTTTGGAACAAATTTTTTTTAATTATTTAAAATTTAATGTCCTTTTGAAAAAGTTGTCAGACATTTTAAAATATATACATACGGACAATAATAAATTTTTTAACTCGAAATTGAAAAGGAAACTCGAGTACATTTATTGAGAGCCACAAAATTAGGAAATCTTAAAAAAAAAAAATATTGAAATGAGAATAAAACATTCATAAATATTTTAATTCATAAATGTTAATTTCAATTTAATAATTAAAATAAAAATATATATAAAGTTTTTATTTAACTTTTTCAAAATTACCTAAATAGATTTATAATTCTTTAATTTGCATTATCAAATAAAAATATAAAATAAAAATATAAAAGAAATATAATTTAATTTAAGTAATTAATTAATAATCATTAATCTTTTATGTTATCATTAATTATTAATTATAATTAAGATATACTTAATATTATTAAATAATTAATAATATATTTAATAAATATAAGGTCGGTACTTATTATTCCTTATGGATTGTGAATATTGTTTTGAGATGTATATATAATGACGCATTTCTGTCTTTTTGCTTAAATTAATTATCAACTACGATGAAAATATCTTTAGTATTGATTTTTTTTTGTATTATTAATTTATTTATCCAATTATTGAATTTGCTTTATTGATAATAAAATCGATACCATCTCATATGGTGTTAGGATGCCGAAAGACCATACTACGAAATCAATACTTATAATAATAATAATGAGAATAATATGGAAATTTGTCAATTATTTAAAGGCATTGATAAATAGATACGCGTAGGTTTTTATATTAAAATTCTTCCAAAATATTTCCTTATTATGATTATAAGCATTTTTTTTTATTAAATATATCGGTGAATAAAATATATTTATATATATCTTCATTCTTTTTATATACTCGTATATATATATTTTAGTGAAGCCCAAAAATGGTTAAATGAAATTTTAAAATAGAAAAAAATAAAAATAAAAAAAGAGATACACAGATAGGTATATTAACAAGCTCTCTAGGTATTAAATTTTATTATCTTAATACTTTCTCTTTTTGAATAAAATAAAAAAAAAAATTTAAAAGCTCAAATGTTGTTCATTCTATTTCACTCTGCTTCTCAATCTCTATCTCTTTCTCTCTCTCCTAGAAAAATGCTAGAACTAGTAACAAATCATAGGATTTTATGGTCAATATACTTTTTACTCTTTTAAAATCATCCAGGTTTATTTTGATAATAAAATAGAAATAGTAATAGGATTATATATTTAATATTTTATATATAATTATATAAACAGAAAAAGAGAGAGAGAAAATATATTTCCAAATGTTTTTTTATTAATTTGATATTTCATTTTTTTAGTATTCAGTTTTGAGTCATTTATTTGAAACAATCTATAAATAAACTATTCTATATAAACATAAGACTAACTTTCTATATTTTTATTTTTATATTTGAGTATACTCTAAAATCCCACTCATTTATTACGAAAAAAAAAAATTGTCATAATATATTAAAATTTAATCAATAAAAGCTTATTAAGTTTTGGTTTAGGGAAGAAATGAAAGGGAACTTTATATTCAATATTTATAATTAATAGTAATTTTTTAAATAAATTTATTATTAAAAATACATATATTATATATATTTATTTTACAGTAATCGCAGTTTTCAAAATTTTACATTTATTATTATTATTATTGTTATTAATAATATTATAAAATGTGAAGTGAAGTTGAAGTTGTTTTTGAAGGTTATTTTTGGAGAAACCAATTGGGAAAATAGAAGAAAAGAATAATACTCGTATGAGAGAACTATATAAGATAGCTATCTGATATTTTAAGAGAGGTTATAAGTAAATGGCTTCTGCAGCCAAGATTCAGTTCAATTTACTATTACTTGATTGTTGTACAAAGTCATATTTATATATTAAAGTATTAAAACAGTGGTTCCCAAACTTATTTGTCCAAGCGCCCCCTTTCCAGAAAACAATTTACTCAGCGCCCCCTGGAAATTAACTTTTTTTAAATTTAATAACAATTAAACAGAAAGATAAATGTACCTATTCTCAAAATATTATAAATAAAGGTGTAAATTAGAAACATTGAAATTATGTATCTATTTATTGGACTCAGGATAGAAAAGTAATATACAAGTAATTTTCCCTAAATGCACCTGTGGCCATCACCGCCCCCCCCCCCCTGGATTGCTGCAACACCCACTTTGGGAATCACTGTATTAAAAGAACAAAAAGAAAGCAAGTATCTTTTTAAACTGTTCAACAAAATTAATTTTAAAAATTACTTCATATCATTTAAAAAAAAAATGAATGAAATGGCTGTTCCATATTAATTAATTAATCTGTAAATTCAAGGATTTACACACAAACACACATACACATATAAAGAGAAAAAAACATTGATTGTGATTTATATATTACGGCTTAAAATTTATTTCACAAAATAAAAACGTGTGAGAATTTTTCTTCTTTTTTTTTATTGAACATAAAATATACATATTTACTCACTAATTAATTTGTACATTAATTTTGTTTTTCTATCTAACTATTTATTTCAAATTGATAAATTTAAAGAAAGATTAATACAATAAAATAATATAATATATATAATATAAAAAAAATATAATGGCATATCATATACAAATAATTATACTACTATTCTAGTAATTGATTGATTGATATTGATATTGTATTATTTATTATGATAAAGTTAAAAAATCAAAGTAAATATGAGATTGTTGTCTAATATTCAGTATATTAGAACTTATTCGAGATTTGAATCAAAATTTCATAAAAGCTTAATTTCTCCCACCATGGAATTATTTAAAAAAAATAAACCAATATTTAATAGTTTCATTAGAAAAATATATTTTAACATTATATTCTTCAAATATATTTATAATAAGTATATGTGGAGAGGGATAAAAGGGATGATAACATATTTAAAAAAAAATTTTAATCTAAATAGTATAGTATATTTATAATATATAGAGAATGATTTGATGCTGGTGAATTAATGAGGCGGCCGGTTTGCCTCGCTTCATGACACAAAAGTAGATAATAAATAATTTAGTAGCAACAGCAGCGCTAGAACAAGCAAACGGCTTGAATAAATAAATAAGTAAATAAATAAATGAAACATTTTTAATCTTGTGTGTGCGTTTAGTTTTTAAATAATTACTAAATATCCTCTCTCTCTCTCTCTCTTCATCTTTCTTTTTTGTCGTTCTTTTCTTGTTCACGAAAGAAAAAAAAATGGAATACAGATTTTGAGATAAATATTTTCTTCGACCTTCATTGAGGGGAAACGGAAGCGGAGGATTTGAAGAGTGTCGATCGGAGAGTTGCTTGAATGGTAGGAGAACAAGAGTGTGTATAAGAGAAAGAGAGAGAGAGTAAGAGGAATCATGGGTTTTTTAAGAGAGAGGGGCCTCTTGAGCATTTACTCTCTCCAATGTAAATGAGAGAATTACATACAAAAATCAAATGAGGGGTTAAAAAGAAAAAAATCTGAAAGAGGGGGGGGAAAGATTGGAGTGAAAGAGAGGGAGAGAGAGAGAGGTGAAGGAAAAAAAAATTAAAGGGGGAAACTCGTTTTTACATGAGCATACCTTTTTATTCCTATTAATTTAACAAGAAATGTGTATGAGTGAGAGAGAGAGAGAGGCAGATAGATAAATTAAAATTAAATACATTTATAAACATTTTAATAAAAAGTATAAAAATGTAACTGGTTCTATGAATTTTTCCCATCTATTTCATAATCTATGCATAATACATAAAGTATATATTTAAAGAAGGGTTTCACAATCATTTCTTTAATCATTCTAACATATTATATCAAAATTTTTATTATTAAATTATCTTAGATGAAACAGAATTCAAGAATCCGGGTTTATTATTGATATTCTAAAAAATATAAATTTCTCAAGAAATCGTTAAATATTAATTTTTTTTTATTTTATTTTTATAATTATAATATTTATATATTTACTAGGTATATATATGATATCTTTAACATTCTATATTTTCAGTCATTAAATTAAATAAATACGATGTAGTAGTGATTTCTCTATTAAGGGTAGCTGCTGAAAACAAAAGTTCACGTAAGGGGAAGATTACAAAGCACTAAAATAGATACTCTTACTCTTATCTTTAAAATGATATCTATTTGGAAGATTTATGCATATAATTTAAAATTTAACTGTGAAAAAACCTTTTTAATTATTGAATGCGCATAAAGTAGATAAATTAAATATTTTGAAATTACTAATTGATCAAATTTATATTACTTTTATTAAATTTTCACATTATTTAGGATTACAAAATATTATTTTAATATGTTAATATAAAATACTTAATTTCAACATCTATTTTATTTTTAAATATTTAAATTATTTACTTATTATAACAATTTTTTTTTATTCATTGATTTTTAAATTATTTAAAAATAATTTTTTATTATTATTATATTAAATATTATTATTAATAATAATTTTATTATTTCTTCTTTAAACTATAAAGTTGAATCTAAAATACATTGGTTTTATTTCAAAATAAAGAAGATGTGATTTTACTAATAATAGATGATGTAATAATTAATTTTAATATAATTATATTGCCTCTCATTATTGGACAAAGATCGTATTTATCCTATTCGTAGAATCAGTGATATATATAGTAAAGTTAATATTATTTATAACTCATAAAAAAACTAATTTTTTTTTTTTACAAAATATTATGTTCTATTCGTTGTTCTTGTTATTTATGACACTTAACAAATATTTTATACAACTTTAAATTTATTCTTTATTTTATTTATTTATTCATTTATTTAAAACTTTTCTGAAAATATGATATTAAAAGTTCATTTATATAATAAATATTTTTTGGAAAAGATGTTGAGTTAAGCGCCTGGAATGTATGCAAACGAACCAACGACCACAACACTTCCAAGAGGTGATCGAAACGTTTTATAAACTAATTTAACCAATAAACTCCTAAAATTTTTTGTTTATTTCTATTTTAGCATACTCGGATTGCCTATCACCTCGTAAATGAATAAAAAAATTGATTGTCTATTTGATTTTACAACTTTACGGTAGTCAAACTTGTCAGTTATTTTCATTAATGAAATTTTCATAAACATTAAAATTTGTACAAAATTATGTATTATTTAGGATTTATATCTCTAAGCTAATTAATCTCTATTTAGAGACAACGAGAATTTAATTGAAGCACAAAGATTTCGTTATCCTCTCTCTCCCTCTCTCTCTCTTTCTGTCTCTTTCACTCCCCTTTGACGAATGCATTCATCGAACTGATAAACGAACCAAATTCGATCAGTCAGTCCATCAACACAGAGAGAAGGGTTATTTTTTTCTGTTACATTAAACCAGGAGGCATTAAAGGGGTTGAGGAACCAGAATAAATCCAAATTTTCCCTTTGCGAAATTGATTAACAAAAGACTAATCTAATTAGTGAGTAATCAAAGGAAGGAGTCGTATCTTGGAACAAATTCTCTTTATTTTATTTCAATATTTAAGCCTATATAAATGTAATATCATAAATATACCTACAAATTATAAGTTTCGTTTTAGTATATGACTATTTTTTCAATTTACTAAAAAAGAAGTTAAATATTATAAATTTTATATGTATTTTTATTAAAGTTGAAAATACCAATATATTTTCCTTTTTTTCAATCTTAGAAATATTAATAGATAAATAACAATTAGTATTAATTTGAGATTTATAATACAGATTATTACTTTTCGGTATTAATACCATTTCTATAATAATTATTTGAATCTACAAATATTTTTATTTTAGTTTTTATTATTATTTTATAATTAAATATATTTAAATATATATATATATATATATAGAGAAATTAGCTAAACATGAAATTGTGTTAATATGCCTATTTAGTGTATACAATAAATGTAACAGAATTTACAAATTTACACTGATGTTAACTATCATGTAAAAAATTAATTCCGTTTGGTTTATTTTATTTTTATATTTGTTAAGTGTATTATATTTTTCTTAACATTCTTGTTTTGTGTGTGTGTTTTTTTTTCATTTTATATTTTAAACCCGTGGGATTTTTTTTATTTTTTGGAATAATAATAAAGACATCGGTAGAATTTGTTGAATATTTGCCAAAGGGCATTTGCTAAAAGAATCCAGTCGCGGAATGTGTAAGTTAATTACATTAAAACAATTACAAAGGAAGAGGAATTTCTATTAGAAAAGTGTAAAAGATGATAGATTAAAAATTATTTAAAAAAAAAATAATTTTTTGTAAATATTTTTATATATTTATATGAATCATTCATTTGGTGAATGTTTTCCGGTGACTAATAGGTTAGTTGAATTTTCGGACACATATGCCCTTCATTTAGGTTGCTTGTAATTTGTTGTTTTGTTTTTTTAATCCACTGTATGTCAGTTGGTGTTAATATGCATAATTTTTATTTTAGCCTCGATGAGACTGTCTAGACGAGAGCCGCCAATTACTTAGAAGCGGTTTGTGCTAGGAAAAGTAAATCAGCCCTATAAAGTGTATATATATATATATATATATGTTTAGGTGTAATGGGATGAAGTAAGCGGGTGGATGAGAGGGGAAAGGGAGAAAAGGTTGCCATGAATTGGAGGACAAAGGGGGAGGGCACCTAACATTCAGGCATTTCCGTTGTCTTATAAATGAAACAAGGAAAAATACAAAAAACAAAAAATAAAAAATTAAAATTAAATTAACATGGTCAATTCCAATTATTTCTAATGAAACATTAAAAAAAAATTTACAAATCTTTTATTATTATTGATTTATTTTTAAAATATTTAAATAAAGAATAATTTGCGGTTTTGTAAAGGCCAAAAATAATTTATTTAAAAAAAAAAATGTTAATATAAATTGATTATAAGAATAGTAAAAACTGAACTAACAGCGTCTCTCCTTATTCATTGAAATAAAATAAGTGAAATAAAATAATATAAAAATATACAAAAAAATAATTTTTTTAATCAAGTAAGGTATATTAAAGAGAAATCTTTATTTCTTATAAATAAATTATAATTAATTCAGATTTATTTATTTATTTGATATTTTGAATGACGTATTGATAATTTATGAACATTTTCTAATATTCAATTTTATAGAATAATATTTTTAATTAATTGTTAATCAAATATATTAAACAAATGAGGAGTTCAAAACGTGGAAATAATCAAAATATAGGTCAACCTCACTTCTGGGTTTTTTAATTAAAGTTATTCATATATAAGTATATATAAACTCTATTAAATATGTTTTTTTCAGGGCGAGTTATTAATTTATTTTTCATCCTGAAAAATTTCCTTTATTATTGAATGTCATAAATAAAAATAGTGTGCTCTAACATTAGTTTATTTTTTATTAACTAAATACATTTACAATTCTAAAAATATTTCTGACTTTTTGATCTTTACTCATGATAATAAACGAAATAACAGTGTTTTATGCAAATCAGTAAAAGAAAGTATATTTAAGGTTACCTTTACTAATGGGATGGATTTAAATTTCAAAAAAAAAATAATAAAAATAATACTAACCCTAATTTAGTATAATGAATATGCAATCTTATAATAATTATAAGTCTATATCGTATTGAATGTATGATAATAAATAAAATTAAAAGAAAAAGTATATGATTTATTGAATATATCCAATTACATTAACATATAAGCACTGAAAGACTTTTATTTTGAATATTATAGTATTTTGGAGAGGAAAAGAAAAATTAGAATTTGATATATCTTTTAAAGAAAGGGGAAAATAATGAACTGTCGTCTCTATGAAACCAATTCAAATAAAATAAAATATAATAAATAATGAAGAACTTTTGATAAATTGTATACTTTTCTTATTATAGGGTCTGTTTATTTATTAATTGAATATTGAATTGAATAATTGGTGAATTAAACAAACACATATTTTTTTAAATTAATTAATTAGTATATATATATATTATTTATTTTTATACTTTTCCGACTCTGTATCATTTTTTTGAAATGATTTTGAAATTTATTTCTGTTCAAAGATTCATCTACTACTAATAATAAACAAAAAAAAAACATTATTAATTAAGGTTACCTTAAATTAAGGTTACCATTAAATTAATCTTTTTTATGAATTCAAAGAATAACATTGTTATTAAAAATTAATAATAAAATTAAGTAATAATTAATAATTTAATTATTTTTAATATTTATTTTGCGATTTTTGAAAATTTTATTCATCATTTTTTTCAAATTTATTTCTTAATTTTAATTTATAAGGATTAGTTATGTATTAATTTGTAATATTTTATTTGGACTGAAATTATTTAGTCTAATAATAATATTATAGTATTTCATGTATTTATTTAATACATTAATAATTGTGTGGATATTATTGGAAAATAGTATTTGTGTAAAAAAAAAATAGTAAGTAAATTACTTATATCAGCTAATTCAAATAATAATAAATATTAATTTGAAGTAATTAAAATTTTTTCTTTATTTGTTAATTTTTTTTATTTGCATTTTCTAAAAATAGTTGATATTCTATCTACATCCTCTCTCTTCCTTTATATATATATAGAGAGATATATATATATATATTATATATATAAAAATGAATATTAAATATAAATCTTAATTATGATGAATGAAATATTGAATGGATGAATAGCTATGGGTGGGGTTATATATGGATGTTATTAAAAAATATACTATTTAAAAAAAAAAAAAAAAAAAAAAAATAAAGTAAGGGAGAGTCAACAAAAAAAGGGAAGTAATTTAAGTAATGTGTATCGATGGTTCATTTTTCATCGTCATCGTGTTCAATTAATTCCAATCGCAATGTCAATTTGCTTCTCTTTTTCTTTTCCTATCATCTTAGTGATCGGTCTATTCTTTTTGTTCATCAATATTTTTTTCTTTTTGTTTTCTCGCAACCCTCCTAGGAAGATATACCCCGGACATCGATCGACGCGGGGCGTCGGCTCCCTTGAAAACGGTGTATCGCCCCTCTTTTCATGGGTAAAAACGACCCCCAGATGCGGGTGAGAAATGGACCCAAAACATTAAGAGAACCGGCTGGTAATGACATCAACACATCACTCAAAATTGAGCTCCAATTCATTCCCTCCACTCCCTCTACAACATTCTCAACATATATATATATATATATACATATATATATATAACAGATACAAGAGAAAAAATAATTATTGAACAAAAGAGAAAAATAGTCGGACTCTTCGGTTTGGGTGGAGCAATGGAAAGGAAAGGATGATTTGATAAGATATGAACTAAACGGAAGGGATAGCAAAGGGCTCAAAGCAGAATCGAACTTAGATAGGATATTATTAATTTTTCAATATATAAAGTATTAGAGAAATAAATTTTTTTTTTTTTTTTTTTTTTTTTGAAAAGTGAATAGAAATTTTCAATTTATTGAATTTATTTAACAAAAATTAAATATTTTTAATTTTTAATATAAGAAAATTTAAATGTGATATAAATAATTAATTTAATGAAAATATTTTTTGATTATACTCTTATTTAAGTAAAAAGAAAAGTAAAAAATAAAAAAAATTAGAACACGATCATTGGAAAGGAATCAATGATTCATTGATCTTTCTCTCTCCCTTCCACAAATTTTAAAATGATTCAAATAAATATTTTCTCAGTCGATGAATCAATTTTGCCAACAAAAAAATAAACTTTCAAATTTATGCATCAATGCAATGACTACAACAAAAAAATAAAACAACAGTCATTAAACTTTTTTTCATTCCAATTTTGATGGCTCCATGTATAGTCACGATTAATCATTAATTTTATTTTAATATATTTAAGAGTTTAGTTCAAACTAGTAATGCAATGTGTCTTCTGAATATCATTCAATCAACTCATATAAAATGTATTTATTGTAAATTATTTTTGTAACTATATAAAAATATATTTAATATATTAATTATTACTGCCAGTTACTTAATAATAAAAAAAGATGGATTGCATATTTTAAAAACTAATGGACGATATTTTTTTTTTTTTTGTTTTAAATTTATTTCTTTTATACATTATACCAGAGGTGGCCAACCCAAATGTTCTTGCGGGCCACTTTGGAAATCCATCATAACTTCGCGGGCCTCATATAAAATTATACATAACCATATTAGAATTAGACCCATTATAAATATTGTTTGGTGTGACAAATTGAAAAATAAGGAATTTTTTTTATGTTTACTATTATTTTTACATATAAACATATATAATATTATAATAATGATACTGAATGCACATTGGTAAAAATATATAATACTAAAAATAAAAAAAGAAACAAAGAAATAAAAATAAATGAAATCATATTTATTTCACTAGTGCGATATTTATTTCATGAGGGCGCAGAATATAAAAGTGTAATGAATCTCGCGGGCCGCAAAAATATTTACGGCGGGCCGCATGCGGCCCGCGGGCCACGGGTTGGCCACCCCTGCATTATACATTATTATTACTTAATTGAAATAATTTAAATTGATTATAAATTACTTTTTTTGATGTAATACTATATTTAATCATAAATATATTTATTTCAAAATTAATTTATAAATAAATTGGTTATGTTTGTTTATGATCGATTTCTTTTGCGTATTCTCCCTTTTGATGAGTTGATTTTTTTTTAAACTTGAAACGATTGCTTAATATTCTAATTTTTATTTTTGGAAAAATTCAATTCAAAAGGTAAAGTATGATATTTTTAATTGTTTTTCTTTTTTGTACAATATCTACGATTATTGTTTTTAAAAAGTATCTACCTTAATTATCTCTCTCCCTCACACATCGCCCTGGCAAGTAGGGAATGATCTTTTTTTTTTGTTTTTATATTCCTGCGTTCAGGTAGTAAATTCTTTTTAAGTTATTCTATCTCTCTCTCTTTAGTCGGTTAACAAAGAATTTTTTTCTTTTTTTTTTTGGTCGTTTTTCGAATGGATTTCTTTGTTCGTTCATTTAGCGAGAGTTTTTCTTTCCCTTTTCCTCCCAAACCAATGCGCGCCTCTCTTCACCTCCCACATCCCTTACTTTGCCATCCCAAAAACACATCCTATGATCCATTGCCAACAAGGACACCCCAAAAAAGGGAAGTCAAACACCAGAAGAAGAGAACAGATAAAACAAAACAAAAAAGAAAACAAAAAAAAAAAATAACTATTGAATCCAACTAGGCAATTCCGCGCGTTTGATGTTATCTATTAAAATTCAAAAAAAAAAAAAAAAAAAAAAAAAAAAAAAACGTTAAATGTAAATCTTCGAATCGAGTGGTCCAGTCGACGTCACCGAAAGAATGTATCAGGTTGCTGAAAACCAAACGGGAGGAACAGGCTGCTAGTTACAAAGATACAGGGCTCCTGAAATCTATTAAATATAAAAAAAAAAACATCCAACAAACATCTGCACTGAGTGGGAGGAAATACTTTTCCTGCCATCCTTAAACATTCACATCATTAACCAAACATTTATTTTAATTAAATTTCAGACTCAAATGTGAAATAATAAAGAATTGCATATAATCGAACTAATATTAATAATAATAATAATAATAATAAAAATTTAATATTAATAATAGCAATAAAGATCATCATCAATTTTAATTTTATTAATTAAAATTGCACCATCCTTTAATGTAGTCTGTTGTGTTTTCAATTTAAATAAATTTAATTTATAATTAATTGTAAAATGAAGAGTTGAGGATCTTTTTTGTTTCTGTTTAAGGATTTAAGCAAAAAAAGGGTAGTGAGTTGTTTAAGGGGAAGAAAAAGGCAGATGTGTGTATATTGAAATTCGTCGAACTAATAAATTGCAAGGATATAATTTAACTGGGTAACCTATTCAAGTATATTTTTTTTATCTGTTTATCTTAATAATAACAAATTCTTTGAATTCATTTAAATTACATTAGTAGGGTGATTAAAATAAATATTAAAATGATCAGGTGTGGATTAAAAAAAAAAATTGTTGATATATCATATAAGATTGACTTTTCTGCCTTTTATATTAATTAAAATATAGTTTTTAATAACATTTTTTATTAAAACAAATTGTTTTAACTTTTTATTATTATTATATTATATGGAATTTATTATATTTTTCATAATTACTACATGTTTATCCTAGCTATATAAATTATATTACAGATTATTTCACACATCTGTTATGTTGGTTGTCTATATTAACGGCTAACGGCACAAAATGGATAGATACTTTAATACCATTGATAATATCTATTAATTGTATATTCATTAAAAAAGATTATTTTCTTTATTGCACTCACATTTCTTAATTATTATAAAAATATATTTTTAGTTTTAAAATTATAAATTAATAAAATATTTTATTAAAACAAAATAAAAATTTAAATTTAAATAAAAATTAAAATTTTGTCGTTTTTTTAATCATTTTTATAAATTTAAAATTTAATATATTGAATTTTAGTCTAAAAATGATTTTTTGAGTATAATATTTAATTTTGAACTTATTGTTTAACTCTCATTGGGACTCATTATTTCTTTTTTTTATACATGAACCGCTAAAATCGTCTTTATTTTATAATCTATTTGATAGAAATATCATTGCCAGTATAAGCACAGATGCTTCTAATTTATTTTTATATTACAAAAATAAATAACTAAATCTTTTCATACAAATTATTTTCTCTTAGTTCTATGAAATTTTTAATGAACGCAGTTTGCTGCTAGCTAGTGAATTAAAAAAAAAGAAACGATTTCTCGTCTTTCTATAATTAACCATCTACATTAGAATCAGGCTGTAATTAGCTTTCAAGGAATAAAGTATCTTTTTTTTGGTTTGAGGGGGTGGTTAGAGAGTAGGGTGGAGGGAAGGGACGGTTGTGTAGACGAAACGTGGTGGTGGCAATGCTATTTTTAAACTTGATTTATAATATGAGCATGTGTGTTGTATGTATGAATGTATATCTTGGAATTGCTATGGATATAGACCCAGTAATGCTAGGGGGTGAGTGTTTCCGGTGGTCCACGTGCCGATCTAGGTTGCTAAGCAACGAGCACTTAAGTTGGCCAATAGAATCACGACTGTCATCTAACGGCCAACTCTGTACTAAAACACCGTTATGCTTGATAATTCCTGCCACCTAGCGGTTAATTCTTTCAACAAAAATTGTATTAACAAATTCAAATCAAATATCCAAAGTAACTAAATAATTAAATAAATAAATTCATCTTGGTCATAAACTTACGATCTGGTAAATATAATTAAAAATGATTTTTTTATTATAATCCTAATATTATATTTAAATGTTAAGGTGCAGTGGGGTAAGTGCGTAAACGGTTATATTTCTCACAATATGATAATAAAATGTATGGAAAATATTTAGTTATCTATTTTATATCATTATGTACCATTTCAGATAGATATTACCTATTTAGAGTGCGTTTCCCAGTTAATATATCACTCTTTTGAAATCACCCAAATAAATTAACACGTGTAACTTTGTGACTTGCAATAACAAATCTTAGTACTAAAATAAATTCAATGTTTTGGGGTTTTGATTTTCTAATTTCTCTGGAAAGTATAGTAGCACAATCTTCAGGAAATAGAGAACCTTTTATCGTGCTAAATTTATCCCTCCAGAAACAAAAATTACTTTTGAAGATATTCTACTGACAATGAGTTCTATTAAAAGCAATGCGCCTAAACCTTTAAACAAAAAAAGGAAAGTTGGATGTGGAGCAGAAGATGTAATGTTTAGGATTTTATAAAAGAAAAGGTAAAATTTCAAAAAAAAAACGAATCAGTCTTGAAGAATCTAATGAATGTTTATGCTGTATCTGTAAATGCGCATTCCAGTATTATACTCAAAATAACGATTGGATTGTAAGAGGGGATGCAATAAGGGATCAAGAAAAAACAATACGAATGCGAAGACGATTAATATAAATTTCAAATATAAATGATTTCTATTATTACTTACTTAATGTTTTATATTAAAATTCTAATGTTTATTTTTTCTAATTTTTCTAATATTTCTAAATCACACAACTTTAAAACTAATTAACATATTTTAGTTCTGTAAAAAGCAGTATATAGTAAAAATGGGTGAAATTCTCCTCCTGTCCCGGAATTCATCATATAAAGAAAGATTCAATTAGATCGTAATATGCGTGTACGCACTTGCCCCGTTTTCAGGGAAAATGCGGACTATTTGCCTTTTGTTACAATTTGTTATATTAAACATATTTTTGAATATAATTGTATATTTCTATCAATACAAATTGGTTAGTAGTAACATAACAATTCAATAATACTAAAACAAGATTATTATTTGTAAAATAAATAAATTTTTTATTAGTTCAAAGTCAAACTTTGCAAAAACTGGTCCACACTTACCCCACTTCTCCTTACATTGATAAAGAGATTATTTAAAAGTTTAAAATATGAGATTTTTCAAACTAATAATTATTTAATATATATATATATATATATAATACAAAGTAATAATATAATATCAAGCAACTAAATAAAATAACAATTATTTGAGACTTAAATGAAAAAATTAAGAATAGAAAATAATAGAATATAAATTTTTTTAACTTAAAATTCTTTTGCTTCAATACACTGATTAAAAGTTATAATTTTTGATTATAATTATTATACTTTCCTAGTTATTACTTATTTTATTTTTAAAATTTTTAATTTAAAAAAACTCCTAAATTAATTAATTTATTTAGTATTTTCTTCTAATGTCATTTCAGATACTCCTGAATTATTATTAATACAAAAAATAATATATTTTTAACATGATTTAAAAAAAAAATTTTTTTGTAGTTTACTTTCCTTTTAAATGACATATGAAATATTATTTTAATTTTATTATTACTAGAAATATTACACATAACATAATAAAATATAAATTTAAACATAATCGAATAAATTCAATTATAAAAATATGTTTGTATAATATTTTCATATTAAGTATTTTTATAAGAAATGAATACTTTTAATTGACAATTATAATATGTATGTACTCTTAATAGTAAATATAATAATAATGTTTATTATCTTCATCAGAATTAAAATTATATTTAAAATATAAAAATATTATTCATTATTATGACTAGAAAATTTTAATAAAAAAAAAAACATTTAATATTATAGGTATAGGGTGACCATATTTCGAAAACACATTTGTAAAAAATTTTACCTTTTTTTTAAAGAGCCATATTGAATGAAAAAACGAAAATAAGAGCCAAATTGATTGTAAAGAACCTAAATATTTAAAAACCAGAACAATAGACTGTCTCGAAGACATTTTTCCTAAAATCGGGACGTTTCGTCACCCTTCTTATAGGTTATCTGATTAACACAAACATAATTCAACAATAAAATTCCCTAATAGAAGATATATAAATTGAATCCTAATTATTATATTATTAGTGTTTATAAGTTATTAATCATAATTATAATTTATGAAATTATTATATTTCATTTCATAAATGATAAACTACGTTTTGTTCTTTCGATTCTCGACTTTTTAATTATTTATAGTATGAATAATAATCTTAATAATTGTTCAGTAGTTTTCTGTTGTTAAAATATAAAATATTTATTTATTATTTAAATTTATATGGGTGATGAGAGTAGTGAGTACCGGCCACCTCGTTACACGGAATTCACTTGACCTGGTTGCCATCTTGCTTGCCAAGGGCGCTATGCTCCTTTAAACGTCCCATAGATATTTTTAGAGCGCCTGGTGTGTTCGTTCTTTCTTTTTTTTATTTTTATTCTTTTTCATCTCCTCGCCTTTTTATCTTGAGTATGGCACACGGCTGGGTGTTTTAAGCTCTCATAAAGAGTGTGCGCTTGGTCGCGTGTACACGTGTGTGAGTGTGTGTGTCTGTGACGGTGCTTGAATTGTACTTATAAAGTGTCATGTTCTGGAATAGCTGACGTAACATAAAGCGCGATGGCGCATTTCCGGAGGCCAGCCCCCCGCGATCCCTACAAAAGCTTCGGCCATCGCCGAAAGGTTTGATCAATCATACTATCATCTCAATTAACTCACTCTTTTCCTTTTTTTTTTTTTTTTTTTTCTTAAAGGCATAAGAAAATCCTAATAAAATTTAATCTCATTATCATAATAAAGAAAAATAATTGAATCATAAGAAATAAATAACTAAAGAACTTGTCCATTAAAATTTCGAATTATAAAAATAACTAATCTGTTGGTGTAATTGAAAAAAAAAATGAATTTTTGTATATAATATATAAAATGATATTTAGAAAAAAAATATAAAAATAATTGTGGGCATATAATATATATAATATATTAATAAAAAGGCCAAGGATTTCTTTTTATTTATTTTTATTTAAAGTAATCAATATTTATTAATAAATATTAAAAAGTAATGAAAATTATGGAAAACCAATATAATAGATTTTTCTAGAATTTTAAATATTTTTTAAAATTAATAAATTAATATTTAAGTTGTTTTATTTAATTGTCCACTTAAAGAATCTAATTGGCGCCTTATAAAATTATTACAATATTTAAAAAATAACAAAAGAAATTAAGTATTAATTGATATTAAGTTTAAATTAAATTAATCAATTCATATAAGTTTATATTCAAAAATTTAAAATTATTAGCCAGATGGAACTAATTTTTATTAATGATATATGAATTGAATTGTTGAATTTGTTTTATAATTGTAAAAATTTATTTATTTATTATTTGTATAAATTGTATATGATAGGAATAAATAAATACGAAATAATTTCACTGAACTCGATTTTGTCTTATTGTTAGCTTAAAAATATTATTAATTATTATTTAAAAATAGAGGAAAAATTTTAGCCAAATATAAATACTTTTAAACTAAAGAAATATATATTTTTTTACAACATCAACAAAAATTTATGAGTTTTTTTTCTTCTTTAATTAAATTTCTCTAACCTTAGATATAGAAAAGTAACGATGATACGATTATATACGAGTATATACAATATATATCTTGTGGTATAAAATTGTATTAAATTTGTGAAATATATTTAAATAATTTTTAATATTATTGAAATAAATAAATATAAATACAAACAAGAATATTTAAAAATGTATTAATTATACTTGTAAAACCAAATTATTTTTATCACAGAACAACATTGGACCGGTGACTAGCGGTTGAAAAATTTAGATTTTAGAAAACCAACCTCATCTCTCAATTTTTCGTGGATTCTTAAGAAATTCTACAGTGCCCACAAGTGGACTTTTCCCTCACTTTAAGAAACACCGAGATCTAATAAATAGAAAACATTACAATTTAAAAAGTATCCCAATTTTAACATGAAAACATCAAAAATAAAGACTACAAATAATTTTTTAATTCATCATAATCTCATTTTATACACACTTTATATTTTCACAATTTTTACTGAATTTAAGGTGAATTATTTGGTAAAATTTTCATAAAAATTTTATATAATAATTTTAAATAAGTTGACCTGTGGCCAGGTCCGAACCGACCGACGGTTTGAAGTAAATTAATTTCCAGCTACAGAAACAATTTCAAATAATTTTAATATATCTATTAATGTAATAAAAAACAGATTTGGATACATAAATAATAAATATAAACATTTTTAATTTTATTTTATTTATAATATATTTGCAAGACCAGGCTGTGACGTCATGAATGGCTGGATGACGTCATGAATGGCTGGATGACGTCATATAATTTTAAATCAAGAAAAAACTAATAAATATGATTTTCCCGAGGATAAAACCAATACCAATGATTCGTGGTGATATATAAAAAAATCTCCTCATGTGAAATTTGGTGTGAAAATAACCCTTCCCTTCCTATCGTCGATCGCTAATACTACCACTTCCGGTTTCCGGATTTGCACCAAAAGTTGATCAATTCATCCCACTGATGCATTAAGTAAATATACCAAATTTCATCAAATCCGTTGAGCCGTTCAGGCTGTACACATCTATACGGACGGAAGGACAGACAGACGGACAGACGGACAGACAGACATCCTGCTAAAAATACTTTTTTCTGTTAAGAAAATGCATGATTCGTGGAGATATGTAAAAATCTCCACATGTGAAATTTGGTGTGAAAACAATACCTCCCTTACTATCGTCGGTCGGTAAAAATAATTAGGAAGATTTATTATTTATAATAAAGCTATCGTCTTATGAACTTTTTGAGAGAGAGTAGTTCCAAACATATATCACCATATATTATATTAAATTTGTTAATTTTGAATTGTAGAGGAAATGATGTATTATATTTTTCAAACATAAATTATTCCTGAATTGTGAAAGACAAGAAAAAGAGATTTTTTATGAAAATTTTTTAAATAATTTTATTATTTCTATTATATATATGACTATTATTATAATTTCACTATTTTTGTCCTTTAAAAAAGACGCGACTTGCGTCAGAAACGTCAGCATTAATTGAAAAAAAAAATGTGTTAATTATTTAAAACTTTTTTCTCAAAAGTAGAGTACTATATGTAGATATTATTTATGGTCATATCCAGAAAGGTAAGAGTGACTGTTGTCACAAAATGCCAATGAAACCTAATAAAATTAGCTTGTATTACCATTAATTACAAATATTTTTTAAAATTTTATTTCATTCACTTTCGATTTAAAATTTCATAATCTAAAATAGCTGTAGATTTGATTCTTGTATTTTTAAAACAAGGAGCTCAAATAATTTACATTTCTTTTTTTTTTTTATTTTTGATAAATGCTGGTTACGTGGAATGGCTTACCCTTATACAATAAAAAACATTATTTATATATCTATGTTTTTATAATAGAAATTTATTCAAAATATAGAATAAAACTAATTAATAATGTTCAATGTTGCGACTTCCTGATTTGCTTTGTTTCAAAGCTGTTTCGTTCAAAAAAATTTTAAAATTTCGTTTCTAAAAATATAATAATATATATATGTTCTTATTTATTAGATAAAAATGAATATAAAGACTATTTATGAATAAAAATTTTAATATTTTCAAGAAAATTTTATTTTGAAATGTAAAGGAATACGTCTATGTAAATGTATGAAAAATCATGTTCCTATTTGCGTCGTCTTTTTTGACTTCAATTAACCTAGAACAGTGATTCTCAACCACTGTGCCGCGGGATTTCAAAAGTGTGCCGCTAGATAATAAGGTTTGAAAACATTTCCGACTTTGTTTCTAAATTTTTTCAATTTGGTTCTAAAAAAAATGTAAAACGTTTTTGGGACTAGGCTCTTAAACATTTTTTTAAATCATTTAATAAATTTTCTCAATATGGTTCTAAAAAAACAAAAAAATAAAAAAAAGGTAAACCGTTTTTGGGAGCACTTTTTTCAATATGGCAAACTTTTACATTTATCTTTTTCTTTATGTGCCGCCAAATTTTTAAACTGTTAAAAGTGTGCCGCGGTAAAAAAAGGTTGAGAATCACTGACCTAGAAAACAGACACTTGGTTTGATATACCTTGAAAATACATATAAATCTTGGTGATATTGACAAAAATTAGGAATAATTTAGATCTATTTTGAGTATAGTTATTGTAAAAATACTGTCATTTTAGTTTCCTTTTTATGTTTCTATATTCCTTAAGCACCATAAAATCTAACTCGATATTGGTTAAAATCTTATAATGTTAAGAATTAACTTTGGTTTCGAATCGTAAAACACTTTATTCTTAACTAATAATTTAAAGTATTTAGTTTAGAAACACGCTAATGTAATTAATTTAAAACCAACAAGTTTTCTTATTTAAAATGATATGAGATCCATTCAAATACACTGGTGATATTTTATATTAATAGGTATATTATTATATTTCGTGAGTTTCAAATAATTATTTTAAGCATCTTAAGGATATACTATTTATTAATAGACGAGAATTCCATCTTTCTTTTCTATTCTGATATACAGAGCCTTCCTAAGATTTTCAGCGCCCGTGGGCTTCTAAAATTTTGCGCCCCTTTTCATAAGAAATTTTCTAATTAATTCACGTAAAATAAAGACACTTTTCAATAAAATTTGAAACAGTGTCATTTGTGTTGAAAATGTTATATTTTTCAACATTTTCAAACTGTACAATTATCGCTGCTGTTAGGATTCTTATTAAAATTATTTATTCACTGCTTATACGGATATAATGAATAAGAAAAATAGATATGTATTTTGAATGTGCATGATTAAAATCTTTGAAGTGATGTCACTCCGGGTTGGAGGTTACTATAAAACTACTATTTAACAATAAGAAAAAATATATAAACCAATAAAAAATGCCGCCCCCAGAAGGATTGCGCCCTAGGGCTATTGCCCAATTAGCCCTGTGGTTAGGGCGGCCCTGCTGATATAACAAATATTAATAATTTAAAAGTAAATTCATTAATTTTTAATAAATTAAATGTTATTATTTTGTTTGTATTTTTTTAAAATAAACTTCTAAAATCATTTTTCAATTATAAAAACATTTTTTTTAATCAAACGTGTGTAATTAGATTTGTTATTTAACAAGATCTTTGTGAATTGGTTTATGATTATTTTTTTTAAAGCATTGTGTCACCTTGGCCATTTGATTCTTTTGGAATGCTATTGTGGTAAAATTAAAAAGACGCCGCAGTAGTTGTGTCTTCTTCTTCTTCCTTCCTTACCACAGTATTTCTATTTCTCTCTCTCTCTCTCTCTCTCTCTTTCTCCCTTTTTTCATTCCATTGCAGTTCAATAAATATTTGGCACATTTTCCTACTCCTTCTTCGGTTTTTTTTTTATTTTAGAATACGTTATATACTTGGCACTTTTTCTCAACTTTCTTAACACACATTTCATCTTTTATGCAAACCCAGAGCCAAATTCAAATTCAAACAAAATGTCTTTTTTTATTATGTTTTATTTATTTATATATTGTTTAATAAGAAGAAAATGCCAAAAATATAATATAAATCAAATAAAAAATAAAATATCAGAGGGTTACATAAATACATAAAAAAATAATTAATTAATGTATTGTAAGAGTTACTACAAAGTTGTTTAAATTATTATCATGTTTTTTTTTCTTTTAAATAAAATTTCTATTTTCAATTTTCAAAGAAATAATAAACTTCCGTTTCTTCGGACTTATGGTGGGGATTGAAATACGCGGATAATGCGAACTATAAATGTTTATTTTCAAAATACAACATATACAATTTTATGGTATACAATTATAGTTTTATTAGGTTTACTTCTTATTTTACTGTTATTTCGGTTTGTTTTAATAAATCTTTTTCTGTAAACCACATAACCCGCAGACGGATTATTGGGATTTTATTTATTTTTCTATCTATCTACCTCTGTGACTTTAACTTGAAAGTTCTTGACCGTAGTAACCAGATTTCTTCAAGTGTCCCTATCCTGAGCTACTTCCATTCAACTCCTATTTTCTCCCATCTCTCTTATGTCCCTCCCTTTATTGTCCTCCCATCGCGTTCTTGGTCTTCCAACCGGTCGCTTCTCAATCGATCTCCCCCAAAATAGACTTTTCACCAGTCTTTCCTCTTCCTTTCTTGCCATGTGTCCTTTCCATCACAACCTTCTCTTAACCTCATGACCCTAAAAAGGTCTGGAGATGCTTAGAGGTCATGCTATTCCTCGTTTCTTAAGTTTGATTCCCTTTGATAATAATATTGACGAGATAAGCCCCTTTGCAAGCTCGATTTAAATTTTTAAAGAAGAAAAAGAAAGATAAATTCTTCTCGAATATTATTATCCTTCGTGATTACAGAACCTAAGTTTTTAAATTGTTCTACATTTTCAAATTCTATTCACTTATATTCTTTTAAAAGTTAAGATTTTGTGGGTACTATGTTGTGCTATGCCTCTCTGATACTTTAGCACTATTTATTTCAAGTTCCACCTCTTTTCCAGCATATATTAATTTTTTTACGGTATCTTCAATTGAATTTGTATGTATGTCGTCAGCGTCTCCACAATTTGCCTAATTCACGTATTCTAATGCTAAATTACCTAAAATTGGTGATAGAGCGTCTCCTTGTAAAAACAAGGACCCATTTATAATTTCGAAAATTTCTCCTAATTGGTTCCCGCATCTTACTCCTTCTTGACTACACCTTCGAGAGAGATCCGAATCATACGTACTAATGATTAGTTACAATACACTTTTCCCAGATCTAAAGAGTCATTTACTTTGCTTAAGTTTATATATATATATATATATATATATATATATATACATTTTTAGACATTTTAAAATTTTCATTTGATGATTTTCATATCTAAAGAGGAAGGTAGGGTTGAAAAGTCAATGGAAAGATAATCTCATTTTTCAATTTGTATTTAATTTAATATTTCTGATTGATTGACAAACAAAAACTAATAAAAAAATACCAGGCCAAGAGTTTTATATATATTTTATGAAAAGAAAGAAAATTTTCTTGACACGATTAAAGAAAATAAGATAAGACAGATTTATCAATGATAAATTTTCTCTTTTTTTAACTACTAAAAATTTTAAAAATTTAATTTCTTTAATGTATCATTTATTATAGAATTTAATTATATATATATAATCTATGATTAAAATAACCAATCATGTGATGTGTTTAAAATAAAATATTTAAAAGTTCATTTATAATTGTATTACCTTCAAAGATATAAAAGTTTTTTTTTTTGAAAAGAGTGGATTATTTTAATGAATTTAAAATAAATATATTCATCCTAGTAGGCTATCGGTCCTCGATGAAATTATGTTTTATTAATAAAATGATTAAATATTCAGATTAAAATAATAGATTTTAACATTGGATGTTAGATGACTTTTAATGAATATGTATCGATGTTGGATTTAATGCAAGTTAATCTATTCTAATAAAATAATATATTTTCTTTTAATTAATTTTCAAACTTAATTTATATTCAATTTTTTAGGTCGATAGTTTTTATTTATTTATTTATTTATATTAAATTCTGCAATACATACACCTGATTTGAAGAAATCACAAATATCTGCCTTTTTGTATTTTTAGATAAATTCAAAAGTATGTAAGTCGAAATTAAGATTACTGATTAATTACTTAATTAATTCTATAAAAATATTAAAAATGAATATAGATTAATGAGGTATTCTATTTGAACTAATTTTTAATTTCCACGCTCTCTACTTAATTTGCATTTTGTTAAAATATATATTATTAATTGCTAAAACGGTATGAAAAACATGATAGAATTAGAAATCGAAACATTTTTTTTTAAATAAAAATTAATAGTAAAATAAATTTATATATTTTTATTTTTTTTTCATACTCTGTTTAATATATAAGGATCGATTTACTTGTCTTATAAACATAAAGTACCGGGACCCCGAGCCTCGGCTCGGTACTTAAGTTAAAAAAAATAATAATTCGTTTTGGCTGGTAATATTAATACTTGGGACACCGAGCTGAAATACAATTCTTTAATTATTTATTACAATTATTAAATGTTGCATCAATGCATCAATCTGAATAAAATGAATGGAACTTGGGGTCCTCAATAATACATAAATATGTATTATTAGGTATGTTTCTAAGTGAATGAATATTTTTTTTTATTGGAAGAATGATAAATATATATCGTAATTTATAATTATAAAATATTATTAAAATATATATTTTTAATTTTATTTCGAAATTAAATTAAAAATTTTAAAATATTTTAAATATAAAAAAATATTAATACAATAACCTTTAAAAAAAGGCGGGAGTCAAATTTCAATATGGATGTCATTAGTGTCTTGTTCCATATATAAATTTAAATTAAGAAAAAACTAATTAAGATGTATTTTTCCTGAGATGTGTTCAATAAAACTCAATTTTTCTTTATAAATACTTTATCTAGTGTGATTTTCAAAAAAATCGTTAGAGCGGTTTTTGAGAACCCATGGCTATATATACAAACAATTTTAGCTAGCTTAATAAGATAAGATACCTGGTTTCCCGAGTCGCTGGTCGGTACTTTTAAAAACTTATTCCTTATAAATTGTGAATATTGTTTTAAGATTATTACTAATTTGGCTGGGAATAAATTCCTTGGGGCGTTTTTAATGGAGATTATTAAGAATTTATTAAATGCTTTGAGTTCTCATTCGAGTCTTATCCAAAGAATCTATCCATTTATCCATATTTTTCCTTCAAAATGAATATATATAAAATTATTAATTCACAAACAAAATTATTCAAATATATAATTTTTTCCTTATTATTTATAATAATTGAATTCCTTTTAAATTATTTAATATAATTTATTCTAAAAGTTCCCATTTTAATTACTATAATATAATTTTATAATAAAAGATCATATTTCTTCAACCTTTTATTCTTTCATTATCATTTTAAATGAATATCAATTAAAGAAAGAAATTGTTTTTAAAATTTAAAATATAATAACTAATTTTCAAGATTAGAAAGGCAGAAAGATAATATGTATATACTTACCATGTTTGACAGACTTTTTTATTTCAAAACCACAGAAACCTTTTAGTATAAAACATTTTATAAGAATTGATTAAAAGCTCCCCTCTCTGTTCACTCAATGCTTCTTTAAATAATATAAATCATATTTAAAATTTCTTCATTGATAATTGTTAATATGTATTAATTTGTTGCTAACCTCATTAATATTTTTCTAGGTGGAGGGAATGAATGATATATTTCGTAATTTGATTCTAAAATAAATACTTTTAATTTTATTTAGAAATTAAACATTTTTAAATATTTTAAATATAAAAAATGATTAATACAATATTAAATAAAAAAGAGGAGGCAGCTTAGCCGTGCTTGTATAGTGGCAATTTTCTACACATGAAGTCGGCGTTCGATTCCAACTAAGAACAAAATTTTCTAATAATTTAAATTCAATTTAACATCAGCTGCCTCCCGCTCCAGGAACTGTCAAGCCTGGTTCTAAATAACCCTGCACCAGCAGGATTACTTCAAAAAATAAGCAACCATAAGTGGGAGCTTTGCGTGATCCCAGATGGTCCAAACGCAAATAATAATAATTAAAAAAGAATATGACGGGAGGCAAATTTCAATACAGAAGCGCTGGTAGTGTTACTGACATCATTTAAAATTACTATTTTTTTTAATAAGAAACAATTAACAAAGATTAATTTTCAGGAGGCTGAAACCAATATAGATCGATTTTTCTTCAAAAAAATTATCGATTATGTTAATTCCTTAGCCGGATAAAATATCTCAAAAATATACAAATATATGTACAATTTTTGCTAGAGTATAATAAGATAAGATATGAATATTATAGTGTAATCTAATCTTGGTAATTTCTGGCAACGAATTATATTTGTAAACTATAATTAATAAATGATTTAATGATTCCAATTTATTTATTTTCTTTCTAGTTCTTAAGTTTTTGGTATAATTTAAAAATAATATTTGATTTACATTCAATCACATACCTGAAAACAATATCAGATTTAATGATTAAATTTAAAATTTAAGTAGAATTTAAATTTAAGTAAATTTAAGTAAATTTTAAGTAGAAATTTAGAACAAATATTAAAATTTAAATCTCAAATAGTTTCTTTTTTCATAGTATGAACACCAAAAAAATTATAGGTTATAGATATATAATTAGAATATAGTTAGTTTATGTATATGTGTGTGTGTGTGACGGTGATTAGTATAATTTTCGTGTCCCGCAGTGTGCCAATTAATGTGATTTCGTTTCTTCAATCGCATGTATTACTTACTTGCCTGCATGGTTTTTAATAGGGAATTGGTTCTTTGGATAGATGGATGGGTGGTGTGTGTGTGTGTGTGTGTGAGGGTTGGTGAGGGCGTGGGTTGGTGTGGATGGGTGGGAGTTGAGAAAGCAGAATAGCCGGGTTTGGTATGCGCCACGGATTGGCGCAGTGCCGCCGCGTGCTGGGGGATGGGGGGTTGGCGCACGTGCGTCCCCTCAGTTCGATACGCTCGCTTTTCGCCCTTCAACGTCAAAAACATTTCTTTCACGGCCATTCACTAACAGGCAACCACCAAATCACACTCTCTTACATCCATATCCCTTCAAAACACTTATAAAAATAAATCAAAAGAAATTTATATATTTTTTTTTTAAATTAGGAGTATTTATTTATTTATTAATTTTTTTCTATTTTATTTAATAATCATGTAATTTATAGTTAATTGGTGGTGCAGTTAAAGAAAAAAAAATAATTTTTTAATTGTTACATTGTCTTTCTCCAACTATATATAATATATGACAGCCATTATCTGCTACTGATAATCATGAAAAATTATAAATTTGGTACACACAATTAAATCACTGGTTTTTCAAACCGGTCATACCGAATTTTCTGGTAAGGATCAATTATACGAACCTTGCATGTAAATGCATTTACCACAATTGGAATTTGTTTAAAATCATCAGATTAATAAATATAATTATAAAAATATTAGCTGATTATATTAGGTTGTCAAGGATGAAATTTGTAGCTAGTAATATGGCCAACCTTAATAGCTTATAACTTGACATTGGCTGAATATTTTACCGTTATTTTTTTTTCTGTCAATTTACACAGCTTGCTTGTTTGAAAGAATTATTATAATCCCTAAAAAGAGTGTAAAACGGTTTTTTTTTAAATCAATTTTGTTTAAAATGGAAAGGTCCGAAATTCGAACAATTATGAAGTATGAGTTCCTACGTGGAAATACGGCGTCGCAGGCCACGCGAAACATTAATACTGTATTTGGCTCTAGTGTTACTACGCAACAGACAGTATCTAATTGGTTTGCTAAATTTCGAACAGGTAACTTTGACCTCGCAAATGAGCCTCGCGGTCGCCCGAAATCAAAGGTGAATAATGACGATCTAAAGGTCACCGTTGACTCTGACCCATCCCAAAGTGCATATGAATTATCACTAAAGTTTGGTATTACCAAACAAACAATATTGACTCATTTAGCGCAAATCGGGAAGGTGAAAAAGTTGGATAAGTGGGTTCCACGCAGGTGTAATCCATTATGAGTTCATGAAACCTGGCTCATCGATTACAGCAGACATATACTGCAACCAACTGGACGAAATGATGCAAAAACTTAAAGAAAAACAGCCCAGATTGGTCAACAGATCGACACCTATCCTTTTGCATGATAACGCTAGACCACACACTGCACAAATGACTGTGGCAAAGATACAGGAATGGGAGTAGGAACTTCTCCATCATCCACCATACTCACCAGACCAAGCCCCCACTGACTACCACTTCTTCCGAAATTTGGACAACTTATTGATAGGAAAAAAGTTTAATTCCGATAATGCAGTTAAACTGGCCTTCCAGGAATTCATTGACTCCCGTTCACCAGGGTTTTATACTAACGGCCTGAATAACCTCCCACTTAAATGGCAAAAGTGTGTAGACAATATGGGTGCATACTTCGATGATTAGAATAACTCCTTATGTTTGTAAGTTATCAATAAACTTTGTGTTTTTTTCTACAAATTTCATACTTGACCTGATAATAAATAATTTTTGAGAACTTTTTTTGAGTTGGAATGAGATTGTGTGACAATGTGAAAAGATAGTAAAATTATTAATAAAACGACTAAGTTTTAATTTTTATTTATATTTAAATTATTATTTTTTTTAATAAGATATTAGATTAATTTATAATTTTAAATTATTTTCAAAATTATCAATAAGTATTTCTAATAATTCAGAAATAAAAAAAGTTTATTTACTTAATTTCATTCACATAGGTAGCATTATTAAATAACTATCTAAAGGGTCTTGTTGGACAAGAAATTTTCAAAGAGAATTTTATAGATACAAAAAAAAAAGAAAAGCTCTGACTTTTAAACATCCTACGAAAGGACAGCTCCTATCAAGTCGGTTATATTAATTAGATGTCCTTTGATCATTAGAACGGGTCCTATATACCTTTACCTCGATTTTTTTGATCGGAGGCGATACTGTATTAGTATTGCGATCACGAAAATTTTCGATGTTGAGATTTTGATGTTTTTATACGTTTTGAAGGTTCCTGAATCATTTTCACTAAGGTTGAGAAAAATGTCTGTGTGTATGTGTGTGTGCATGTATGTAACCAAGATTACGCAAAAACGGTTTGAGCTAGAATGATGAAATTTGGTACATGGGCATTATTCAAAATTCAGTTTTCTATCAACTTTTGAGAAATGTAGCTCAACCGGAAGAGGGTCATTACCTACACCGTTTTGAATTTTTTCCCTCTAAAGTGACCGTAAAAATAAAGATATATGTTTGATAGTTTTTCTCATGATTAAAAATTGTATAAAACTGCTATATATAGAATTTCAGCTTGATTGAATCGCTGAAAGTACCAGAATTAATTTTTTAACACTGCAAATCTCACGCGACAACACGTGAAGTGGTGCCATCAACAAAGAGCCAAACATGCGCTGGTTTAATAAATATTATTTATTAATTTTAATTTATAAATTAATTAATTTAATTTAATTTAAATTAATATATGTTATTTAATCCAATTCAAATTTGCGAGATAGTTGAGTAGAGACAGTCCAGATTTTTTATTTTGATCCCTGAAGATGGTTTGACTCCGTCCCATTGACCCCAGCTAAAGAAATTCACATGCCATGCCAGGGGCCACGAAGATGTGAGTTAACGCCGTTAACCCCAAACTTCGTGGCGTCTTATATAGTTAGAGACAAGAAAAAAAAACAATAAAAAAAACATTTGTAATTTATAAAAAAAAATATTTACGAGTTTTTTATTATTTTTAATATAAATATTAATCAAAAATTAAATACTTAATAAATATCCATAATATAAAAAAAAACTATGAATTGAATTATTTTTATTTATTGTTTTAACCGATCGACGATAGGAAGGGAAGGTATTGTTTTCACTCCAAATTTTTACATATCTTCACCAATCATGCATTTTGTTAAAAGAAAAAAGTATTTTTAGATCAGTCATTCTCAACCTGGGCGATCGACATCTTAAAGGGGGCGATTATTTGACTATACGATTTTGGGGGGCGATAAGTTATTTTTGGGGGCGAAATCATTTTCAACGCTATAAAAAAGGTAAGATGATTTTGCGAACAGGCTTTTTAAACATTTCCTCTTTTTTTCAATTTTTTCAATATGGTTCTAAAAAAATGGTCAGATGATATTGCAATCAGGTTCTGAAACTCGATATGGCTCTAACTATCACCTAGTGTACCTACCTTATATTAGGGATTATCATGAAATTTTTAACTGTAAAAATTTATAGGGGGCGAATTAAGAAACGGATCTTACAAAGGGGACGTTTGGTCCAAAAAGGTTGAGATACACTGTTTTAGATTGATGTCTGTCCTTCCGTATTAAGTATTAATTTTATATTCGTTGTCGGAAATTTTTTAATATATTAAACTGGTGAAATAAAAAATACATTTATATATATATAAATATAATGTTGTTTTTAATTATTTTTAAATCCACTATTATTTTTATTTACATTTTCATTTATTATTTATATTTCTATATTAATAAGAATCATTTATTAAAATTAAAATCTACTATTTTCTTCTAATTTCACTGATATTATTATAAACAATTTTATTGTTAATTTTTAATTGTTTTCCGCATTTAATTCATCATTGTTATAATATTTCTTTTATTAATATTTTAGTAAAGCAGAAGGGGTATTAAAAATGTGAATTGGTATAAAAGCCCACTAGCTTAAATTCTTTTCCTCATGCCTTTCACGCCCTTCATCTCCATTTTTTTCCAAAACTACCGGTCTATACACTAAAGATGAATATTTCAAATTATTCCATGTTCCTCTCGTTTTTCTCATTTTTTTTCTCCTTTAAAGGCAAAAGGACTTTATAAGATTTATTGACTATACATTATATATAAAAATAAAAAAACCAGATGTTTTTCTTCTTTCAAACTCAACATATATTTATTCTTTTTTTTTTCATACAGTCACTATTCATAATTACTCTTCCTTATATTATGTTTTTTAATTCGATTGAGAATACAAATTTAGATATACACGTATATATTTTTGAAACATTTAAAATTATACAGTGTTGATCAGTGGCGTACCTAAGGGGGGGGGTGCGGTCCGCACCGGGCGGCACTTATCTTGGGGCGGCATTTTTTATATTTAGTTATAGTTGTAAAAACCAACTCTTATTCATTTCATATTTATTTTATTTCTTTCTTGAATAATAAATGATTATTATGATTATTATAAGTTTACTATTTGATTTATATAAATTATGATTAACTATATGATTTCGAATATTATTCCTCGGTGTATATAAATGCATTTTAGTGTAAATTTTGAATTCTAATTCCAAGAATAGGATAATAATTTTATTTTATTGTATTCATTAAAATTCGTTGAATTCGTAAACGCATCTTTACGATTTTGTTCGGCAATTTTTCCTAACTAAAATTTTTTGATATCAGTTTATAAATGTCATTTCTTTTGAAAAGTTTATATGATTACTTTGAAGTGATATACCAATATTTTTTTAAATCATCGATTTTTCTTTTGAAAAGCAGGGCCGGGGGAAAAAATATAAATATAAATTTTGAGAGCATTATACACGATTTTTCTAGTATGAAAACTAGAAGAGTAAATATTATATTAATATGTTTACGAGTGCAAAATTTACTCTGTGTATTAATTAATATTGATTAAATAACTTAATAATTTATTTATGTGTATTAATTTATAAAAACCACTATTTGATTGACTTATAATAAAAAGGGCGGCAAACTGGAGATCGCCCCGGGCGGCAAAAGTTCTAGGTACGCCACTGGTGTTGATGGCAGCTCTGATAAAAACATGAAATCATGATGATATGAGTTAAAAATATATTAATATTATTATAGTATTATAGTATTATTATTATTATATAGAGTTAAAATATTTTTAAAAAATTATATCAATAAAATCTAGTATGTATCTCCACAAATTTTCTCCTTCTTATTTAGTATTAAAATAGTTTTTTGTCAATATTTCTTGCAAGAAACAGTTTTTTTTTCATTTCATCTTCTAGTAAATTTAAGCTCACATAAAATGTGAACACATTCTTTAAGGGTTAAAATTTATAAAACATTCTTACATATTGAAATCGAACTCAAAATATGACCTTTGACAAATAACATCCCGCATTTTTCTATTGTTCAGTTTCTTGAAGGTCTTCCACCGCAAGACTATTAGATGACTGGGTATCGTGTTGAATCGATCCCTAGCACTTCTTGATTCTTGAATTAAAAAAAGTCAATCAGAAAGGGGCTTCCTCAATTCGGGTTGTTAATAGATTCCCCAATGCCGTCATCTTTATGCCATGAAATCCATTCTAGGTGACATTGTCTCTTTTTCAGTTTCTTAAATGAAAGTTTTCTATTAACTCTGAATTTTCCAATAAACCCGCTTTCGACGAGGACCTCTAACAGACACACTCCCATTTGTGTTCTGTTCACTTCAACTCAAATGCCACTTATGAAGTTGGTTAGTTCTCAACTTCCTGTCTCTTACCCTGCCGGTAGAATAGATAACTCTTTTATATAATTAGTCTTGAAACTTTAGATACTTTATGGCAGTGGTTCTTAAACTGTGGTCCGCGGACCCCTGGGGGTCCGCGAAGCCTTTACTGGGGGTCCGCGGTCCTCGGAAAAAAATCATCGTAAAAATATATACATATATAAATATTTAAAGTTCATTGTGTAACTATATCCTCCTAGAGAATTACGGCTATAATTTAATACTATTAATAATACTATTTTATTTTATTAAATTGATAATTATGTCAATTAATTTTTTGTGAATAAATAAACATATATAAAAAACTATATATAAAATTTGAATTTTCATCCATTCATTCATTTAAAATCATTTTTCGATTGTTCCTTTAAAATAACCCCTCTTAGGGGCTCGGAAGGGGAGGCATATAAGGGAATTTTCTTTCACTTTGTTATTGGGGAAAACCAGGGGAGGGGACAGTCTTACCCGGAAAAACCCAAATTGTCAGCGTCCACTCTGGGGTTTTAAACAGTTTTAAAGCAAATGTTAATTATAAGTTCATTTCTCAACGAGTTGTATCTTTAAATTATTTTTATTAATGTTAATTATAAGTTCATTTCTCAACGAGTTGTATCTTTAAATTATTTTTATTAATTTAATTAATTATAATTAAATTATAGCTAATAATAGTTTATTATAGCTAATAATTTTTTTTAATTTTTAGTGTAATTTGCATGATCATTATTTTATAAAAACACTAAACACATTTTGCAATTTCCCAGAAAGGCTGTTTTTGAGAGTAAGTATAAGTTAGTTTTATGAATAAAAAATATTTATTTTAATAATATTTTAGAATCAAATTACGAAATTAATAATATTTTAGAATCAAATTACGAAATTAATAATATTTTAGAATCAAATTACGAAATATATTTATTATATAAATTAATATTCATTTAAAATGATATTAAATCATTTATTTAAAATGATTTAAAACATTTATTAAAATGATTTAAAACATTCATTTAAAATGATATTAAAACATTCATTTAAAATCATATTAAAACATAGCTAGTAAATAATAATTCGTTATATTTATATTATATTTATATTATATTTATATTATTGTAGTTCAATGTTAATAAATTACTCCATAAAATGGATCGTTGGCTACAAACTGGTTCAACACAGAAACGGAAAGAATCAGATGATGAGGCATCAACAGCAAACTCTACCAAGAAACGCAAAACTAGAAAATATTCGGATGATTATTTATCATTTGGATTTACTTATATTTGCAACAATGATGTGGAAAGACCAGTCTGCGTTCTATGTCAGGAAAGTTTATCCAATGAAAGTATGAAACCTGCTAATCTCAGACGTCATTTACAAACAAAGCACAGCGAGCATGTTAGTAAGTCTATCGAATTTTTTAAAATGAAAAAAGAAGAACTTAATTCAAGTCAGAAATTGATGGTAAAGACGGGATCTGGTGGTATGAGTAAGAAAGCAGTAATGGCATCATATGAAGTAGCTCTACTTATTGCTAAAGCAGGAAAGCCGCATAATATAGCAGAGCAATTAATTCTTCCTGCTACAAAAGTAATTACAAATATAATGTTAGGAACTAAAGCAGCAAACGATATAAATTTGATTTCATTATCAAATGATACGGTTAAGAATAGGATTGAAGACATGTCATGTAATATAAAAGAAGAATTAATATCGAGAGTGCGCAAAAGTCACTATTACTCATTACAATTGGATGAAAGTACTGATGTCACTAATAATGCCAATTTGTTAGCTTTCATTAGATATGAGTTTGAAAATCAAATACAAGAAGATGTATTGTTTTGTGATTCACTACCTTCACGAACGACAGCTAATGACATATTTAACAGTTTGAATAATTTTATAACCGAAAATGAAATAGAGTGGCCAAAATGTGTTGGAATTTGCACTGATGGTGCTCGTGCAATGTCAGGTACAAGAACTGGATTGATTGCTCTTATTAAAAATGTTGCGCCTCAGGTTGTTTGGAATCATTGCTGCATTCACAGAGAATCATTAGCAGCCAAAAATATGTCACCAGATTTGAAAAGAACATTAGACGAAGTAGTTAAAATTGTCAATTTCATTAAGGCTCGTCCACTTAATTCCAGAGTTTTTAAAATTTTGTGTGAGGAAATGGGTAGTCAACATACACATTTATTATTACATACAGATGTACGTTGGTTGTCCCGCGGGAAAGTACTCATTCGCCTTTTTGAGCTTCGAGATGAAATACGATTGTTTTTAATAGATGCGCATTTTGAACTGACCGAATGTTTCAATGATTTTATCTGGTTAGCTAAGGTGGCTTACTTGACTGATATTTTTACAAAATTGAACGAACTTAATTTGAGCCTGCAAGGTACTGTTGTAAATATATTTAAAGTTGAAGATAAAATAGAAGCAATGATTAAAAAAATCGACTTGTGGTCGAAACGCATCCAGAACGGTGTATATGAGTCTTTTCCAACTCTCAATGATTTCATAGAAAGCTCCAGTGAAAAATTGCTTAATCAAACGCGTCAATTATTTGTTGAACATTTAATTACTTTGAAAAGCAACTTCAGGAAGTATTTTTCTACTCCTGATCCTTGCAATAACTGGATCAGAGATCCATTTAATATGGAAATTACAAATGCTAAACATTTATCTGCACCTGAACAAGATATTCTCGTGGAATTATCATGTGATACAACTTATAAACTAAAATTTAACAAAACTGAATTGAGCAACTTTTGGTTACTTCTCAGGTCAGATTATCCTGCGCTTGCAAATAAAGCACTTCAACACTTGATTCCATTCTGCACAACATATTTATGCGAACAAGCTTTTTCGGTACTATTTTATATTAAGTCTAAATATAGAAACAAATTAAATGTAGAGCCGGATCTTAGATTAAAAGTTTCCAATATTAAGCCAGATATTGAGATTCTTGTTTCAAGAAAACAACTGCATACATCTCATTAAATATGTAAGTTATATTTAATGAGATAGATGCAGTTATTTTTTAAAATATTTCTTATTTAATATTTTCTGAAAAAAATTATAAAATATTTATATGAATTTAATGTAAGTACCCATTATAATTTGTGAGATTTGTTGCTATGACAATGTTTGTATTTTCTTTCTTCAATATTATAATTTCTAATAAAATGTGTTCTACAATATGCAAAAAAATCGTTATTCACCAATCACTGTTAGAAATATTCATCATATATCCTTGTCCTTATGAGATCGTAAGCCAGAAATTAATTAATAAAATGACGTAAAGTACCTAAAGTTGTGATGGGGGTCCGTCAAAAAAAATTTTTTCAAGTGGGGGTCCGTGGAGTACATAAGTTTAAGAACCTATGCTTTATGGTATTGACATGTAGATTTTAAATATTTTTACTCTTTAATTCCAATATTTGATGTTTTTATTAATTAATTTTTGCTTAAGTCTGTCCTTTTTCTGATTTTTTACTCTTTATTACAAATTGAAATAAATAATTTTAAAAATACAACAAAATTTTATTTTATACTTTGCACGAGTTATTGAAAATTGTATTGAAAGGTGCTACGAAGATGTAAACAAGGAATAATACATTATCCATTTATTATGTTTTCAATATTATTGAAATAAAATTAAACTTAAAAAAATTACAAAATAAATAAGTTGACCTCTGGCCAGGTCCGAACCGACCGACGGTTTGAAGTAAATTAATTTCCAGCTACAGAAACAATTTCAAATAATTTTAATATATCTATTAATGTAATAAAAAACAGATATGGATACATAAATAATAAATATAAACATTTTTAATTTTATTTTATTTATATTATATATGTAAGACCAGGCTGTGACGCCATGAATGGCTGGATGTCGTCATATAATTTTAAATCAAGAAAAAACTAATAAATATGATTTTCTCGAGGATAAAACCAATACAAAGTGTATGATTCGTGGTGATATATAAAATATCTCCTCATGTGAAATTTGGTGTGAAAATAGCCCTTCCCTTCCTATCGTCGATCGCTAATACTACCACTTCCGGTTTCCGGATTTGCACCAAAAGTTGATCAATTCATCCCACTGATGCATTAAGTAAATATACCAAATTTCATCAAAATCGGTTGAGCCGTTCAGGCTGTACACATTTATACGGACGGACAGACGGACAGACGGACGGACGGACAGATATCATGCTAAAAATACTTTTTTCTGTTAAGAAAATGCATGTTTCATGGAGATATGTAAAAATCTCCACATGTGAAATTTGGTGTGAAAACAATACCTCCCTTACTATCGTCGGTCGCTAAAAAGCATCTAACTTTCTAATCAATTTAATAAGTTAAATTTCGTTTACAGATAACTCGGTCTATTATCAATGTTAATAATTTTTGAAAATGTTTATTCAAATTGAAATTTTTAATTAATACAGTGAGAGTGATAAATATATAATATGCAAAAGTATGTATAATAATAATAATAAAAAAAAATTATAAAAGATTTTTTAAAACAAAATACAATTTAATAAATATATTTAATGAAATTAAAAGTTTAAAAACAGCTAAATTTAATAATAAAGAGTCTAAAGAATAAAATATTAGAAATAGAGGAAAGTGACCGTAACAATAATAGTAGAGGTCTATACATGGGAATCCAAAATATTAAAAAGGGTTATCAGGCATAGTTAGACTTAATTAGAGATGATAATAATAATTTAAAAACAGACGGAGAAATATATGGAGAAACTATTGTATTTTGAAAAAAATATTAAATTTGAATCTAGGTAATAGAGCAGAAACCTTAAATTTTGAATTTTGCATGTCTGTATATATATATATATATATATATATATATATATATATATATCGCGTTTTGCTTGTCTTACTAATCGCACTCCTTAAATGAATTTAATTATTATAAGCCAGTTTTATCAATTAATGTAAAATTACAAATTTCCAAATCGAGATTTTTGTGTGTAAATATAGAAATATCTACTGGACTTCTTTTTATGGTAACCCTTCAAAATATTGATCCCTATCTATTCTAATATAGCTGACTAAAAATAGCCCACCCATACATACCTGAATGAAGTATTTTCAAACGTGAATGACCTTCGCATTCAGGGCGCACAATCCTTATAATTAGCAAAATAGGAATATAAATCTTCCGATCCATTGACAACGGACATTAATTTACGTATTCTAAAAGTGGTATTTTATCGATTCCATTTCTCTCTCTCTTATCTCATATTCATTCACTTTTTACTTTGCCCTGAGTGAAATATAGTAATATGGGAATTATTTTTTAAAATATATCTTGTGTTTTTGAAAATTTTAATTTAAAATAATAATTTATTATCAGATAAATTTTTTTATACTCAATTATATTTAAAAATTAATTTATCATTTTCTGATTGGCTGAACTCGAACGTTCTTAGCCGCATCAACTAAATTCCTCCAACATTCTGAATTGACACGTTCCTCAAAGTCATGAACCACGCCACATATGCAGACTTGGTTTAACTCACTTTCGGGTCTTAGACATTTTCATCTTAACATATCCCTTACTTTTCCTATAAAAAATAAATCATATTAAAAAAAATAAACATTACAAATCAAAAGTAAATACATAAAAACTAAAACAAATAATTTACTCTTTTTAATCTTATATATCTATATCTATATATATTTAGATATATAGATATATTTATGTCTTTGATTTGAAATTTAAAATGTTTGTATATCTTCACGTTTCATGTGAGCTGAAGGATCCAAATATAACTTTGAAATTGTTCTTGTAATAAGGCTATAGACTCAAAATTGGCTGGACTATAAAATTATATCACCAGATTCTTAAATTTATTTGAACAAAGACTATAAATTTTATCAAAATCTATTCAAAAAAGCCCAAAAATTAATTTTTTTAAATGCATAACAAGCTCAATAAAGCTTTACGTCACCCGTTCCCAATCATTTGTATGTATGTTTCGTGGGGAATTCTTATCTTCTAATATATCATGACAATATTATCTGGGCAAATTGGTAAGCATTAAATCATACAAAAATTATTTGCAAACTTTAGCAAAGCATATTGTCCCATAATTTCTTTATTAAAATTTTAATTATAATAGGGATTTCGGTTTGTTTATATCAACATGTTTATGTTTAGATTTATAAATAAAATTTATTGGATGAATAAATTATTATTATTTCTTCAAAATATTTAAATTATAATACAAATAATCAATCAAATGAAAATTAAATATTAATATTATAAAGAGTAAGAAAAAATTAAAAAAGTTGACTTTTACACATTGATAATTCATAATTATGAACATTAAATATACTGATAATTTACTGATAATATACTGATAATTTAACTATATAAGATTGTTAATAAAATTTAATATGAAATTAGTATAAATACTAAAACATATTCATTGAAAAGTAGATAAGTTTACTATTTAAAAGTATTACACTTTTGTACAGATAGTTACAAGATATGCAAAGATATCCATTTTTATATTGTCGCTGAAAGGGGTACAGTGGAATGGAGTCCCTTTTCTAATGGGAAAAGGACAGAAAGTGGTATGACAATGACATAATATAAAATAAATAAATTTTGATTTTCTGGAAAAGTTAAAACGACTTGTTTATAAATTTAAAAAAAAAAATGAAAAGTTGATATACAATAATTTTATTAATTATATTAATTATTTAAATTTTAAATTTTTTGTTAATATTTTGAGTTATTATTTTTATTTTAATTTTTTTTTCTATCCATAAATGAATATTTGATATATGGGCACCATTTTTCATTACTTGCCGTAATATTTCTGCTCCAACATCTTGAATTTTTAGTTTTAGTTTTACTAACATTTGTAGAAGCTGATTCATTTAGAAACTCAAAAAAAAAAAAAAATTGTATCAGGCAATTCAAATAATCAGCTGCTCAAATAATAATTAGAATTGAAATGGTTATAAAAAATTTTTCTTAATATAGTATGATTGGCATGTCCTTCTTGGTAGAATCAGGTAAGCTCTATAATTCGATCCACTTTTTGTATAAAAAATGTGCTCATATTTGAATAAGGAACTTTCAGTAATGATTGTAGCATTTCCTTGGTCAAATTTAAACAAAGAATAATCCAAAATTGCAGACAAGCATTAAAAATTTGAATCATATCATATAATCATATTCACTATCCAAATTTTGTTAATTCTTGATAAAAATCTATCCACAATAAAACAAATCAGCTTCTTCTAATTCTTTTGAATTCAATTTAAATGGTTCTAGTATTCTAATAGATACCTAATTACTGATCCAGGTAATTGGAACTTTATTCATTCATGTTCAAATACTTCTTAATATACGATACGTATTTATGTTTTATTATTATATTAGATTAGATTTAAGCTTTACTGTTATTGTAGCTAGACATTAATTATGTAAATAGACGTTACTTGTCAGAACTGATTTGCGAAATAATCTTCTCGTAGTTGTCGCAGAGTCTTACATAGAAAACCTGATGAGCCACCTCGCCTCCATATATGTGCTTTCATTACTGACATATTATTAATCTTTGCACCTTAACCTAAACGAATAAACAGATTTTTTTTCATTTCCCCCCCCCCCTTCATTGAAATATTATAAACAAAAAACTGGAGTGTCTCCACTCGACTATCTCGCAATTTGAATTGGATTAAATAACATATTTTATAATTAAGTTAAATTAAATTAATTATAAATTATAAATTAAAATTAATAAATAATATTGATTAAACCAGCGCGTATTTGGCTCTTTGATGATGGCGCGTAATTTGCAGTCGTGTTAAAAAATTAATTCCGGTACTTTCAGGGATACAATCAAGATGAAATTCTATATATAGCAGTTTTATACAATTTTTAATCATATGGGAAAACTATCAAACATATATCTTTATTTTTACGGTCACTTTAGAGGAAATAAAATGAAAACTTTGTAGGTAATGACCCGCTTCCGGTTGAGCTACATTTCTCAAAAGTTGATAGAAAACTACCTATTTTGAATAATGCCCGTGTGCCAAATTTCATTATTCTAGCTCAAACCGTTTTTGCGTAATCTTGTTTACACACACACACACACACACACAGAGAGAGAGAGACATGAAAATGTGGTAGGTAATGACCCTCTTCCGAAAAAGCTACATTTCACAAAAGTTGATAGAAAACTACGATTTTGGAATAATGCTCGTGTACCAAATTTCATTATTCTAGATATATAGATCAAACCGTTTTTGCGTAATCTTCTCTACACCCCCACCCCACCCTCACATATATATATATATAGATAGATAGATAGATACACAGACACACGCACAGACATTTTTCTCAACCTTAGTGAGAGTGACTCAGGGACCTTAAAAACGTATAAAACATCAAAATCTCGACATCGAAAAAAAGATGGTGCATAGTATATAATATTGTAGTTAAGTTATCATTCGTTATGAGAAATGAATGAAAAAATTTATATTTTTTTTATTATAATAACTATTGTTTTACTAATAAAGGTTAACATATATATATATATATATATTTAAATCTATTAAATGATAAGAATTCATTGAATAATCTAAATATACCCGTAAGATAAGTAATCTGAATTGAATCGCTTAACACTTACTATCGTTTTTTTTCCTTTTCTACTTTTCAATCCAGTTAGTTTTTTTTTTTATTATTTTCTTTAAAAAAAAAACTGAAACTACACTTTGGACTAGGGTTTGAATGGCCCCGATTGAGTTCAAGACTCCGTCCTCTCTGACCCAATTCACGATGGGAATTGAAAAATCGATTCGAAATTGGGGGATTATTTGCTTCACTCAATATTATACATATATATACAATAGAGAAAGAAATGAGATAGAAAAAAAAAACTAACTACTTGGTGACGAATTTAACTTTGATTGGTTAATAATAATAATATTTTTAATAAGAAATTAATATGAAACTCTTTTTTTATTATTTATATATATATATATATATATATATATACGTATTTAAATTATATAAAACAATACCTTCTCTTCCTATCGTCGGTCGGTAAAAAAAGCCTAAAACCTTAGCACATCTTTCCAAAATAAATTAGAAATAAATAATATTTTAGTTTACTTTAATTAATATTAATATTTTAACCATAAGACTCTTAAAGAGTGTGCAAATGTTTAATTTAGTAGTATGTCTCTCCATATGTGAACCAAAAATTATCAAATCAATTTATTTGATTGATAGTAGTAATTCCTCTATATGAATATTATTATTATTATTATACTAAATATGAATTTAAAAAAAATCATTTTAAATCGTTGATAAATTTATATTAAAAAATAAAGGTGTTTTCAAATTCTCTAAAGATCTATTTTGTTTTAATTGATATTTTTCTTTTATTAAAGAAATTCATCATTCGATTAGCAAATATAAAAAATGACTACAATAATAATTCAAGTTTTGTTAGAAATTTTAATTATAAATATTATATTAATAAACTATTTTATGAAAAATAATAGGAAAAACAAAAATATAGATTATTATTATATTTATTTAATAATATATTATATTAAATTATTATATTTACTATATTTATATGATATTATATTATTATATTTATTATATTTATATATTCCCCATAATAATTATTTAATTACATTTAACGAATCAAAATTTATTAGTTTTTTTTAATAGTTTAAAATTGTAGGTATGTATGTTTTGTAAATGTTAAACCTAAACTAAAGTTCTCTAGTGGTCCATTTGAACCACTCTTCCGCTCACTATATATAATTATGTACAAATGTGACACACACATTCACATTCAAGAAAGAAAGAGAGAGAGAGAGAGGGAGAAAGAGAGAGATAGAAACATGACCATCCATACAACATCCCATACATCTATTGGGAGACACACGCACATTCATGGCGTCGCGTCGGTTGGGTTTTCAATCGATACAGGCGCCTGCGCATTTTGCAACCCTCTCGTCGCCGTCCTCTCATTGCTCCATGAATTCATCGTTTTCGGCCAGTACAAAACCTTGTCTTCTCAGTGCGGGTGTGTCCATTTTGTTTTTTTTTTTAAAAGAAAAAAAAAATAATAAATTTAAAAAAAAAACACCATTGAATAAACCAATTAATATTAAAAATAAATAATTAAGAGAAGATTTATCTTAAAAAATATTATTTATTGATAAATGATAAATAAGTATTGATAGGAGAATAAATATAAGATTCTCGTGTGAATTAAAGTGTTTGTCTGTGTGTACGTGGGTAAGGGGGAGTGTATGTGTGTGTGAGTGTGTGTGTGTGTGTGTGTTTATACAACATGTATACTTCAATCCGTCCATCGTTATTATTATTATTATCATCAATGCCGTCTTCATAACCTTAAAGACTTTAGTTCCTTCTCTCTCTTTTTCGCGCGTGTTGTGTGTTTAGTGACTTAAGTGTTGTTTACAACAAGTGTAACAATTAAGTAAAGACAATCATATCCTATATAAAATACAATTCAAAATCTTTCTTTTTTTTTTTTTTTTTTTTTTTTGGAAAGATAAATAAATCAAATAAATAAATATATTTTCTCCAAGTGTTATTTGTTATAATTTGGGGGGCGTGTATGGCGGTGGTGGTGACACGCGTGACTTGGCGTGTATCACGCGTATACCTGAGGCGCCACGACGGCGGCCCACAATTCGATGGTGCAAAAGCGCGCCGGTGGCGGCGAGCGCGCTCCAACATGCCGCACCATGATCACATACGGCCAATACGGGGCCGGCTATAACAAGCTCTTCACCCAGGTATAGAACATATTGATCTCAGTTGCTCCTTATACCACTTTAACTTATTTTATTTCACACGACAAAAATATGAAATAATATTTAATCCCTCATTATACTGTCAAACTTCCCCCTCTCCCCCTCTCCCCTCTCCTTTCACTCACTTCTCTTTCACATCAATAGCCCCACTCACTCACAAGAAAACAAAAAAAAAAATTGACATTTAATTTTTTTTTTTTTTTACCTTTCTGACAGAATTATATTTATATAACAGATTTATTAAATATAATAAATTCTTATTCCTTTGAGATTTTACAATAAAATTGATAATATTAATTGTATAATTTTCAATTTCTTTACACGATTTATTCGTTGTTTTTTTTTTCAACTTTTCTTTGTTCAGGATTCATAGAAATATTTAAATAATTGTAATTCTAATATATATTTTTTTTAATTTCAAGGCGTTAATATTAATTAGTTTTATAAAATTCCCTCCTATTAAATGATTTTTGTTTCTAATAAAAAGAAAATTTAGTAAATTTATAAAAATAAATCAAAGTATGTAAGAATGTGTATAAATCATTAATTGACTATATACTAAGTTAATATATATAACTTAATATCGAAAGACAATAATAATAATTTTAATGGAAAATTTATTTTACCGGTGACAAAATCGAGTTATCTCTCATTATGCGTGCGCACTCATACACTAACCTTATCTGACTATTTGAGCGCTCGAGAATAGGAGTCCCTTATATTTAGGAAACCCGCAACATTAAAACATTTAATACTTATTTAAAATTCTTAGTATTTTATTTGTTTTAATAATAAATAAATAATTACTATTTATATGTATCTAATTAAAAGATGAAGACATTAACAAAAATTTCCACGATTTTTAATTTGAAAAAAATTTACCCATATTATATACTACTTTTTCTCTATAAATTTATTTTAAGTACACACAAATCCCACATATTTATTAAATCAATTTAAACTAGGAATTCCATTTAAGATGAGTATAGGTTCAGAGTTTTGAAAATAGAAAATGGATTAGTCCACTGGGAAATGTGTCGGGGATTATATTATTTATATATAATATGCTCAAATATATTTAGAATTATAAAATCAAAAAGGTTAAGATGGTCAGGGGGACAGATTGATAATAATAGAAGAAGTAAAGTTAGTACATTGTTGGGTATACCAAGAATGCATTGAGAAAATAATATAAAAATAGATATGAGAGAGAATTAGGAGTTAATAGGGCTTGGATGGAATGTGGTGTTTCAGTATAAAAATGATTAGAGGAATGTGGAACTTTAGAGAGTTCATTACTGTATTATAGAAATAGATAAAATAAAAAATGTTTCTACATTTTATATTAATACTTTATAAAATTTCTCTTTTTTATTAATAAAAAAAATTTAATATCTCATCGTGTCTTTATTTTTAATAATAACATTCCATCCGAAAAAGACAAGTAATATTTCTTCAAAAGAATATAAAAAAAAATAAAAATAATATAAAAAAATAAAAAATTAATAACAAAATAAAGAATTTTTCCATCAAATATGTCATAGGAAAATAATACGATCATGAATAAAAACGACTTTAAGATTTTGTTCTTTATTTAGAATTTAAAAAAAAAATATATCCCAATTCTAGGACACATTCAATTTTCAACCATTTCTAGAAACATTACTAATGTACTCGCCTTAAAAATTTGTGAAACATTTTTAGTGAACATTTTAAACAACTAATTTTATATATTTTCCTGAATTGAAAATTAAATTAATCAGAACTTGTAGGTATATATCATTCTTTACACTATATATATATATATATATATATTATATGTATTATACTATTATTATACATTATATATTATATTGTAGATGCTGCCTACAATATATCAGAAGGGTTTCGTACATCTGAAAATGCTTGAATTTAAAGGAAGCTTATAAATTCTCAAAGAGATCGACCTCAAATAGGTAAAACCAGCAGTGATAATACAATTTCTTTCCTAGTTCATTTTACTTTACATAACATAAAATTAATTGATCTATCTTCATGCAACTTTTCCCTATTTAATATTCAATGAATGTTAAAAAAAAAATAATCAATAATGATTTGAAATATTGAAAAGGGAAATTCAGATACGAATCGATGTAAAATAAATGAACCTCGTCTGTTAGTCAATATTCAACATCAAAGCAATGTAAAGAAATTAAAAATAAAAATAATTAAAATAAATAAATAAATAAATGAACATTTGGCCTAAACTCATAGAATAGAAAATAAAAAATAAATGATTGGTTCAGATTGTTTTTATGTTAAAAATTATATGTAAATGAAATTGAAACTATGGAGAAAAATGGGCCCGGGGCAAATCTATGCGAGGCTTTTTTAAAAATAAAATAATAATTATTAGTAAAATAATTATTTATATTTAATAAAAATTTTCAAAATTCTAAAATAAAAATATTACATATTAATAAATATCAGCGCTATGGAACCTAAACTGGAGCCGGTGTTTTACAAAATTATTATGAATTGGAACCGGATCCATTTGGAAAATTTTGGCTCCGACTTCGTCTCCAACTCCAAAAAATATTTAAAACTTTAATGGAAATATTCAACATTATATATACTAAATAAAACTTACATACATATATCATTTGAAAGTTTAAATAGCAATTGAATTATCTTTTTTAGAATCATTTATTTAACTATTTTTAAAGTAATTGCTTTTACTGACCGTATCTAAAAATATTTTAAAAACATATTAATAATGGTCTATGAAATAAAATACTGGCTACTTTTATTTAATATTAATGTTTAAATAGAAAATCTATAAAATTATAACTAATGAAGATTGTGGCGTGAATAAGGCCCGCAATGCAGAGGGGTATGTAAAGGGGGTACCACACCAGACTATAATGTATTATTTATATAAGGATACCTCTCAATTAAGTTACTTCTAATCATAATTAGTTATAATATTATGTTTATTTTAATGCTGCTACCAATTAATGCTGCTACCAAATATACTTTAACAAGCAGGATTATAGAATTAGTTTTAAATTTTATAATTATTTAAAAGAAATAAAATCATGTGACCTTCCCAATAGAGGATCTTCTTTATTTTTATTAGTAATAACCAAAAATTGCTTATAGCATAAGAATTAATTGCTTTTCATAAAAATTACAGTTTGATAAGGAAAGGAAAGGGAGACTTTTGAGCAGAAATGTAGTGATGTAGTGAAAATTTCCATTGGCTAATGTGGATTTGTCAAAAACTGTGAAACAACAGAGGCAATATACACTCTGCAAGTCTGCCAGTTTTTAGATTTGAAAACAAAACGTTTTCCACATGAACTTATCTTGTTTACACCTAAACAGGTTTGTGTCAGATGGATCCAGAAGCTATACAATAATATCACTAGTCAATCACTAGTACATCCAAGATCAGCCCTTTCTCCGTTATTAATTTCTGTTGGAAGAATTCGGGCTAAAACTTAATTTAATAAAGACAGTATACTATGAAACACTAAAGGTATTCGGATTAGAGTGTTCCCTTGCCATTTCGCTTTTCATGCTTCGCAGGTTTTTCCAAAATATGCATCAAAAAATAAAATCTCTTCTTTCACTGACATTTTGGATTGCAGATGTCAGTTTAGACATTAATATAATCTGGCCAAATCTTGCACAAATGGGAGTCACCGCTTCTGGGATGAATGGGAGAAAACTCACTTGGGTCCCCTTTGTGACAGAAAAATACCCCTCTATTTAAAGTCAAAAGTATATAAGAGCATAATGAGACCTGTTGCTTTAAATGATTCGGAATGCTGGCCATTTTTGTTAAATTTGTTCTTCATTCATTGGAGATGTGAATGTTAAGATGATCACAAGGGTTCATAAGACTGGATAAAATCAGGACCGAAAATGCTGTGGCTTCCATAAATGACAAAATGAGAGAAGCTCGACACATATGGTACGGGGATATTCGGAGAAGGTTTCTGTGGTGAGAATTTCGACACACCGTAGAAGTGAAAAAATCTAGAGGAAGGCTTATAAAAACTTGGTAAGCTTGTTTGAATAAAGATCTCAAGACCGAGCCAGTGGCGTTGAAGCTGCAAAAAGCGGACCTCATACTCATGGGACTATACTAGGAAAAAGATTTTTCAAACTTTTTGTATATACATGGAACATAATTTCGCGAGTTCGGTTCGGGTGTTATAAGATTGATATCTTTTATATATATTTAACAAAATTGAATTGAAAAACTTAAAATTGATAGACAAATATTTTTGCTACATATAAAAAATGTTTATAATATTTCAATTAAAAATATTTATAAATATATTTTTTTTTATATATCCATGAAATATAAACTTATTACCGACCGACGATAGAGGGGGAGGTATTATTTTCACACCAAATTTCACATGTGGAGATTTTTACATATCTCCACGAATCATGCATTTTCTTAACAGAAAAAAGAATTTTTAGCATGATGTCCGTCCGTCGGTCTGTCCGTCCGTATAGATGTGTACAGCTTGAACGGCTCAACCGATATTGATGAAATTTGGTATATTTACTTAATGCATCAGTATGATGAATTGTTCCACTTTTGGTGCAAATCCGGAAACCGGAAGTGGTAGTATTAGCGATCGACGATAGGAAGGGAAGGGTTATTTTCACACCAAATTTCATATGAGGAGATTTTTTACATATCACCACGAATCATGCACTTTGTATTGGTTTTATCCTCGAGAAAAATCATCTTTATTAGTTTTTTCTTAATTTAAAATTATATGACGTCATCAAGCCATTCATGACGTCACAGCCTGGTCTTACATTTTCTTTTAACATATTTTGTGTTGCACGATTCCAAAGAAATTTTATTTTTGCAGCCGGAGTCAAAGATGATGAATTTCGATATAGCTCCACAGCACTGATAAATATATAATTTTTAGTTAAATAATATTAATTTCACATGTGTGAATACATTAAATATAAGAAAAAGTAAATTAAATAAAATGCTCAATATACAAACGAAATGCATTAAAATGATTAATGATATTCTACTACAATAAAAATAACAAAATATTCAATAATTATAATAAAAATTTATAACAACAACAAAAGGAGTTAATTTTAAGAAAATTAGGATAATATGAATAGATAAAAGATGATGAAGATGATCAGGTTAGAGGAATGTGATTGTTTCATATTCAGTAGTTCAACAAATATTTATTGTATTTTTAATTAATGTTAATTTAATAGGAACATAAAGGATATTATCAAGAGACAATTGAAAAACAAGTGGAAAAATTGAAAAAATAATAAAATAATATAATTGTTATTATAAATAATTTTTATTTTATAAAATATATTAATAGTATTAACAATTCAATTGTTTTCACGTTAATTTACTACTATAAAGACTTAATCTCCTACAGTTAAGCACATACTTCTACATAAATAAATTTCGTATTATTTATTGGACTAGAACAGGGATTGGCAGCCGCATGTGGCTCTTTCAATATCAAAATGTTTCTCTCCAGTTCCATGCGCAAATATTAATAATTATATCATCAAAATATTATATTGAAAAAAAAAAGCAAAATGTGCAGCATCGTACACGTGGCGGAAGTGAAACTTCTTAGAATCTAGAGAATAAGAGAAATTTTAGTTGAGAGTGTGAGTGAGAGAGAAATAGAGAAAAATAAAGGGATCATTTCGAAAGACATATAACAGTATAAAATTTTCGTAACAAATATTCGCTTTATTATTACCGACCGACGATAGTAAGGGAGGTATTGTTTTCACACCAAATTTCACATGTGGAGATTTTTACATATCTCCACGAATCATGCATTTTCTAAACAGAAAAAAGTATTTTTAGCATGATGTCTGTCCGTCCGTCTGTCCGTCCGTCCGTATAGATGTGTACAGCCTGAACGGCTCAACCGACTTTGATGAAATTTGGTATATTTACTTAATGCATCAGTGGGATGAATTGATCAACTTTTGGTGCAATTCCGGAAACCGGAAGTGGTAGTATTAGCGACCGACGATAGGAAAGAAAGGGTTATTTTCACACCAAAGGAGATTTTTTTATATATCACCACGAATCATGCACTTTGTATTGGTTTTATCCTCGAGAAAAATCATATTTATTAGTTTTTTCTTGATTTAAAATTATATGACGTCATCCAGCCATTCATGACGTCACAGCCTGGTCTTGCATATATATTATAAATAAAATAAAATTAAAAATATTTATGTTCTATGCCTATCTGTTTTTTATTACATTAATAGATATATGAAAATTATTTGAAATTGTTTCTGTAGCTGGAAATTAATTTATTTCAAACCGTCGGTCGGTTCGGACCTGGCCACAGGTCAACTTATTATTATTATCTACTCTATCATCATATCTACATTGCCTGTACTATTGTCGGTTGGTGCTTCAATTGGTAATACTGATATTAATGGCTTGTGATAACTAAAATAAGATATATATGTTCGTGATTCGATATTTTCTATATAACGTGTAAAAACAGCATCTATTGTAGTTCCAGATTTTGTTGTTGATTCCTTGGGATCGTTATTTATAAGCAGACCAAATGTTTCTCGAAGAAAGTTGATCAACGGCAACGAATCATCAGATCCAAAATTTACATTAAAATCTCCCCCGAGAATTAGAGGGATTTTATCTTCCCCTCGTTCAAGTGCATTAGCACCTGTGTGGCTATAAACCAGTAGTGAACGGTGTATGAAATAAATAATATCGTCTAAATTTTGGTCGTTATTTTTTTTCGGCATAGTGAAATCTGTGGAGTAGAGAAAAGCAGTTTTAAATGCAATAATAATTTTAAATTGATTTAGTAGTGTTAAAGTAATGTTGAGATTCGGATAAATAACGTGAATGGTCATCGACGCACATAACTGTATGTGTTGGCGTGTGAATCGCCGACCATGTTCACACACACAATTACATGCGTCGGTATGCGTGCACGCTGTATATTTGACTTGAGAATTTTCGTCAACGTACTCGTGCGCATGCGCGTCATGGACTTGCGCGACATGAGTGGGGATTAGAACGAAAGACCGCACAAAAGGGAGACGCAGATAGCCTCTTTCTCAAGAACGAAAGACCGCACAAAAGGGAGACGCAGATAGCCTCTTTCTCATTCTCACTCGTTATACTTATATCTTTTTTCTCACTTGCGTTACGAAAACTCAATTTTTCAATTCACTCTCCATTCTCAACCAAATGTCAGGACGCCGCTAAAGAAGTTTCACTTCAAAAAACATAGTGGAAACAAGATATAAACACTCATCAGCGAATAGTTTATTTATTTTAAATTAAAAATCAAATCAATTGTATACTTAATCCTAATCAAATACCATCATAGTAAAACACACATGTTAGTGGCTCGTTAAAATCTTGGAAATTTTATAAATGGTAATATTTGACTCTTGCGTCTCAAAAGATAGCCGATATCTGGACTAGAATAATTAGAAGGAACTTTTGTAAATAACTGGTAACTATACTTTGATCTAAAATGAAACCAAAAAATGAAACTGAGAAAAATTAAGGTTTCTTACAGTTTCTAAGACGTGGGAAGGAGAAGGTTATTTAAGACCACTTTTTGGGATCAGTTTTTCTAATGGTCTTTTAAGTATCATTTGGAAAATGTACTATTTTAATGCCAGTTAATATATATTTCCTAGTTTAATATATTTTATAAAAATTCCTCGTCTTCCATCTAATTTATTTACTACTATAAAGACTTCAGCTCATGAAGCAAAAGTTGTTGCATGATATTTTTATAAAGTATAACATCATCTTGTTCATTTGCGACATCTTTAATTTGATTTTTCTTAGCTCTGATTATTTTTGATTTAAGCTTAGTTTTATAAGAGTAGTTTTTAACAGGTGACCCCAAAAAATTAGTTATTAAATTATATATGGGAACTGAGAGTGACTTATGAAATATTAGGCAGAAATATTGTAGTAAATTAGTAACCTCATCAGAACATTTATGTCTTAAGTTAATTTCATATATATATATAATGTTTTTTTAAACTTTGTTGATTTTACTGTTAACAAATTTCATGTATTAATTTTTGTTTGTTCTTGAAACATTTGAAAATTTTTCATATAATCAAAAGTTTAACCGGAACAGTTTTATTTTAAAAAGTTAAAAAGCATTTTTGAAGAAGATTGATTTTCAAATTTTCACTCTTTGGTAGATATAATATCATAGAGCTCTTTTTTAAAGATATTAGACAATACTTTCTAGAAACATCTTTCGAAAAAACCTAAATAGACGGAATTAATGAAAGTTTAAAAATTGGCATTAACAATTTAACACTAGTTCAATTTACGTTATGAAGTACAAAGCATTTTTTAATAAAAATTGAAAATGGAAATCTAAGAAATAATTTCTTAAAAAAAAATAATAAATTTAAAAAATATTCCTTCATTTCATTTTTCTAAATATATTATTGTAGTATATCCTTATTTGAAAATCTATCTATATAATTTATAGACATTCAAGATGAAAAGTTTTCTGAAATGGAATTTTGTTAAAAATAGAAAAAAATTTATATTTCTTTGATTTACACTGGTATATGGATATCGAGATCAATTATTTCCTTTAATGTTCTAATATTGTAACACACACAAACTTTTTAAAAGTCTTAAAACAAATTACCAATGCAACATAAACATTCTATGTTATATGTGTATTCAAGTATATATATATATATATATATATATATATATATATATATATGCCAAAAAGGGGTTCTTTCCCGCAACTAATTTATGACATCAACCGTTAATAACGTTAACAATCTTAATACAAATATCTAATTTTTATTAATTTTCTAAAATTGAATGGTCTTATTATGTATCTATTATTATTCTAAACAAGCTCTAAATGTTTACCAATTCTTCTTCTTCTTCGTCGCTTTCTTCTTAATAGAAGTTGCGTGAACTTTAACTCCATGCTCCCACAATTTTTATTTTGTGGAGCACCCTTCTCCATCTGGAGCGATCGCGAGCCTCCACAGTAGCCTTCCGGAGACGAGCGCCAACACCTTCCCCTATTTGATCGGTCCATCTGGCCGGTGACCTGCCCCGTCTTGGTGAACCCTCCACTTTTCCTTGGATCACGATCCGTTCCAACCCATCATTGGAGCGGGTAAGATGACCAAAATAGCTCATGACCCTTGTGAGCACAATACTCGACAGCCCCTATCTCACCAAGAATCGAGATGTTCGTTCGACGTGCTGTCCAGGGGACTCGTAGCGTCCTCCTCCAACACCATAGCTTGAAGGCATCTATTTTTCTGCGATTGACCTGCTTCACTGTCCATGTTTCTGATGCGTACAGCATGACGGGGAAGACCAGCGATTCAACTAAAACTTTTTTTGAATTGGTGGTTAGGCTGTTGTGCCATATTTTTTTTAGCTTCGTCATTACTGATCTCCCCATCTGTATACGCCTATTTATCTCAGCATCACAGCCGCCTTTGTTGGTTATCATGGACCCGAGATATATGAAGTGGCCAATCACATTATAATCCCCGATTTTCTTGACGTTAGGTTTATTGTCATTAGCACGGTCGACAATCATGATTTTGGTTTTACTTTGATTGATCTTTAGTCCAATTTAAACCAATTGGTTTTCCATAAATAAACTTTTCCTTTCATTATTTTATCTCTCATTGTTCCAATCATATAGGTTCTGTGTATTAATTTGTTTTTATTTAAATAAATAAATAAATAAAAAAAACAAATTATTTTATTTTAAAATTCTATTATATATATATATATATATATATATATAATTAATATATTTTATTACCGACCGACGATAGTAGGAGAAGGGTTATTTTCACACCAAATTTCACATGAGGATATTTTTTTATATATTACCACGAATCATGCACTTTGTGGTGGTTTTATCCTCGGGAAAAATCGTCTTCATTAGATTTTTCTTAATTTTAAATTATATGACGTCACCCAGCCCTTCATGACGTCACAGCCAGCTACTACTTATATATTATAAATATAATAAAATTAAAAATATTTATGTTATATCCATATATGTTTTTTATTGTATTATAGATATATTAAAATTATTTGAAATTGTTTCTATAGCTGGAAATTAATTTCTTTCAAACCGTCGGTCGATTCTGCGCCTGGCCACATGTCAACTTATTTTTTCAGTTCTATATGGAGATATTTTGTAAATGTATAAAATTTATGTCACGAATCAATATTTCAATTCATATATGAACTATCTATATGTACTATTTATATAATTGTTATTACAACAATATATCTATTTCATTTTCACACACAAATGATGATTATTAATTAGTAAAAGAAACATAGATATCGAAAACTTTTATTAAATTAAATTGATTATTTACATATAAATATATGTCATTCAAAACAATTATACTAAATTTACTCATTGCATTTACATATATATATATATGGATAGTAATTTTATTTTATTATAATTTATTTTATTTACTAAAGTTAAAAATAAATATTTCGTCATTTTAATTGCTGAAATAATATAATAATATATAGTAATTAGTAAAATATTTTAGTAATTTATATTAATATTTTTAATTGTTAATTGAAAAATTAAAGTTTTAAAAAATATATTATGTAAACATATATAATAATATTTATAAATATATAAATAAATATAATAATATTAATAATCAATTATTATCTTAAAGGATTATGTCTAATAGGATGACCGACATTTGATTTAATCGGTAAACATTGTCAGTCAGTCAGTCAGTCATCCTACCTTTTCTCTTTCTCTCTCTCTCTCTCTCTCCCTTACCATCCTGTTTTTGAATGAGCGCTCGTCCTGAATGAAGCCTGTGCGTGTAGCGAGTGAAAGGGGCAAATGGGGTTGGTGGAGGTAGTGGCGTAGGTGGAGGGGTATAGATCAGGACATACGGGGGCTGCGAGGACCCAGAGAACCCACAGGGCGAGTTCAATGTGGCAACAGCGTTCGTCCTCTCCGCACTCCCATTACCCCGTACCCCGTCGATCAATACAGGCGTATACAACAAAGATAGACACGTTGCGAGAGAATCAGAAAAGCGGGAATAAGGGAAACACTGACCGTGAAACCGCATTCATTGTAGGTGGGCGGTTAAAGGAGATCGGGGAGGGGGGGGGTTGGAAAGGGGGAGAATATGAATTGAAGATGAAAACAGATCCACTAAAATACCGATTGATTTGTAACTTTAGAAATCCAAATGGTATTTTGAAATGTACATATAATAAATTATATAGAATAGAATTTTATATTATTCAATATTTATAATAAAAATAATCTAATTAATTTATAATGAACATTCTATACATTATATGTGTAGTTATTTAAAAAAAAGGAATTGTTTAAAATATACCCTCTAAGAGTGGTTGAATTTGGATTAATATTATAATCGTTTAAACCGCATGGAATTTTATAAAAAAATAAATATTTAAATTGTTTATTGAATTACATTTAAAATAACAAGAATACTGTCAATGATAGATCTATTTTAAGTGAACACCGTAATTATTTACTCTAGCTTGATTATATAAAGAGACAAAATATTTATACAAGTTTCTTTTATTCTTAAATTTCAATGACTTCATTTAAATTAAGGGTCTTGGAAGTTAACATTTTTTATTTTATTTTCTATAAATTATCTATTTGAGGAAATATCCTGTTAAGATAACTTTTTACTATTTTGCCAGAGATAGTATTGCGATCACGAAAATTTTCGATGTTAAGATTTTGATGTTTTTATACGTTTTGAAGGTTCCTGAATCATTTTCACTAAGGTTGAGAAAAATGTGTGTGTGTGTGTGTGTGTGTGTGTGTGTATGTATGTATGTAACCAAGATTACGCAAAAACGGTTTGAGCTAGAATGATGAAATTTGGTACATGGGCATTATTCAAAATTCAGTTTTCTATCAACTTTTGAGAAATGTAGCTCAACCGGAAGAGGGTCATTTCCTACAACGTTTTGATTTTTTTTCCTCTAAAGTGACCGTAAAAATAAAGATATATGTTTGATAATTTTTCACATGATTAATAATTGTATAAAACTGCTATATATAGAATTTCAGCTTGATTGAATCGCTGAAAGTACCAGAATTAATTTTTTAACACGCGCCAAACCCGTGACGTGGTGCCATCAACAAAGAGCCAAATATGCGCTGGTTTAATAAATATTATTTATTAATTTTAATTTATAAATTAATTAATTTAATTTAATTTAAATTAATATATGTTATTTAATCCAATTCAAATTTGCGAGATAGTTGAGTGGAGACACTCCAGATTTTTTGGCCAGGCAAACGGGTCATATCGGATATAAAATGATAGTTTTATAGATTTTAATTGATACTTTACTTCAACTTTTACCTTAATTTACTCTTCGATAATAAACTTGATGGAAGAGCTTAAATAATAACAGATGCTCCCCGATTTCAATTTTAATTAAAATTCTCGAGTGATGTTTTCACTCGTGTGTTTATGGTACATAAATATTTAAACTTCTCTACATTTTCAAAATGTACTATAAGATTTTGTGGATTCCTTTATGCTCTTAAAATTTTTTTCACTTTTTCTTGCATTTATCAAATTTCCAATCTTTGATATAAATTATCAAATTGACTAGTCACCTCATATATTGAAATGTGGTTCGTAAAACCACTTACTTTAATTTATTTGTTTAATTGGATTTCGTTAGGTTCGCTCCAATTTATCTAATCACATATTTCAATACTAGAACAAATAAATTGAGTGATAATCAGATCACATGTTTAAATTATTCTTGAGTTTTATTTTCTGTTAATCCTTCATTTTTCTATTATTTATTATTGTTAAATTATTATCATTACTACATTCTTATATACTTATTAAATAAAAAGAATAACAATATTAAATACGATTTTTAGAAGTTTTATATAAATAATCCTTTTATTTTTAATTAAATTTTAAAATAATTTTAAATCTATTATTAAACTAGTTGAACCCGTTGCAAACGGTGTTTACAATCTAAGTTTAAAATTAATTTATCGTGGCTTGTAGCAATTAATTAAATAGTTCTTTGAAAACATTTTTCGTATACGTAATGATCATTCTTTAGTAATCTGCCTTGAGCGGAGTTTTCTTCAATTTTTGTTTTGATGTTGTTCTGGTCATGGATATTAAAAAAATTAAAAAAATGATCTCTTGTCGATAAGTTCCTGATTAATATTGACATTTGTTGGTTTCGCTAATCTTTGGGCTGTTGCCTGTATATATATATATATATATATATATATATATATAAATATATAATTTAAATCTTATAAATAAAAATGAATCTCAAAAAGTGTTGTAATCGCATCACTCAATAACGCCTGGACCAATTTTGACAATTCTTTTTTTAAAATGTTCGTTGAAGTCCAAGGATAGTTTTTACGGCGAGAAAAAAATCGAATAATTGCCGGGAAAACCCTTTTCTTTACATCTCCTTATATATGGATGACGTCACAGCTAGGGAGAGAACATTTGGAACTAGGGGCTCGGAGGGGAGGCCATGTAGGGGAATCTGCTTTCTTTTATTGGGAAAACCCAAATTGCCACCCCCAGCGTCCACTATAGGGTATAAAAGCAAGCATTGAGTGTAAGTCGAGTTCTCAAAATCAACGACTATTGAGTTGTAACTATAAATTATTTTTATTAATTTAAATTATTAATATATATATATATTGATATTTACAATATCTCAATTGATCTTATTGGCCTTTTAAACTTTGAAAACATTCACATTACGGCTATAATTTAATACTATTAATTTTTAAGATTATGTGAGTAAATCATTTTAATTAAGAAAATTTGATCACATAATTGAATTTTCACGTAAGATTTTAATATATATTTTTTAATATTATTTTTATAGTAGTTTAGTGTTATGCTAATCTCTTTATATTTTATTTTTATTTTGTTTACTTTGTTTTTTTTTTAAATAAATTAATAACATTTAAAGTAGCATAAAAAAAATAATCGAGGCAGGAAAAGTGATGGGGTTTGAAATTAATAGTGATAATGCAAAATAATTAGTATCAGAGCGAATAATATTTGCAAAGAATTTAAATCGAGGTTACAATCTGGAAATTATTATCAAAGGGGATCAAAATTATTAAATTATTAATTGTATTATATGGGTGGGAGGCAAGGTCTATAACCCTGGGAGATGAGAGTAGATTCAGAGTATTTGAGAATAGGATTCTTCCCAGCATTTATGGGCCAAAGAAAGATGAGGACACCGGGGAATAGCAGAGACTGCATAACAAGGAATTGCATGACCTCTATGCATCTCTAGATATAGGTCATAAAATAGAGAAGGCTGGGATCGGCAGGGCACATGGCTAGAATGGGAGAGGAAAAATATATTGGTGGGGAGTTCGATTGGAAAACGTCCGTGTGGAAGACCAATTGTGAACAGGGTGGACAATGTAGGAAGGAACGTGAGAGAGATGGGACTGGGTAGGAGTTAGATGGTTATAGCTCAGAATATAGGGACACTCGGGGGGGGGGGACAGGGGGCGGAGCCCCCGTCTAGGTGTGGAGAGCGCCGAAGTCGCTCGGAGCAGTTAGTATACATATATATATATTAAGTTATTTTCATCACTGTGTATATTAGAGATACAAAATTTTTGAGCACCCGATATTATGCAAGGGCTACGATTATTACTTTACTCAAATTTGATTTTTTTCCGGTGGCATTCTGGAAAAAAAATTTCTAACTAAAATGTAGAGTCAAATTTGAAATCCGTTGTTATCGGTTGCTATGGTAGGACTTGAGTTTCCCGGACATCTCTATATATATAATTTTATTATATTAATATTTACAAGATAAAATATTTGATGTAAAATTAAATGTCATAGTTACACTCAATAGACTAATGTAATAAGCAGATGATCCCTTTAAGTTGATATTTATTGCTTAAAAATAAAAAAAAAATAATAACATTTTTTCTATTATTCTACATTAAAAGTAACAAGTAAAATTATGGATTTTAAAAGAAAGCCGTTAAAAACATAACAATTTTCGACAATATTATTAACATCATATAAATCTGTAATCTATATATTTGCATTCTTTAATAATATTTATAAAATTAAAAGTAAATGCAAAATGAAATTAAATGCTAAGTGATGAGGAGAGAATAGGATGTCAACTTCTTTAGATGTATATTTATGGCAGTTAGTATTGATTGATTTTAAACAAAAGAAAAATGCCACCTTTACTTATGAAAAAAAATTAATCTTATGTATTTATTAAAAAGATGATAAATCAATATAAAATTAGAGGAAAATTTGGTTCTCGAGATAATTAAATGTGAAAAACTAACTGATAAATGGAGCGAATTTTATCAAAATTGTTACAGCTATTTGATAATGCTTTTTGTTGCGTTAGTTGCTGTAAGATTCCAGGCGTACGTATATCTTCAATACGCAATTTCAATTTCAAACACTTTTTGGTTTTTCATCTACTTTATTCACAAAAAATATACATTGGCACAAATGGTCTTCTTAGCTGAGGTGCCTCAATGTCCAAATAATAATAATACAAAGTTAATGTGGACAGTGTTTTTAGACTTTATAAACTGTATTTCTTAATTGAATTGCTATTTTTGATTATATATATATTCTATAAATTATATCAGTATATATGTAATAGACCTTTAAGATCATATAAATATACAGGCAACAATGTACTCACCCACAACACAACAAAAGAGTTAAACCCCCACATTTTAATGTCAATGGTTAATGGTTCACAGGCGCTTGGGCAATAGGCTGACTAATTATTATGTTAGAAAAGTTTATTCTTATGTTGAACTGTGAATTATATTTATTATTATTCAAATTTAATAATAAATTGAGTGTATTTTCAGATATATGGTATATAAAATATATGGTATATAAAATAGATATATAAAATAGTAAATTAAACTAAGAACTCCATTAAAAATTGTATTTTATAAATTTATATTAACTATTAAAAATAATTTTATGGCAAGATTGAAAAAAATATATTTTGTCTAAATTTATATTTGAAGGGATAATTAATGTAAATATGTGATTTATGAATAAAATAATTTTTAATTGAATTACTTATTTAAGATTGAGGTTTAATGATTGGGTCTGAATCAGTGAGGTGACATTTACTCACTTTGACTATTCAAATAAATTTGGAAAGAGTACGGGTTTGTTCAAAAGAAAAGGTGAATTTTGATTTATTTCGAAAAAAATTTATTTATTCATCAATATATTCATCAATATATATATATATATATATATATATTTGTCCCCTTCAAAGTAATTCCCCTCAGATATGATGGACTTATGCCAGCGCTTCTTCCAATCGTCGTAGCACTTCTGAAATGCGCTTTTCGGAATGGCCATCATATCGTTCTTCGATTCCGACTTTAACTCATCAATTGTGGCAAAATCCTTTCCTTTCATTGGTCTCTTCAGTTTTCTGAATAGGAAAAAGAAAATAGGAGCCAAATCTAGTGAATACGGTGGTTGAGGCATGATTACAGTGTTGTTTTTGGCCAAAAAATCACGAACAAGCAATGATGTGTGAGCTGGTGCATTATCGTGATGCAGAATCCATGATTTGTTTTTCCACAATTTCGATCGTTTGAGCCGTTGCATAACTTCCTTGTAGTATTCCTAGAAGAACCCATGATGCACCACGCCATTGTAATCGGAAAAAACAGTGAGCAAAACTTTCACATTTGATCGATCTTGGCGTGCTTTTCCAAAGCGCTTGTACCACTTATAAACATTTTTTTGAGATAAGTAGACTCTCCGAATGTCACAGTCAACATTTTCAGTGAATTGGAGCACTCTATACCATTTTTAACAATACAGACTCTTCAAAAAATCGATGAACACACAAAAACGTGACTATTTTTTTCAGTTGTCAAAAACAAACTACTAATCCAAAATGGCTGATAATGTTAACATATGAGAGACATGTATATATACCAACATAACAAAAAAATTTCGATAATCGAATGTACACAACCGCGAAAATTCAAAATCCACCTTTTCTTTTGAGCAGACCTCGTATGTGAAGAGGGCCGACAGAAAAGCAAGAGAAGTGGAATTAAAAGAGGGAAAATTGCTTGGAGAGCATTCCATTTGCAAAAAACATTAAACTTAATTCATTTTGTTTATCACTAATATCATTAAATGATGACTATTATTAATTTAATCTTCTTTTATTACAATTTTTTTTCATATGTTAATACAAAGCTTTTCTTCTCTAATTGATAGGATTGATATATTTAAATTTTTTTTTGTTTTTAATAATGTTTTTTAATAATTATCTTTGTGAGGAGAAATGACTTTTCTTAATTTATTTATTATTTGCGGATCACACAGATAATTAAAGAGAAATTATTAATTATTTTCCTAGGCCCGAACTAGAGTCTTCAGCGTGGTAGACTGTCGTGATAACCACTGAGTCTGACTTTTCTTTATTATTTATAATTTTTGCTACATTTTTAATTAATATATGATTTAAATAATTTTTTTTTAAATTTATTTCATTTGCTAATTTTTAAATTTAGAATGAAAACGTTCTATTGAGGGCATATTGAACCCCAAATTTGATTGACTTCTATTTTATTATGAAAATAACAAAAGATTACATTTCTTATACTAATTTGATTAATGTAGTATGCTTATTTAAAGGATCCTTTTAAAAGTTAATTAGAATTGTATTTACATTACATTTCTCCAGCAGATGTTAATTCTTTCTGCATCACTGGTGTATAAATATTGATTAATTTATATTCCTTCTTTCAATTATGATAAAGGAAATTTTTTACAATAATACGGATAAATTTATTACTTTTTGGATTCTAAAACAAATGTAAAACCTTTATTATTAATTACCTATTGTGAGACGAATTGCAACTACAAACCGTTATCGTCGCTTGGGGGATTCCCAAAGGATCTTACAACTTTTTAATAATTTACTCACATAACTTCATCAATTTTAAAACTTTAATATTTACCTCGAATTTAAAAAATTTCAATTTTACCCAAAATATTAAAAAATATCATATTTCTAAAATGACAAGAACCAAAAACTATGTGAATATTTGAGATATAGTAAACTTTACTTGGAATTAAAAATGAAATAATTTGATATATCATAAAATTTTGATTAATCAATTAATATTTCAGTCAATTTGAGGAATAATTTATGGATAACAAATTTCTATACATAATTTGCTTAATTGAATTTTTCTCTCAATTCGCATCTCTCTTTTCTATAAAAAATATTAGAACGTCCCGACCCTCTCTTTCTTAATTACCTTAAATATTATAATTTATTTAATTTCTTATAAAATAATTTAATAACATTAATAAAATAAATATAAATTAAAGTTAAAGTTTTGTTATACATTTAATTTATTACAAAATGTATAATCATTGAAAATTAAACATTAAAAAAATAAATTTTATTCATTTCAGTTTTGAATTATCTATATTTAAAATTTTCTATATATGGATTATAAATAATTATATTAATATTTATAATATACAATAAAATCAATAATATTTTTGACAAATAATACACGAAACTTTTTATAAAATTATAAATTACCATTAAAATAACTAAAAGCTATGGAATTTCTTTAGCAAATTATCTATCAAATAATCTTGATCAATCGTTCTGATTATTGTTCTATAAATATACATTCTAAAAATATATTCAATGTTTTCTTTCCTTTTAGAAGTTAACTAATTGCACTCAAATAAAAAGTTTCTTTTACATATAATTATGATTAGTTTCATATTATACATGCCTACTAATAACAGTATTTATTATACTTTATATCTTACGCACACACCCAATTTGATATTTGGAATTAAACAAAAAATAATTACAAAAAAAGACAAAATTAAATTCTTCAAAAAATTATTATGAAATTGAGATTAGTGGTATTTCCAATCATACATTTCAGTCGTAATCAATCTTTTTTTATATTTTATATGCATTAAATTATTTAATCCAGCGATTCTCTTCCGTGGGGTGCGATTATTTCAAATAATTTTAATATATCTATTAATGTAATAAAAAACAGATATGGATACATAAATAATAAATATAAACATTTTTAATTTTATTTTATATATAATATATATGCAAGACCAGGCTGTGACGTCATGAATGGCTGGATGACGTCATATAATTTTAAATCAAGAAAAAACTAATAAATATGGTTTTCCCGAGGATAAAACCAATACAAAGTGCATGATTTGTGGTGATATATAAAAAAATCTCCTTTGGTGTGAAAATAACCCTTCCCTTCCTATCGTCGATTGCTAATACTACCACTTCCGGTTTCCGGATTTGCACCAAAAGTTGATCAATTCATCCCACTGATGCATTAAGTAAATATACCAAATTTCATCAAAATCGGTTGAGCCGTTCAGGCTGTACACATCTATACGGACGGACGGACGGACGGACAGACATCATGCCAAAAATACTTTTTTCTGTTTAGAAAATCCATGATTCGTGGAGATATGTAAAAATCCCCACATGTGAAATTTGGTGTGAAAACAATACCTCCCTTACTATCGTCGGTCGGTAAAAAAGGTAGGATAATTTTGTGGGCAAACTTTTGAACATTTTCGATTATTTTTCAATTTTTCTCAATATGGTTCTAAAAGAAAGAAAAGGTCAGATGATTTTGCGATGCTCTGAAACATTTTCGATGGGGGAGGGGGGAGGGCGCGATGAAAATTATCATTGAAAATTGGGCTGTGAATACTAAAAGGTTGAGAAACATTGATTTAATCGATTACAACCCCACAATTTCCTAATTTACTACATTATATCTAGTCTGAAATTTAATAGATATTTGATTTTCTTATTAGACATATAAGTATGTAAAAAAATAATGTAAGATGTACTTTAGTTAGGTTGCTGCAAGGAGGGAGTTGATGTCTGCCACTGGAATTTGGGTCGCTTGTGACGGATGGTAGATTTGATGGAGATTTGACGAGACTGGAATAGCGAATGTTATTATAAAGAGTGTTGAGATTGATGAAAAAAAGAGTTGTTGTTAGATTTATTATATATTAAGCATTTGTCTAACATTGTGTATATCTTTTGGTATTATTATTTCATTTTATTATATAGGTAAATAAATATTTTTATATAGGACGAACTAAAATTTTTAATTTAATTTAAAACACATTTGGATATATACGAGGGTGGTCTGAAAAGTTTCCGTCCTGCCCAAGAAAAACGATGTTTTTCAATTTTTTTTTTTGTTTTATTTTTCAAAATTCAAGATAGCTGAGACTTGTACGATGTCAGCTGAACGTGTGCGAAATATTTTGCAAAAGCATATGAATATGGAAAGCTGTGTACAACGTGGGTGCCGCATTTCCTAACGTTAGACCAAAAATTGTTTCGAAAAACCATTTCTAACGACAATTTGGCGCTGTAGGCGTAATCCAAACGAATTTTTGCGTCGATTCATAACTGTTGACTTAAATTAAATTAATTAGAACACCGTTATGAGAAATGTATCAGTGTTGATAGAGATTATGTTGAAAAATATAGCAAAAAAAAAATTTAAAAACATCGATTTTATTGGTCAGGTCGGAAACTTTTCAGACCACCCTCGTATATACCATTGAATGTACTATTTGAATATAAACAAATGCACTTCTCCTAAGTATACCTCTGAAGTGATTTACTAATTCTGTATACTAATTAGTATATTTTCTTTTAATTTCTTGATTAATTTGTTAAAATATTATTTTAAATATTCCTTTAATTCAAAAAAGCAATCAAATCAAATATTTTATAGAAATACAAAAAAAAAAAAAAAATTCAAAGTTGGCCAAATTTTATATCTCTAGGTAATTTGTTATTCTCAAATCAAATTATGATAAATGTAATATTGTAATAATTTATGATTATATTCGTAAAAGATTTTTTAAGAAATAATTTATTTAAAAAATTGAATCACAAAGTTAATGCATAAGCTATCTAAATCTATTCTATTTGTATTTGTAGTAATTTTTGTTTATTGAAAACAAGTTTTTTTTTTTCATTAGAATAAAATATATATTAATGAAAGATAAGTTTTTCACGAAAATTACGAAATAAAGTAAGACATTAAATTATTGAAATTTACTAATTGTAAAATAATATAAAAATATTGGAAATCATGTGTTTTGTACATTGATGATGTAACATTAGTAAGATATTAGAAAATTATTAATTATTTTTATATATTTATTAAAATTGTTATTCTATCTACTTTTATATTAATATATAAATAAACTTTTTAATCTTTTTCTTAGTATAATTAATACAATGTTTTAGAATACAATGGTTTAGTCATTCATTAAAATTAAATTGAATTGTTTTTTTCTCCAATACTTATATAATTGAATTTTCTTTTTAAAATTAATAATATTAATTATAATCTTATGTTAATCTTTAACTTTCTATCAAGCAACCGATCGACATCTAAGCGACATCAGAATCAGTTTGACTATTTTAGAAATAGACAGACAAAAACATTAAGCAAGTATTGCGATGATACATGATAGGTATATGTTTCGTGATAAAAACTACAAGAAAATTGATATAGTAACGTTATATATGTATTTATATGATTTTTTTATAAAAAAATTGTACAAAAATACATCTCAAAGAGACCGTAGAAAACGTACAAAGGAACGCAAATATTTTTTAAATTAAAATAATCAAATTATATGTTACATGAATTTAAAATACAATAATAAATAAAAATATTATCCAATTTTTGTTTTAAATTCTTTTAAAATATATATTTTTTTAAAACATATTTATTTCAAAATTTAGTGATTAGAAAATTATATAAGTAATATATTATAAGATTACAATTTATAATGATTTAATAAATAAATATAAACATGCCATTTTTTATATTAATAATTGAATTTAAACAGTATATCAATGATGTGATTATATTTTATATCGATAATAATTTTTATTTATTTTGAAACCATTTAATGTTTAAGAGAAAAAATTAATAATTATTAAATTAGATAAATGAATGAATAAACTATCTATCTACCTATCTCTGTGACTCTACGGAACTCGAAAAATTTTGGCCGAAGAAACCATTTCTCCAAGTATCCTTATCTTAAACTAAACCCATCCAACTCCATCTTTCTTATAAATATATATAATACCTTCACCATTCTTTACTCTTCCATTCTAGCCATGTGTCCTACCCATCGCAACCTTGTGAACAAACTAAAATATATATTAAATAATATAATCAAGAAATAAATTAATTATATTTAATTTTTTAAATTTTTTAATATAACAATATTTATTTATAACGGAATTTTGTAAATTAAACCACATATTTTGATATTTGTTATTGTTAATTTATTCAAAAAATACAAACATAAACACAACGTTTCGATTGCTACTTCTGCAATCGTTATCAAGCGACTGCACTGTTCGAGTGTCCAGTGACAAGAAGAGCAGAAGTAGCAATCGAAACGTTGTGTATATGTTTGTATTTTTTTAAATAAATTTACAATAACAAATATCAATATGTGGATTAATTTACAAAATTCCGTTATAAATAAAAACAACCACCAAAGCTTTAATAATTTAATAACAATATTTCTTTTTTACTAAACTTCTAAAAGACTGATTTATATACATTGATGCTATGTTCGAAAAGTTCTCAGCGAAAACATGGAGTATATCAGAATCACCACATGATTATGATTTTTTTCAAATAAAATTTCTTCGATGACATGCTGCAAAGTGACATACAAATGAATTTAATTGTTTGTTTGTGGCGATAGAATGATGTTTTGACTTTTTTTTGTAATAAACTTCATAAGTTGTTGATTACAAATTAAACATGATCTACCGTTTTATACTTGTAATATAAACCATATTGAATGGGTTTGGCTTCCAAGGAATCCTTGTATAAATTATGTTATAAGTAAATTTGATTGTTATATAGACTAGCAATGGTATATGTTATGTTTTATGTTTGTATAGGGGTCGGCGGATTCCAATTACTCGCAGCCGTCCTCGGATCTCTCGCTGGACGAGGAGAAGGAGACGCTGCGCCGCGAGCGCGAACGCCAGGCGCTCAGCCAGCTGGAAAAGGCCCGGGTGAGATATTATAGATGAACCAAATCATCTATGAGAATCTAGGAATACACCACTCTCTCATCAACCAAAATATTTATGTTGTAATTAATTGAAAAAAAAATAAAAAAATAAAATAAAATATTCTAAATAAGAAAAAAATACAAACTACCCCAAGTGTATGATATAATAATATTCCTTTTTATATGTTTAATCTTTCAGTTTTATAAATATTATTTTTAAAATAAATAAAAATAAATAATAAAATAATATATATATATATATATATATATATTTCTTTATTTATAAAAAAATGAACATATATAAGATAGTATGTAATTTTGTAATTTTTCGTTGATATATAAATATAAATATATTAGAAATGAAAGATAATTTGACATTTATATAGTAGTTTAATCCGGAAGATGATGAGCATTTTTTTATTTGGAAAATAGCAAGAGAAATTTTAAATAATTGGTCCCAAAATTTTTTCCATAAGAAATGCTAAATAAAATATATATGTAAATATAAAACTATTTGATTAATTTATAGAGGGAGGGAGACGACTTGTTTAAATTCACTCATAAGTTGCATTTGTTGGTGAGTAAGTATCATTAAAAAATAATTAGGATGGAGTTGCAGCAAGGCGTTATGTATGTTAAATTGTATGGAATCGATGCATCTTTCTTTCTGTCCACAGGAGAGAGAGAGAGAGAGAGAGAGATAGAGAGAGCGAAACAAACACAAGGTGTATGTCTACTACAATTTGCAATTGACAACAAAATATATTTTTATAGTTAAGTAATTAGACAAGAGGCAACAAGTGACGTTCATTGTTTAAATACGACATTATCTTATTTTTTCATAATTGTATTATCATGGAAATAGAAATGTATAGAGTATAAGCAAAAAAAAAAAAATTTTGAAATATAAAACATTATTTGTATATTGTTTCTGTTGTTGTAGAGCAAGCCGGTGGCGTTCGCGGTGCGCACAAATGTCAGCTATGATGGGTCCGTGGATGACGATTCGCCGGTGCACGGGTCAGCGGTCAGCTTCGACATACGCGACTTTCTACACATCAAGGTATTAATCACATTTGTTGCTATTTGAATATTTAAATATTACTTATAAATTCCTTTAATAGAATCCATTTCAATAGTTAAATAAGTTGACATGTGGCCAGGCGCAGAACCGACCGACGGTTTGAAAGAAATTAATTTCCAGCTATAGAAACAATTTCAAATAATTTAAATATATCTATAATACAATAAAAAACATATATGGATATAACATAAATATTTTTAATTTTATTTTATTTATAATATATAAGTAGGAGCAGGATGTGACGTCATGACAGGCTGGGTGACGTCATATAATTTTAAATTAAGAAAAAACTAATGGAGATGATTTTCCCGAGGATAAAACCAATACAAAGTGCATGATTTGTGTGGAGATATATAAAAAAAAAATCTCCTCATGTGAAATTTGGTGTGAAAATAACCCTTCCCTTCCTATACACATCTATACGGACGGACGGAAAGATATCATGCTAAAAATACTTTTTTCTGTTAATAAAATGCATGATTCGTGGAGATATGTAAAAATCTACCACTTAATTTTAAATAATAAATAAATAAAATTATTATATTTTTATACAAGAAAATCTATACTTAAAATGTTTAACATATTCAAAATATCAACAAATCTGGAGTGTCTTCACTCGACTATCTCGCAAATATTAATTGAATAATCAAGCTATTTTCTATATTTGAAAATTAATTAAAATTTTATTCTATCCGATCATAGTATTTAAGGATTTTAACTTAATTTTCACTGATAACATTTTATTTTATTGAAATCAATCAAATCAGAAGGCAATCAAATCATATCAATATTGATATGATTTTTTTCAACGTAAATAAAACCTTTACCTTCATTTTTAAGTCAAAATTTTAAAATATTAATTCCGGTACTTTCAGCGATTCAATCAAGCTGACATGCTTTATATAGCAAATTTAATACAATTTTTAATCATGAGAAAAACTATCAAACATATTTCTTTATTTTTACGGTCAGTTTAGAGGAAAAAAAATAAAAACGTGGTAGGTAATGATTCTCTTCCGAATGAGCTACATTTCTCAAAAGTTGATAAAAAAAATACGAATTTTGAATAATGCCCGTGTACCATATTTCATTATTCTAGCTCAAACCGCTTTTGGGTAAAACGCACACACACACACACACACACAGACACACAGACAGACAGACAGTTTCTTCAATCTCAGGGGCCTTCAAAACGTGTAAAAACATCAAAATTTCGACATCGAAAATTTTGGTGATCACAATACTATCTTTTGCAAATTTTTTTGACTCTGGTGGTTTAGTGGTTAACATGACACCTATGTCTCGAGTTTAGGCCTAGGGAAATTCAATAATTAATAAATTCTCTATGTGATCCTCAGGGTCTATTCTTCAATAATAATAATAATAATAATAAAATAAAATTTTATTAGGTTCCCCTATTATCTTTATTTTTATTTTAATTTTATAAAAAATTTTATTAAAAAAATTAATTTATATTAAATAAAATTTATTTTTTCCCTATTATTATTTTAATTTTAATTTTAATTTTAATTTTATATAATCTCATAATTGTAATTTTATTATAAATAAAATCTGTCATTGAAAAAAGTGAGCTTATAGATATAGATAAATTTAATATATTTTATTAAACTTTTTACTAGAAAGCTTTTATCTAGATTAGTGGGTGGTAAAGGGAAAGAGGATACATGATGATATTTCAATCCATCATTTTCTTTTGTTTTTGTACAAATTTCTAGAAAATGTAATTAAATATTAATCATTCATTTATAACTACTTTTTGTTTGTTTTTTGTTACAAAAAACTTTGAGATGAAATTTTATTTCAGAAGAATTACAGATAGGATTTGGAATTTAGCTATCAAATTACACCATAATTCTTATACATTATTCACATAAACATCTTATTTAAACATCTATTTTTGAAATTTTAGTTTACTATAAAAGTGACATCAGCCTTTGCCTAGTTCTATTATTTTCTTTTACATATTATTATTTGCATTTACTTTAAAGTAAATGAATGCGATGGGTTTATTATTTCTAATTTCGAGCGTTTTTAAGGGAATTTGCTTAAAACTTGATAAACAGAAATAGGCTCATCATCTTGGATGCAAAATTAAAATAGAAATAAAATATAACATGAAATTTGCACTTCACTTTTCATTAATAACCCTTTGTTTTAATATAAATAATAAAATAAAAATAAAAAACCTCTGACTTTTGACGATCTAAGCAACAAATACGCCTATCAAGTCGGTTATATCAATTTGGCGTCCTATGATCAGTAGTACGGGTCCTATCAACCTTTATCTTGATTTTCTTGATCTGAGGCGCTATCAAGTAGCTTCCCCTATTTTGACCCCGGATGCTGGGTTGACTACCTCCCATAAACCCCAGTTAGAGAAATTCCCTTGCCAGGTCTGGGGCTTGAACCCGGGACGACGAGAATGTGAACCAGCTAGACTAACCTCTCACCATGTGGAGCCTTATAATAAAAAAATAGAAACAATATAATTATACCAAATATATAAACATAGGTATGAAATTCTATTAGGCTCGGATGTTCTTTTTCCGGTTGCGGTTTCAAAATTGAACGTCTGGTTATTTCGAAGTCAGAAATGAGTGTTTGTAAGTTTTCATTAGAATGTGTGATAAAAAAGGAACAAAGGTTGTGGATTGAGAATAGAAGTTAAGAGAGGAAAATATAGAGGGATTTAAAATATTTGAAATGATTTCAAATGACCTTAAACGAGGCTTGTGAATTAAACAATTTAAAAGAAAGGACACACGTCTTCTCAAACAAATTCTAAAACACTTTACCAAATCAATGTGAAATATCAAAGAAAGAGAATTGGAGAGAGGAAGAATTAGGAGTAAAGATAAGAAATTACTTGATGGGAAGGTTGGGGTGGAGGTATCATATCTTTGCTTCATATTATAATAATTCTAAAACTGTCCTATTAATTTTTTAAAATTCAAAATGCGGCTCCTAAAACTTAATTCAAATTAGATTATGTAGTCTTATTAGTATCATATTAGTTTGACTTTACTAGTATACAATATTGAAAATCTCACACACAATACATATTATACAAAACTTATATATTATATTATATTATATAAGATAATAACAAAAAGTGGACATTTGACATGATCTCCATTTTTTCTATTTTATTTCTTATCACAAATGTTTTTGAGGCTTTAAAAAAATTTATAATAAATTTAAATTTTCAGGCTTTATAGAAAAACAAGAAATTTAAGGATTATGTGTTCTTTAAATTTTTGATTACTGTGATAAAAAAAAGTTATAAAATTCGTATATAAAATCTTTATTCTACCTAAACAATTTAATTGTCTAACATAATTCACTTATGACAACGATTTTCCGGGATGGATCACAAAACAGTCGATGATTTAGCTTTTATCTCCCCATTCGAATTTGTTGATCTGAAGTTGCATTATATAAAAATTAGGGGGATAAGCTAGTGGAATTGGGTCGAATTTTGATTGAAATTCCTTCGCGACCGCTTCAATACAGTGATGCAAAAACTAAAAATAATCTTCTTACCAAATATGGGGGAGGTTCTTTATCCTTTCTATTTTATTTAATTTAATTAATTTTATTTAATTTAAAAAAAAATGTTTAATTTATATATTCGAGAGCCATTTAATAAGTAAAGAGACAAATGGCTATAGCTCAAAACCGGTTTATTTGATTCCTACAAAATTCAGGCTATTTTTCAACATAATCACCCCCCAAAGTTATGCACTTGTCCCATCTTTCTTGCAACTTCCTAATTCCCTTGGCAAAGAATTCTTTGGGGATTCTTTTTATATACCCCAAATTTTGCACCGCTTCCTTAACTTTCTCATTATTAGCACATCTTTTTCACGAATGGTGTCTTTGAGTGTTCCAAACAGGTAAGAATCAGATGTGGCGAGGTCGGGTGTAGACAGGTTGAGGTAAGACTTTCCAACCCAATTTTTGAAGTTTATCACGGGTTAGCTTAGGAAGCTTCAAGAAAGATGGGGGAAGTGCATAATCGTGGTGGGTGATTATGTTATATTTTTCTTATACGTCCCAGATAACTCTGATGTCTTAAAATGGATGATGCACAGTAATTAGGTAATAATTCTTGGCAGAGAGAAAAAATTAATTTAATGAAAAATCCACCTAATTTTTATTTCTATTTTGACACTGTTATATTTGTAATTTTGTTCTTTATGGTGTGTTCTTTAGGAGAAGTACGACAACCATTGGTGGATCGGTCGACTGGTTAAAGAGGGCTGCGATGTCGGCTTCATTCCGTCGCCTGTCAAGTTGGAGACGCTGCGCGTGCAACAGACGCAGGCGGCGAGGAGCACCAAGCTGTACGCGAGTAAGACCAGCAGCACGGGCAACCTAGGCGGCTTGCTCGACATGGGTTCCGGACCTGCCAAAGCTGGAGGGATAGCTGGAGCCACTGGTACCAGCCGGGGATCCACGCCTCCAACGCCTGGTGCGTACGGCCCATCTCATCCTCCCGCACCCCCACACCCACCCACTCACCACCCAACAACACCATCATCATCTACCTCCTACACTTTCTCAAACATTCACACCCATTCTAAAAGATATGGGCCCCAAAATGTCATCACCTAATATTTTCATTTGGTCACACTGGTCAGCGGTACTCCAACCAATTTCATATTATTTAGATAATCTACTATTTTAATTTGAAAATTAAACTTAAAAAGTAATAAATAAAAGGTAATAAAACAGAGCTTATCAAGTCGGTTATATTAATTAGGCGTCTTATGATCAGTAGAGCGTGTCCTATCAATCTTTACCTTGATTTTCTTGAGTGGATCAAGTAGCTTCTCAATTAATCCAGGAGGCTTGTTCGTCCCAAAACCCCAGCCAGGACCACGAACATTTGGGCTAACACAGTTGATCAACTCCCTACGAGGCGTCATATTTATATATTAAAATATTTTTGAAAATTTAATAATAGAAAATGAAAAATAACATAAAGAGAGAGATATTTAGGGATAGTTAAGTTAAGAGATTAATTAAAGTTAAATTGTATAGTGAGGGAAAAATGCTCGACAACAGCGCCCCCATGGCGATAACATTTTCCCGTTACAATAAAATATTATTAAATTTTTTGTGAAATACACTCACATTCATATTTTAAAAAATAAATGAACTACTTATTTTTATGATTTAAAAGTTTCGAATATTTACATTGGAATTCACTTTCTCCTTCAAACATTGAACATTTTAAGATATATAGGTAGAAAATTTTTTAATAAAATATTAATCTTCAAATTGGTCAGGGAGAGAGAGACTATTTAAATAGGATATTATATTTAGATTATCTCCGTGGAATTTTCAATTTTATTTCATGATCAAAAATTAATAATAAATTATTCTAATAATATAACGTAATTGTAAATTTATTTATAACGAACAAATTTGTCGTAAATAAATTTTATAAATTATATTTAAAACTCTATTATAGATATTTATCTCTCACATATACTTATAATACTATAAACTAGGCATATATATATATATATATATATAGACAATATAAAAACATGTATATTTGAAATTTAATTATGAAAAGTTTAAAGGTATTTTATTCTCGCCTGTTTTTAATCTCCTCAAGGATCTACATTTAATGTTAAAGTGAGCGATGTAGTGTGGGAAGATAGGAGATGGGGTGGAGGTGGAAGTTAGGAGAGGGGGTTGGTTGCCGTTTACACGCAACGGATAAAGTTTCAAGCGTTTATCCGTTTAATATTCACCCATAAATGAGCGGTTGGATTTATAAATTACTCAATGAAATTGTGATTAGGGGGGAAGGGTGTTAGGTTCACTTTTTTAGTTTTTTTTTTAAACATTGTGATCTTTGAAATTAGATATTCTACTGTAATAACATATACACTAACATATTTTTATAATTAACTAATTTATACAGTATTCCAAGAATAAATTAAATTATTAATATTATTTTTGATATAAAAATTAAATAATCAATGTATATATACTTCTATTTAAATTTAAACATCCTTAGTTTAATGAATTGCATCTCTTTTTCTATTGTAATTACAAAAAAAAAAATTCATTATCTCTAAACTTTTTAAAAAAATAAATTGTTTTTATTGAAAATTTACATTTATATTTTTCTTCTTTAATGCAATTTTGGATTATTAAAATTTAAATTTGGATATATTAACACACTATGAGCGGGGCGGGTATTTGTACCCGTTGCGGGGACTGCCACTTATAAGCGGGGCGGGTATTTATACCCGTTGCCACTTATATGAGGAATATATATTAGTTATCGTTTAAAATAAGTAATTTTAAGTGACACAAGGGAAAATATATATTATATAAGTGGCAACGGGTATAAATACCCGCCCCGCTTATAAGTGGCAGTCCCCGCAACGGGTACAAATACCCGCCCCGTTCATAGTGTGTTAATCAGTCATCTACTTCCTTTCTATACGTTAAAATAATATAATTTATTTTTCCATCATTCTATCCTTTTTATAATTAAATTAAATTCTATATTAATTAGTTAATTTCAACAAAATATTTACTAAATAAAAGTATTACAAAATGTTTAATAAGAAAAAACAAAGTTAATTTTACTAATGAAGATATTGTAACATTTACAAAATCTGATCTGAAATAATAATAATTTATATGAATTTAAGGCGTGGCCAATAATTTTATCAGACGAGAGTAAATTTAGTTTTATTTAAGTCTTTAAAAATAAAATTCTTTGCCAAAGTTAAAGGTTGAAATTTGATGATATAATGATGACACACACATAAGGAATGATATTCTAAAGATTTAAAATGGAAGAATAAAATGTTTAATGAAAAATGAAAACTAATATGAAAACGTTCAGTGTGGGTGGAAGACCAAGTAAGCAGTGAGAAGATAATATAAGATTAGATTAGAGACTATAGAAACAGTAAAATTTCAATTTTGGTTTTTTTATTTTACTGATTTATATGAAAGTAAACATATTAAAAATTTGTCTTTTTAGATCCAAAAGATGAATATAAATTTTATAATAATAAACTATTCCTTTACTAGTACAAAAAATATGAAAGGATTGTTACAAAAACCAAAAAAAAAAAATCCTTCACTTATTTAGAGATCCTGATCTCACCTAATCTTATGTAATTGGCGCGTAAAATTGGTCCATTTTTCGTAACTCCTCATGTGTAATGGCTTGTGATGAGTTGATAGTATAGCTATTTTTGTCCTCTTTGCGAGTTTCTTCGCTTGGGCACCCTACAAAAGGACCATTTTTTTTTCCTAAATTAAACTTCTCGCTGACCAGATTCACACACAATCATATGCTCACCAACACATACATATATACCCTCTCTCTCTTTCTCTACTATCGCTTCCGTTTTTTATTATAATGTGTGTATATGTTTGCTTTTAGTTTGACGTTACTCGATGTTGGTTTTTTAGTTTGTTCTTCAATATATTTATATTTCGATGTTTGTTTTCGATGTTTGTTTGCGCATCTTTCTTTTTATTTTTTTTTTTATTTATTTGATTTTTCTTAATTTATTAAATTATTTATTTAATTTTTATTTTATAATTATATATAATTATTTTTATTTAATAAAAATAAAAAAATATAGGTTTTTCTTTTTTTTTTCTTTACTTTACAACTTAACAAAAAAATTAAAAAAAGAAAAATTATATTTTTATTTTAAATATATATATATATATATTGTTAATAAATAAATAAATAAATCAAAAATAAATATGATCATAAAAATTAAAATCAAATTTTTAAGTTTTTTTGTTTTTTAGATGCAGCCAACAATCCTCCTCTCTTTCTCACTCGCTTGCTTAAATTACTTCAAAATATCAAACAAAATGAAAATTTATATTATAATAAAAAATAATATCATTCATATTCATATATATTACACAACATTTTTTTTAATTATGTTTTTAATTATATTTAAAATTTTCAGTTATATTATAATATTTCAGTTTGATAATAATAATATTATACATTCAAAATAAATTTTTTTTTATGTATTTACTTAAACACTTAAACAATGAGAAAGTAAAAAAAAAATTAACTTTATTTATTTATTTATTTATTTATTTATTTATTATTTTATATTTCTTTAAATATTTATCATAGACTTATATAAGAAATTAAACTATAATCTTATCCTAAATATAATGGAATCCTTATAAGGAATGTTTACAAACATTAATATAATTAATAAAATAAACATCCTAAATAGTTTATTTAATGAAAAAGAAAAAATTTTGAATTTTTTTTTTTATTTTTAATACATTTTTTTGATTATCAGTTTATAGGGTTTTCTAAAATATATTTTTAAAAGATTTTTTATGAAATATATATAAAAAAGTTTATTATAATTAAAATCTGCAGAAATCATGTTACTCTGCATTTATGTAGAATATAATACATAGTAATCTTGAATCGACATATAATTGAAGTATTAAATGAAAGATAAATAATTATTATAATCAACGCTCAAAAAATACTTTTAAATCGTCATCAAATGGCAAATTACAACAATATAAAATAACAATACCATAAATAAGAATAATTTTACGTTAAATTTTTATATATAAGTAAATGTTTCTTAGCCCTAAAGCCCTTCAATCGCCTGGGCTTATCAAAGTGGTTTTCATCTAAGCGGAGTAGAGGTGATGTACAATCTAACCTTTGCCTTGATTTTTTTGATCAAAGTCCTTCAATTCAATAATATTGATAAATTACGTTTATATAATATTATATTCTATTAATAATAATTAAATTTAAAAAATTATATTTTATATTAATTTTTCATTTTTTAAGAGAAAGCCATTTAACGCGGTCATATGTTTGTTCAAAGGGAGGGGACCTTTGAATTTTTTAAAATTTGCTAAGATTGATATTAATTAGATTAGCTTAATAGATGCCATCCTTGTTTATAAAAATAAAATATCTTCTAAAAATGCTAATAAAAAAATATTTTGTATTTATATTTTTTTAATTTTCATTTATTTTTTTTTTAAAATCGATTATCATATTTTAAAATCCATCTAATACATATCTCCCTTCTCTCTCTATCTCTCTCTCTCTCTCTCACTCTTTCACTATTCATATTCACTTTTATCCACCAAAAAAAAACATCCATACATACAATTTGGCAGACTTGGGACCACCTGAGTTACTTCAGAAAAAATGAAGGTACGTTTTATTAGACGATTTTTCTATCACACACTATCTCTTTCTCTTTTTAACTCTATACTATGTTAACACTCTCTATCTCTCCCTAACTCTATCAATTTTTCTTTCACTTATTTTCTTTTCTTTTCTCTCCTTCCAAAAAATACAATTTCTCTCTTTCTCGTTCTCTCTCTCTCTCTCTCATTGTCATTTATTTTATCCATTCCTCTTTTCTCCAGCTTCTATTTTTTTTTCTACCCACTCTCTCTTTCCCTACTACTTCTTTTTTTGTCTTCTTTTCCTTTCTCTGAATATTGCAGCAAATCTATCTTCGTTACTGGCAACAAATGCAGCTCTTTTTCTATTTTTGTTTGTTTTGTTTTTTTTGTTTTCTACTCCGATTTTGCTGCAGTATTCAAGCAGTTCAATTTATTTATATTTTATTTTCAAATTATATATCTATTATGTATTTATTTATTTATTTATATGCAATTTATAAATATCCTTTTCCTTGTATTCCCATCGGATATAGTTCTAGAAATGCAAATTTATTTTATAAATATTAAATAAATTATATTTAAAAAAATTGGATCATTTCTGAAAAATTATTATAATTAATATTTAATTATTATATTAATTCTTTTCGAAATATTCATAATACTTATTTAAAGGGTTAGAGGAGAAAGATAAGTAAAAAGTGTCTTTCGATGAAATGCTTCGATAATTAAATAAATTAATTTAAATATCGCTAATCATAATTTCAATTTGCAATTCTTGAAACTACATTTTTCTTTTACTCACTCGCAACGTTTGAAATTTTGGCTTTCAGGTAAGCAAAAAAAAAAGATAAAAAAAAAATGTATTTTTTCAATGTGTGATTGCCACCTCCATTAACCCTCTTATATCACTATGCTATTAAAATATCTTTCAAATTTGTCCAAAATCTGCAAGAAACAGAAGCTTATTCGGCCATCTCAATCCCCATCTAACCTGAATGCTCGTTTTATGTTGTTGAATGACCGCCATTTTGTTTTTATTTTTTGTGTTTAAATGTTCACCCACCAATATTTGTATTTTTTTTTATCTATTTAATGCTCTCTTAATATTCTAATAATTGTTTTTTTACCTATTATTAATATTTTTCACTCAAATTTGTCAATGTTGTTATATTGTTATTGTTATTGATGTTTTTGTTTTCATTGTGTAATTGAATAATTGATAAAAATATATATTTTTTTATTTTTTCAATTTATTCAATCGGAATATTTAAAAGAAATTAATATCAATAAAAATTCACCTGAATATTATGAAATATGAAAATCAGAAACGAAATTAACCTTGATAATGATGATTTTCAGATGATTAATGTTTGTTTTTGTTTGACACAAAGATGCCAATCTCTTTAGATATAATTTTGAAAATTTATTCCCATATTACCGCAATAATAAGAGTGATCTTTTTGACTTTTGCTAAAAAACATAAATTTTTTACTTATGGAATTTTCATTATAATTAAGTGTAATAATTTATTTAAGTGTTTAATAAAATTTAATATATATATTATATAACTGTATACTAGTATACAAGATATTAATTAAAATTATATATATATCGAGAAAATAGATTTTTCCGTTTTTATTGCTCAAAATCCCAAATGTCTAATAAATTTTTTCTAGATTAGAAATAATTAAGAACTGTAAAAAAGCAAAAAATGACTGCAAAGTTTTTTTATATATTCACAAATATACAATTACAAAACTTTATTTTAATCTTAGTAAGAAAAATCGGGTACAAAAAAAGAAGAGCCTGTTAAATTGAAAAATTCAAATAATAGTGAATTGAATTCAATAACCTTAGATCGTATTCATTTGTTGCTTTTTTTTATATTTTTTATATTAATACCTTCCTTTTGAACAATTCAAAAACATTATTAATATTTCTTTTTCAGCAAAAGAACCTTATTTAAAAAAATATTGAGATTAATTTAATTGAAAGTCTTAATTTAAAGAAGAGAAAAATAAGGTATTGAATCGTATAGAATAATAAACTTAAACAACCAGAAAAAATTAAGTATTAATTAATAACAAAAAGATTGAGAAAATTATTGTATTTAAATATATATTCTTTATCATCGCATTATAAATTAATTAATATTTACCAAATATTAAATTTTAATATGAAATCTGTCTTTTTTTTTAATTTATTCGATATTTATATCTATAACAATTACAAATTAGGAATTTTTAATTGTTTTACTTGATTTGATTATACATAAATTATTCAATTCATGGTAGCCTGAGTTTAGCAGACAACTTTCTTATTTTCTATTATTTTGATTTGATTTTAGATTTAATTAAAAAATAAAATTTAAAACATTATTACAACTGATTTAATAAAAAAAAGTTGGCATTTGATATTGAGAAATTATAAAGTTAAAATAAGGATTTTATTGGAAATAATGTACATATATATCAGGGGTCGGCAACATTTTTTATTATAAAATTTTGTCCAGAGATTGAATGACAATTTTTAAAAATATGAATTTAATATACACATAATATATATATATATATATATATATATATATATATATACGAGGGTGGTCTGAAAAGTTTCCGACCTGACCAAGAAAAACGATGTTTTTCAATTTTTTGTATGTTTTATTTTTCAAAATTCAAGATAGCTGAGACCTGTACGATGTCAGCTGAAAGTGTGCGAAATATTTTGCAAAACCATTTGAATATGGAAAGCTATGTGCAACGTGGGTGCCGCATTTCCTAACGTTAGACCAAAAATTGCTTTGAAAAACCATTTCTAACGACAATTTGGCGCTATAGGCGTAATCCAAACGAATTTTTGCGTCGATTCATAATTGTTGATGAGACTTAAATTAAATTAATTAGAACACCGTTATGAGAAATGTATCATTTTTGATGGAGATTATGTTGAAAAATATAGCAAAAAAAAATTTAAAAACATCGGTTTTCTTGGACAGGTCGGAAACTTTTCAGACCACCCTCGTATATATATATATATATATATATATATATATATTGACAACTTATTACATATCATATACAATAAAGAAATAACAAATTTGTATTAAAATTAATTCAATATTAATATTTACTTGTTTTAAGATATTTGCGGATACTTTAAAATCTTGCGTTATCAAGTTAGCGAGTTATCCGGTTTAGATTATTTATAATAATTAATAATATAATAAATTTCAAACTTATATATATTTTCTCTTGAAATTAAATTAACTATCAAAAATATTATTTTCCCTTAATAAACTCTTTTAATTATTAATTAAGTACATTTATTTGTTGATGAAATAGCTAATTTACGTTTAATAAATATAATTTTTGTATTAAAACTATTGAAATTAGTAAAACAATTTAAAATATATTTGATTATGTGTGTATGGTTTCAATTTAATCGAATCTATAAAAAAAATAAATGAACAAATGAATGAATACATAATTAAATACATTTTAAAAATGATATTTTATGTTTAAAAAAAAAATATTTTATTCTAATTTAATATGTTTGATCCGACTGAATCAAGATTTACTTTTATGAAATATTATGTATATATACATATATGTGGCATTTAATGGTAAATTATATTTATTTATTTTTATTTTATAAAATTTAGGCGAGGACAGCGATAGTATGGGAACAAATCGAATGGGTAAACAAACTCTGACGACACCACCTGCGAAAGAAAAACGCAAGCCTTTTTTTAAAAAACAAGAGACGATGACGCCCTACGATGTGGTGCCGTCCATGCGACCTGTCGTCCTTGTGGGACCCAGCCTTAAGGGCTATGAAGTCACCGACATGATGCAAAAGGCGCTATTTGATTTTCTCAAACATCGCTTTGAGGGCAGGTCTGTTATAAATTGTTTTTAAATTTATCTATCTATTTATATTAAATAATTTTATTCATCATTTTTCTTTTTAGAATCATCATAACGCGTGTAATGGCGGATATTTCGCTCGCGAAACGATCACTATTAAATAATCCCTCAAAACGTGCAATTATGGAGCGTAGTAATTCGCGAAGTACCTGTCTCGCCGAAGTTCAAGCTGAAATTGAAAGAATTTTTGAATTGGCTCGAACATTACAATTGGTAGTTCTCGATTGTGATACAATCAATCATCCATCACAACTTGCAAAGACCTCGCTAGCACCAACCGTTGTATATTTAAAAATCTCATCGCCGAAGGTAATAAAATACAGTTAGAATTATAAAATAAGTACATATTTATAATTTATTATCATATATAAATATATATGTGTGAAAATCAAGCAGGGTTTCGCTAATTTTCGAAATATTACTAACAAAAAAAAAAAAAAAATTAATATTATTATTAAAATTTATGCAGTCAAGAACTTTCGAGTTCTAGAGCGCCTCAGACTTAGATAAATTTCTTCAAAATGAGAATGATTATAGTAAAAGAGCAAATACCATAGAAAGAAACAAATAAATCAATTGATTTAAATTATCTTTATTATATGTATATATTTTAAATTTAGTTATAATTATAACAAAAAGATTTAGTTTAGTTTTAGTTTTAGCACTTTATATATCTTAACAATACCTATATAATCACATAACATTCTTTAGATTACATTCATCTTTCTTTTGACAAATTATAATAAAAATAATAAATATAATAAACATATACAATTTATTATATAATTAATTTAGAATTAAAATTCAAAACTGAATAAAAAACAAAAAGAAAATGAACGTTTTAATATGAATTAATGGAAATAAAATAAATTAAAAGCACTATCATTAAAGTTACGTTAAGTCGGTTTCTATTTAAGTGCGAAAAGCACTAAATATGGCCTAAGTAACTAGTATAATTTTATTTTTGAAAATAATTAAAATATATTAATAAAGAAACATTAAAACTGACAAATATAAATAATGGAATGTCTTTATTAACGTAAATAACACACCGGTGCATTTAAAAATAAATAATAAATTTTATTATTATTGTATAGGTATTACAAAGATTAATAAAATCGCGTGGAAAATCGCAAGCACGCCATCTGAACGTGCAGATGGTAGCCGCTGAAAAATTAGCCCAATGTCCACCGGAAATGTTTGATGTTATCCTCGACGAGAATCAATTGGAGGATGCATGTGAACATATCGCCGAATATCTCGAGGTAACAATATTATAAATTTAATTCAATTAATTTTACTCTATATAAATAAAAATAAATTTAATATAATATATTCATTCAAAACAGCAATAAAATGATATATTTATTTTTTTATTATTATTTTTAGTTTAAAAATATAGTCATTACTAATATTATTTTAAATTTATTTATGGTATATATACTATGATTATAAAATATAATTCTTAAATATTAATGAGAAAAGAATAAGAAAAATACAAAAAGGAGAAATAATAAGACACAGGAAATAAATAAAATATAATAGAGATGAAACAAGGTTCAGATTATTTAATTATAATACAATAACAATAAAATCATTGATATAAAAAGGGAGAATCAGGATGTAAAAATGATACAAGGGAATTTTTTTTGCAAAAATCTTTTACATCTATATAATTAAATAATTAATCATATAATCATATATATATATATATATAATTTTTCAAACTTTTTGGAAGTTTTGATTTAAACAATGCTTATAAATGAATTTAAATAGTCATTATTATAATTTAATTACATTAAATGATTGAATGATCTTTTTTTATTTCAACATTCAATCCAAATTTTCAAACTGAATTTGTTTTAATTGAATATATTTAATTAAAACTTTTCAATTTCATTTTAATATTTATTTCTAAACATGGTTATAAGAGGGCAGCACTAATCAACAACGCCTAAAATATATACATGTACAAAATTATTTAATGAACAACAATGTCAACGTTTAAAAAATTAAATTTTATTAGGATTCATTTACTTACTTTTTTTTAAATGAGTAAGTAATTATTACTGATATGTATTTATATTTTTTATTTAGGCGTATTGGCGAGCGACTCATCCGCCTGCGCCAGTTCCAGGACCGAGTAGTGCAACATCAGTAAGTGTGGCTGTGGCTCGGCAATCATCGTCAGGCGTTGGCGGTGATCAACCCTCGCCAAGTGGTGCAGAACATTCAGGGGTGGTCAGGCAACAGGGCGCCGGCGCCAATCCTGCAGGTAATTCTTAAAATAATTATCCTCCATTCAATCTATATTTTAAATTATTATTTTATAAAAAAAAAACTATAAGCCAAGGTTCAAATCCATAGGCATTTATTATTACATATTCTAAACAAATATATATAAATTTAATAATCAAATTTATAATTAATAAAGAAAAACATTTATTTGTTTATGTTTTTCTCTATTTATATTTTATAATATGATTATGATTTTTAATGAAGTTTAGGTATAAGAAGAAGAAAAAGGAGAAAAGTAGGAGAATATAATTTTTTCTAAATCTAAAACATTTAATATTAATATAATATCATTTTTTTTTACAGATTTTCTCAATTATTTTTTAAAACGTAGATCATATACAATATAATATAAAAATAAAATTATTTTGATTTTTCTTTTTCAAAATTTAATTTAAAAATACAACAAGAAAATAATTTGGTTTAATATTTTTAAAATTAATTAAATAATAATAAACTAATACCATATGTTAATTATTATCCCCCGAATTACAAACATTTGAAAAAATAAATAAATAAGTTTAGGTTTTAGGAAAATTAATAACAAAAGTTGTATCTTATTTTTTTGTTTTTGTATTATGTTTTTCTTAAAGAATACCATCATATTGTATATTTTACAAAATTATTCTTAAAAAAATATTAAATATTTAGAAGCCTACTGAGAAAGATTTACTTTTAAGTATAATAACTCATATTAATTCTAATTTATTTCATTTAGTTATATTCTTTAATCTATTTAATAAATCAATAAAATTGAATATTTTTGCAATATCAAATAATCATCAATTGAATTATTTTTTTTAATTTTATATAAATAAATATAAATTCATATAATTTAATTCCTTGTTATTTCCTAAAAATTAACATGTCTACCGGCACTAACACTTTTCGCTTTTTAGGCCCCCATCAGTACCGCGAGAGCTACCGTGACGAGCCTAGAGGTACTAATAAATTATATTTCCAATTACTAAACTATATAAGTTTTTTAGATAATCCTATCCTGATGTCCCATATGTCTTTTTTCAAAGATAGATATATTAATTTTTAATAAAATAATATATATATTCAATGTTGCGGCTTTGTCCTTTCTCTCTCTCTCTCTCTCTCTATATATATATATATATATATATATATATATAGATATACTTTTTATTTGTTATTGTTTTTTTCTATTTAAATATATTTTATTATTATTTGTTTGATTAATTTAAGAGATCTTTAATTGTAAATATTATTTCTTAAAAAAAAATTAATATTAAACTAAAAAATAAATAATTTTAGTATAGAAATTCTTTTGTAAAAAAGATATTTTTTTATAATTTTTCTTCATTTTTATAAAAACCTTTTATCGTGTTTATAATTAATTCATCAATCACATTGCAAAGATATTATTTAAATTTGTGTGGCAGCCCCTATTTCCACTCTCCCAAACTCCTCTCCTATGTAGAACAAAACCTTACAAAATCTTATTACAATGAATCCTTATAAAACTGATTAAATGTCTCTTATTATTTCATATTTATTCTTCATTAAATTATTTGCAAAATTAATGATCTCTTAAATTTGTTATATTCCTACATTGATTTTTTATTTCTTCATCTTCATATTCTTTTTCTTCTTCTTCTGTCTATTTAATATTATTTTTTATATTCTTATATCAATATATAACTTCTAATAATCATTTATATTTTTACTTTTAAATTATATATTTATTTTAAAACATATAAATTTTATAGATGGTTATTATATACATTTTGGGGGATTTTTTTGGGCAGAGGGTTTTGCTCCAAGTACGGGTGTGGTTCGCCAGGCGGCCACCGTTACAATCCAGTGAAAAAAGTTATTTTATTTATTTATTTATATATAAATATACATATATAAATATATACGGTCGTGCGCCTTTACCCACCCAAAAAAGGTTGTAAGTATCGACCTTTTTTTTTTTATTATTTTAAATAAAGGTTTTATTGTGACATTACAAGGTTTACATTACAAGTGTGGGGATTTGTTTGTGGATATTTTGCATGTATATATAATTTTTTATTTTTCGTTTTATTTATTATTTAAGTATTCTAATTAAACACAAATTTATTTTTTTAATTCTTTAAATTTCTCTTGAAATCCAGTCCATCCAGTGTCTTGAAAATCCCAATCAAAATTATTTCATTTTACAATTAGTAGATTAATGAAAAATAAAATATTCTATTATTTATATTAATAATGAATCCAAAACAATATAAAAAAAAACATCAATGTAACTAATTATTATTTTAATAATTGTTTTTTAATTAATTAATTTTATTTCTTTTTTTTATTTTTAATTGAGGATTTTAGTTAACAATTTTCCAAAACATAATTGTTTTATTTCCGCCATTTTTGCTTTTGTTTTTGTTAAATTACATATTTCTCCCCCACTCTCACCATTGGTCCACAGATGATGAGGATGCCACTGATACGGTTTAGAACAAAACGACGGGGGTTGCAACGTTGCTACGCCTTCAGGTAACCCGGATGTATACAAACAACAATAACAACAACAACAACAGCTAGGCTTTTGTCGCTCCACAATACAAATCACGTTAATATATATATATAGTTATAAATATATGTATATATTATATTTCGTTCAAATGATTGGCCGATTTTTTTATTATCAGTGCCTATATATTTATTATCTGTAATAATAAATAATAAATTTTAGAAGAGAATAAAAAAAAATGTAATTTAACACTGACTTTATTAACTAATCTGATTAATTTGATATTATTATTTATATGAATAATAATAAAGATTTTGTCATTTCTATATAATAAACATTTTCAAAATTAATAATTATATTACTTGGATATCTATGGGTATATTTTGGTATTATATGATTTTCACTAAAATTGTAGTGATGCTAGAATATTTAAAAAATAAATTTCTAAACTTTCTTTTCAAAATTATTTATTGAAATTTACTGATAATTCCTTAATAAAACCTAGTCTGATGGTCTCAATACGTTAACCTTTTAAGTCTGTTCAAGTCTCGAGCCTACCTACTGGGATCTTTGGAAACGAGGATTCATTTTACAGATCATACAACACCTCTGCCCCGATTAGACGAAAACCGTCTTGTTCGAAATTCAGTTTTTTTTTATTTTTTTTTTTAATCAATTTTTAAATTCGTCGAAATTAACTAATTTAATAAATTTGTTTACAAAATTGAAATAAATTTTTAAAACTAAAATTGATAACAAATTAAAGAACCATGAAATTAAATATTTGTATTATTAATTTAAAATCATAATCAAAGAATACAATTTTAATTATTACATGACAATTGAAATTGTTTTGTTCAAATTTAAATAAATTATATATAGTAATTAATAATATTAGATTAATAAAATAAATAAAGTCAGTAATGGATCAAAAGGTGTTTGTTAGGCTTTCTCGCCACGCCGATACATATTATTTTCGTACTTTTTTTTATTTATTGTTTTTTTTTTTCTAGCTTAAAAACTTTTAATTTTAATTTATCCTTAGTTAATTTAATTAATTTATTTTTGTTATTCATAAGAAATTAATATGATAAGTATTCATGTACACACAAACACAGATATATTATATATATATATATATATATATAATAAATCGAATCACAAAATATTCAATTATTTTATATCTATTATATATTTTATCGATATTTACTTATTTTTGTTTTATTTTTGATTTTTTGGCAATTTATATTCCTTTATTGTTCTTTTTATTTTTTATTTTATTACCTCTTACTCTCTTACCTGTTTTTATTAATTTATTCTTTTTTTAATATTTGCAATAGTGTGCTTGATGTTTTGCTTCAAAGCATTGATGTTGCTTTTCAGTGTTTTCCTTGAATTTTATTGATTAATTTATTATGAGTTTTTGTTTTTTGTTTATTTCTTTTATTTATTTATTAATGTAATATTATAATAAACAATATATAAATTGAATAGAATATTCTCTATTAATATTTAATTATTATTTTAGAATCCAAATTTTGTAAAAAAAAAATAATAATAATAATAATTATAATAACATAAAATGTTGAGTTTATTCTATTTAATAATGATAAAAGAAAATTTTTATCAAAATTATATTAGATAATTTCAAGATCTGTTTATTAATGTCTAAAGATTAAAAATCGAAAAATTATTTCAATTATCTATTTTTTAAATCTTATAATTATTAATCTTAAAAAATAGTTACTCAATTAACTATTTATTTGAACAGAATCAACCAATTATTAAACAATACCCCCTTTACTATCGTCGGTCGGTAAAATTTATACATTTTTAAGAAAAAGTTGAATCCGTTCTTTAACTGGTACAGGTTTTTGTTGCTTTTAATAAATTATACTTTTTCTTAATATGTACAATATTCTCAATTTTAAATATTTTCATGAAATTTTCATAAATTTTTATGTTTTAAATATTATTTTGTTATGGATTGCGAGAAAAGTATTCGAAAGTATTAAAAAATAACGGAGAAAATGAAGATAAAGGGAAAACCAAATGGGAAAGTGTGAGAGGAAAATAATAAATATTCAGTTTTCAAAATAATAACAATAATTGACTGAATTTGAAAATTAATCAATTTTTTTCTTTCATATTTAACTCATCACAAAGAAAATAATTGTAACTATATACATGAATTAAAAAATATAGGTAGATAAATTATTAAAAAAAATGTCTTTTTTTTATCTTTGTCAATTATGATCTTGAAATTTAGGATTAAATATAAAATATCTTAAAGAATCGTTAAAAATATGCATAAATCAATTATTTTTATTTTGAATTTGAATTATAAATGATCATAATAATTTTTTTGTGTTTTTTTTTTTTATTATTATTATTATAATTTTTCTTTCTTTCTTTCATCCTCACCAGGGTATGATAATGTTGATTGCAATCTACCTAAATACCTATATCTCTTTCTATCTATAATACTAATATCTGTTCCAATCAATCTATTTATAATCTATGAAAATTTATATTATTTTAGTTTTTTTAAATATTTTTAGGGGTTTAAAAAAAAAATTAAAATAAATTGAAAATACGAGATATATTATTAATAATAATATATTTTGAATTATGAATTAATTTATTGATTTTTTGTCCGAATTTTTATTTTTTTATTTTTTGTTTTTTGCAGGGTATGCCAGTCATCGTGGCAGATCACGTCTGGAGCCTGGAATTGATTATGATGATTATTTAAGTCATCGCGGTGGTGGAATTAGTGGCAGTGGTGGTGGTGGTGGGGGTGGTGTTGTTGATTATCGTGAATCACGTGATATGCGCGATTATCGTGATCCGCGTGATATGCGTAGCGACCCACGTGATTATCGTGGCGATCATCATCATCATCATCATCGTGGCATGCTTGGTGATCCACGCGATTTTCGTAATCCAAGAGACATACGAGGAGCAGATCCACGTGAATTACGTGATCCACGTGAAATTCGCGATCCAAGAGATTATAGGGACCCAAGGGATTATCGTAGCGATCCAAGGGAGTATCATAGTCATCGACGGGACCCGGAAGAATATCACCCCACACATAGGGCCTCTTCCCGCCGTGCGCTCAACGCCATTTAGTATCTCTCTCTCTCTCTTTCTCTCTTACAAAAATTCCTCTCTTTCTCTCACCAAAAAAATAAAAAACACACACACAAATATATATATATATATATATATATATACCTACATTCACAAAAAGACACTAAAAAATCACATTCTTCCCTTCACACACTTCTCTCTCTCAAATCCCTTTTACTCATTCCCTATGCCTTGCGCTTAAATTTTGGCGGAACTCAATTTCGTTATAAGTGATGCCTTAAATCTACTCAATAAAAAAAATAATATAAATATATAAATAAATATTTATATATATATATATAGTTAAAAAGAGTTTTTTAAAAGTGACAAAAAAAAAAAAGAAATAAAAATAATAATTATAATAATGCAATTTAAAAGCACACTCCCTCTAATCTAACAAAAAAATACTACGAGATTTTTTTCTTAACCTATTTTATATATATATATGAATATAATAAAATAAATAAATAAATATCTAGTTAAAAAAATAAAGAGTCCGCGCCTGAGAACTTCTCTATATTCATAAAATAATAAAAAACTTAAAAAAAAATATAAACAAAAAAAATAGCCCTCCCTAAATATAAATAAATATATCTTGTTAATAATTAAATACTTTTTATATACAGCGTAACCCAGTTAAAGATTTCTACATTGGTATTTCAGGAATTTAAATATATATATATATATATATATATATATATATATAAATAGATAGATTAGTAGATAGATATAGTCTTGTCAATAATATCTTATATAAATATATTCAATGATTAAAGATTATATTTCAGTTCCACATATTTAGAATCAAGAATAAATATTAATGAATGACACTTATAAACCAGAAACAAAATTGTTTTAAAAATTACATTGATGAAATTTTTAAAAGTTATATATATATATATATATATATAAACAAAATAATAATTACAATAATCTATAGAATATTAGAATAATCTAAAAAAAAATTTATAACTTATAAAAACATTTATACAGAAAATATTTTTCATGTATACACAAGTTTAATTATTTTTTCTTTACTTAATTTAATTAATTGTAATATTTACAAATATTTTAAATTTTCATTAAAATTAATAATTAATATAATTATATCATCATATAAATAAGAATTAATTAATTTATTAAAGAAATTAATTATAAAGGTCTATAATACATTGAGAATTGAGCCTTAACACTAAAAGTACATTAAATGTAAATAAATATATATATATATATATTTACATTTTATTAATTGACATGGCTATATATAGGTTAACTATTTTACTCCTAATTAATTTAAATCAAAAAATATTAAAATTTATGACTATTAGCAAAATTTCTAGTTTGTCATTGTATAGTAACAAATAATAGTTAACTTTAAGTTTAGAAATTTGGATTAAAATATGTTTATTTATTTATTAAATTCCTTAAATATAATGTGAGAATTATATTATCTGGGAAATTATGCTGTATTTTCGCTTTATCTATGTGGACAATTAGGACTGCATTATCAAACCTTAAAAGTGAAAAAATACGATTTTTTTTATTATTGTTATGTTTTATGAAGAAAACAGAGAACAAACAAAATAAAAAATAGAGAATCGGGTTTGAATAATAGTTATCCTGTATAAAAGGGACCAAAATTGTCCCAAAGATAAAGCAAGTTTTCAATATATATATAATTTATAATAGACATAAAAATGACATATTTGAATATATATATAAGCATATATCAAACGAATATATGAATAATTAATTAAATATGCATTAAAACAAATCTGCTTTATACCTTCGCGTTTCAGTTCTTTAGTTAAAAAAAAGAACAAAAAATTAAAATTGAAAAAAAATCATTGTTGATTTTAATAATTTCAACAACAAAAAAAAAATAAATAAATAAGAAATAAAAAATAAAAAAAAAATAAATAAATAAAAAAAAGAATTTTATTCTGCAGGGTAATTAAAATATAATTAAATAAAAAAAAAAATTGTGCATATTTTATTTTTCATTTATTATTAGTTAATTATTATATTATTTTAAATTTATATTGTTAGATGAAATGTATCTCAATTATATTTAATTGGATTTTAATAATCATACACATATAAAATAATATATTTAGAAAATTAATTAATTTATAATTATTATTTTATTGTATTTATTAATTTTATTTTATTTTCTAAGCTTTTATCTTCAAAGTTTAATTATTACAAAAATTATAAAATAATTAATTTTTTTAAAAGTGTTTATATTTCAATGTTTTATTTACTTAATTTGTTTTTGTTATAATAGTAATAAAAATGGGTTGATTTATTATTCATTAGCCTAAACAAAAATCAATATAACTGAATGTTCTTTAAAATCAACAAGCCCTTCTTTTTTGTATTCACTCCAGAGTGGGTTGATGTGAACTTAAATTTCAATTATTATATATTATTTTAATAAACATAAATATTATATAAAATTTTATAAAGGCACAAATCATAAATATTTTTTAATAACTCTGTAAAAAAAAACAAAAAAAAAAGAACTGCGGATTTCACTCTTTTATTATATTTTATCCCATTAAACATTATTAAATAATTTTATATATATATATATATATATATATATATATATATATATATAGTTTTAGAGTGAATAAATTATTATATTAAAAAAAATTATCACTCTTCACTCAAAGCTCAAGCTAGCTCTTCAAAAATACCTTTAAGGTGAAAAAAATTAAATTAATATTAATAAAATTATATTACTAATATATGCTTCATTTAATCTTCAAAGAACAAAACTATTCCTTAAAAATTACGAAATAATAAAAATGGAATTTACACAAACAAAAATATATCAAAAATTTAAACAAAAGAACCAAAAATAAAAATGTACAAAAATAACCTAAAAAAGTTCTTTTGTTTGTAAATTAATAAATTAATTAAAGTTTATTTCTTAAAATTATTTTAAAATAATAAATAATTCGTATGACAGGGTGACACAAATATTATATTACATTTTTTTCAATAATATTTTAAAATAAATTAATTTAATTTATTATTAATATTATATAACATCCAATAATAATAATTATGTTATTAAAAAATAATTAATACTGCTTTTGAATAATAAATTAAATTTTACAAACAATTTAATATTTTATATTAATAATTTAATTATTTAATTCATCAAAATTTTTTTGTAATTATTACAATTTAGAATTTAGTATAATTAATTTTTAATTATTATAATAATATAATTTCTTTTTTCTATATGCATCTGTATTGAATCATTATTATAATTAATCATAAAATTATTACAAAACAATAAAAAAACAACAATTAATTTTTCTTTTATTATTTACTTGAATATTATACAATATTATACTAATGGTGTTTAACATCTCAGAGCATGATATTTGCATTCATGAAAATATACTATTTAAAATGAAATATAAATGAACTAAATAAAAAAATTGTTTAATATTTATAAATTATTTATTGCGATTTATTTTATTTATTTTTAGCGTTTAAATTTCTTTATGAAATTATAATGGCCATTAACATTTCATATATATATATATATATATATATATATATATATATGAATTATTGTAACATATCCTAAATAAACAAGAAATTTATAATTAATTAGGAGATATAAATTTATTTATAGATTAATGACATTATTGATTAGAATTTATTAGGGTACTTTGAAAATAATACAATTTTAACTATTTTAATAAAATTTAATTGAATTAGTTAAAATGAATTAATAAAACAATAAAGGGTAATTGTTTACATCCAAGCTTCCGAGATGAAAATGAAGGTCCCCAAGAGGGCGAGACCTTCAACCAAGCTTGGCTTTAGGTCAAGAGATGGCGAGATCTTCACCATTGTGATTGCTTTGTCCAAACAGTAGATAGCGCGAACTTGAATGGGAGGCATATACTATTTGAATATACATTAAATATAACAGAATTTTTTTTTAATTGGTGATAATTGCAAAATTTCCCTAAACCTTTATAAAAATAAGTTTACGTGTGGCCGACCGACTGTTTGAAGTAAATTAATTTCCAGCAACAGAAACAATTTCAAATAATTTTAATATATCTATAATACAATAAAAAACATATATGGATATAACATAAATATTTTTAATTTTATTTTATTTATAATATATAATATAAGTAAGAGCTGGATGTGACGTCATGAATAGCTGGATGACATCATACAATTTTAAATTAAGAAAAAACTAATAAAGATGATTTTTCTCGAGGATAAAACCAATACAAAGTGCAGGATTCGTGGTGTGATGTAAAAAATCTCCTCATGTGAAATTTGGTGTGAAAATAACCCTTCCCTTCCTATTGTCGTTCGCTAAATTTGCACCAAAAGTTGATCAATTTATCATACTGATGCATTAAGTAAATATACCAAATTTCATCAAGATCCGTTGAGCCGTTCAAGCTGTACACATCTATACAGACGGACGGACGGACGGATAGACATCATGCTAAAAATACTATTTTCTGTTAAGAAAATGCATGATTCGTGGAGATATGTAAAAATCTCCACATGTGAAATTTGGTGTGAAAACAATACCTCTCTTACTATCGTCGGTCGGTAATAAATACACATATGAAATATGTTTATTTATTTATTTTTATATTAAAAAATAATTAATTTGAGATTAATTATATAAAAAAAAACCATTATCAAATAGATTCAAACTTTTATTTTCTTAGATTAGATTATAATTAAATATTAAATTAATTAAATAAAATAATTATTAAATAATATAAATAATATTTAATTATAATCTAATCTAAGAAAATTTGCTGCTTCTGTAGCGTCTGCTCTACCAAAACAAAGTACTCTAACAATTCCATACCAATACTCCAACGTGCTATCTAACTGCTTTCTGCATGCTTAAGTAAGGATATATATACCAAGTATGGAATGTACTTTCCTAATGGAATCCCACCCCCGCCTTGACACGACCGAAAAAGTGTTGTCGGGATTCAAAGTCGGGACAGAGCTTAAGTAGTTCTATGTTTCAAGTATAGTATATATACTTTCCTAAATGGAAATAGCCCCCGCATTGAAAAACAAAAAAAAAATACTTTTTCATATAAATAATCAGTTTATATTTCCTTCTATATTTTATCTAATTATTACACATTTATAGTATGTGCTATACGCTACCTACAGTATTGGTAAAGGGCTTAGTGTAGGTAGAGCACACGCTACAGTAGCACCGAAAATTTTAATCTATTTGATTGTTGATTTTTTTATATAATTAATCTCAAATTAAATATATTTTAATATTAAAAATAAATAAAAAAACATATTTCATATGTATATTTATTTTTATAAAGGTTTATGAAAATTTTCCAATTATCACCAATTAAAAAAAATGTGTTATATTTAATGCATTTCATATATATTTAAATTCAAATTGTATATAATTGCGCTATCTACTGGGCAAGCTGAAAGTCTCGCCCTCTTGTGATCATAAGTCATACTATAACTGTCAAAACATGCCCCTCCCCCCAAACCCCAATTTATATGCAAATTATAATAATTTTTCTCTCGTAAACCCGGAGTTTGCACAAAAAATTTCATATAAAAAATCTACCAGAATAATAAAAGGCACGCACTGGTATTTTTTATTATCCAATTCGTTGAGGGAAGGACCAAATGATACCATTACCCAATAAAGGAGTATAATTTGAACCTACAATATAATTCAAAATAATTTTTTTTTTTATTTTAATATGTTGGAAGTTTTTTAATTTTTCTTTTCTTATTTACGATAATGTCTGCAAAAAAGTTTAAATAAAAATAACAGAAATTAGTTTGATACTCAAAACAATTAAGAAAACTTTCTTAAAGATATGAAATTTGGAAGGATTCTTTAGAGACAATTTCAAAAAAAAAATATAAATATTATCTATTAGTTTATGGATAGTTTTGAAGCTAAACTCTTTATTAATAAATGAATAAATAGAAATATTTTTTTTTATTTTGGTATTAATTGTTCAACTGTTTTTGTTTATTTTAATTTCTGTAAATCCTACACATGAAAAAAGGTATTAGGATAGATATATATACCTGCTATTTTCTATAAAATATTATTTAAAAAATAAATAAAATAAGAAATAATATTAAATATTTGCTAAAATAATTTATATATTTTATATTCACATAGTAATTACAATGATAGAATAATGCAGATAATTAATAAATAAAATAATAATTGAAATATTAATTTTAGGATATAAACATAAATTTATATATAATACAAAGTGTATATAAAAAAATGAGATAAAGAGATGATTTACAGAAATTAATGAAGAGGTTTCAAAATCCACCGTATTCACAAATAAATAATATTAAAATTATGAATAGATCATAAAAAATTAAATAGGCTGACTAAATGGTAGGCAAATGAAATAAAGAAATTCAAATAATTTACCATTTTGATATTGATATAGGCTATTAGATGGCAGCAGCAATTATCAAGGTTGGACAATTTAGATCGTAAATTACAAATTGAAAAATAACAAACAAAAAGTTTGCACACGTTGTGATCGATAGTATTTAATTTATCCCTATTAAATGAAATTAAACATTAAAGATTATTATTTATATATACTGATTAACTAAAAAGTTTTCTGTTTTACTTTTAATTCAATTTAAAGACGATTTAAAAGTTTAATATTTATTTAGATTAATTACAAAACCAAAGAGAGTATAAAGTTTCAAATATAAAAATTATAATAGCAATAAATTCTCCTAAAATTAATAAAATAAATGCAATTTGTAAATGCTTCACTGTAAATACTTGTAATATATTATCTCTCTCTTCATTTATAATTTCGCGATAGAGATTTAGCCAATCCACCATTTGATCTAACCATTGTGCAATACCACTCTCGTAATAAATGTTAACAATTTGTGCAATTAATTTATAATAGGGTAGTGGTACAAAACCTCCATAATATGGTAATGGAAATACACCTAAATTATCTTTCATAATATGTAATTGATTTTTATACCGTTGAATTTTATTTATCATATTTGCTGCCTTTTCACATGGATAAATTAAAACAAGACTAGAATTAAGATAAACTTCATTAATTGATACTTGATTCAATGGATTACGATCAAAATATAATCTCAGTTGTTTGTAATGCATCTGTAATAACCAATAAGTACCCTGTGATGGTGTTTTCACTGATAAATTTTTCAACGCTAATTCATCTATCGTATCAATATTTGGAAATCGACCGGGATTGCTTAAATTACTATATAATTCTGATTGAAGTAATCCGGATATGATAATAACAGAAATAATTGATAAAATGCCTGTTAAAATACGTGAAAAATTCATTTTACTTGAATGAAACCATCTTGAAGGAAATGTTACGTAAATTTCAAGTGCATTAACAAACGATTGATAAATTGTTTGTTTGTTTTTGATACGATATAAAACAAGTGCGCAAATAATCCAGGAGAAGAATAATCCTAACCACGATTGCCAATGAAAACACCAAACTAATGCCTGCCAATCCGGATGTAATTCCCCTTTTTGGATAATAAAACATAATGATTGCACCCAATAAATAAAATCTGTATCAAAAATTATAAATGGACTTTCTAACATAACGAATGCAAAATCATTATAATCATTAAACTCACCAGTTCCATTAAATTGATTTAAAATTGTATTAAATATCCCAATCACTTTATTCCATTTATTTTCATTATTATTATTCCATAAATTTTTATTAAAATCAGACATTAAATTTGTTAATTTTCCATAGAGATTAGGTTTTTTATTAAAATATGCTAATGAAATGTTTTTAATTTTTTTACCATGTTGATTTGACCACGGTTCTTTAACCCATAATTCAGAAATTAATTCATCATTCTCTGATACATATTCACATACAATTAAACTTCGATATATTTTCCAAAAATATTTTGTCGCCATTAAATTCTTTTTAATATATTTTTCACATAAATTCATACCTGTTTGATTATAAAGATCTATATAAAATAAAAAATTTTGCCATGGAACTATATGATAAAATACATTATCATAATAAATTCCTAAAAATTTAAAATTATCAATAATTATGAAATTATCAATCATTTCATTTACTTTACAATTTATTAAAACCTTTGTTAAATGAATTGAAATTGATGATAATAATTGATTTATATAAGGATAATCGTTTTTTGGATATTTGATACATGTCACTGAATGTTCTGTTAATAATAAATGCTCCTTAAGCCCTTGATCTATTAAAAATGTATAATTTTTATTAACATTATTAAAGGATAAAATTGGATTGATTAAAATCAAATGAATTGATATAACACAAAATATAGACACGTTCATTCTTCTTATCTTATAAACATCCGTTGCTGATTATTATTTTATTGATTTAAATATTGTCTTGATTTTGAAGATGTATATATGATAGTTTATTTAACTTAATAAATAAAAATTTAATATTCTCTTCTGAAAAAAAAAATATTAAATTTCGTTATTTATTGTTAATGATGATATCTTTATAAAAATATATTTTTATAAAAAATTAATTTCTTAAGTATAAACTAATGTTTTGGAACTTTGGAGGTTTTCAAAATGGGTGATTATGACTAGGTGAGTCTGTGATTGACCTATGTAAAGACCACTTACCATATTACATTGAATTGAAAAAGAAAATTATAAGTACTTCGGATTCAGTAAGTTCGGTCATATATATAGTATAAAAAAATCTATAAGTAGAATTTTCTATCTCTAGAAACTTTTAGAAATAGCGAGGTTCACTTAGAATTGAGTTGTATCTGCAATGAGAAATCATTTCTTAAAGAGATAGGTATCCTGGAAATGATTCTCACGTTCAAGGGTTGGAAGGATGTAAATAATATCTATTACCTTATGAGTAGTCTGAGATCCTTCATATTGGAAGAGTAAGGTAAGCTCTAAAGCATACTTTTAACGGTTTAAAAATTTTGCGGCACACAAAAAAAAATATTGATAAAAGTGATCCCAAAAACGGTTTACCTTTTTTAATTTCATTGAATTTCAATTTTATTTTTAGGGCAAAATTATCATAGGACCATGAAGGAATTCCTCTAAATTTATAAAATATTGAATTATAATTACTTACTTGGTCTAGAGATTAAGAATACTATTCTTTTATAGACGAAAACGCCACTAATGTTGATCGAAACAAGGCTTTGTTTAATATAATAATACAATATTCTCTAGAAATGTATTTTTAAATGATTTGAAAATTTAATCTTTGTTAACCATAAGAAAAGACATAATAAAAGAAAAGAAAATGTATTCAAATTAATTACTTAAATACAAATATTTTTTATTGAGATTCTAACAAAGTGAATTAAATACTTTACTAATATGAAAATTATTTTTGTTTTTATCTTTCTCATCAAAAAAAAAAAATGAAATAAATGATATATAATAAAAACATAAAATTCACATAATTATCTTTAATAATTTACTTATTTTATCAATATATAAATGTTAATTATATTATATATTCAAAAAAATACAAATATTATATACCAACAAGTAAACAATATAAAATAGTACAGTCATTAACGGAATAATTTATTTATTATCTTTATAATAAACTGTTTGATCAGAAAAATATATTAATAATTAATTTAAATATTTATATTATTTTGTTATATTTATTTCATATATCTTCTAAAGTTTCAATTGGTGTTTTTTCATGTTAACTTGAGTAAGAAAAAATAAAATATTTTTGCATTATTATTTACTATTTGTTTGTTAATTAAAGTTCTAAAATTAATATTAAATTATTTAATAGATAATTCTATCAATTTATCAAAATTCAAGAATTATTCTAATAACTAATTAATAATCGATTAGATGGGGAGAGGATCAAAATTTAAAGAATATACTAATTATTAAAATGCTTGAGCATAATTCATAAATAATAATTAGTGATTATGGAACAATATGTCCAATATAACATGTTAATGATAAATTGTCTCATTGAAACATTTAATTTTTAATTTTTTTTTATTAGAAACTATCTGCTCAGACCGCCTTCGGTTTATATTACATAAAACATTAATTTGTTTTTGTGTTTTTATTTAAAATATATTTTAATTTAATCAATAAATTAATTATATATTATTATTGTACTCATATGTTATATCTATCTATCTATCTTTGTAGCTCCACAGTAGTCGAAAGTTCTTGGCCACAACAACCACATTTCTCCAAGTGTCCCTATCTGGAGCTATAACCATCCAACTCCTTCACTGTCCGATCTCTCTCACGTCCCTTCCAAGATTGTCCCACCCATATTAAAAACTTAATTAAAAATACAATTATGAAATCAAAATTAATATTATTTATCCATATAATCTTAAAAATTAAAGAGGTAATATAATCGCAATGTGAATGTTTTTAGTGTGTTAAATAAGTTAAAAAGGCCAATATGATCAATTGAAATATTGTGAATATTATCTCTCTATCTAAGTTCTTGGCCGCAACAAACACACTTCTCAAAGTATCCTTATTCTGTGCCACAAGGGGTATGTCCACTTTGGGATCAGTTTATTTATAGTGGAAAAGGAAAAAAACAGAAAGGTTTATGGATGTACTATGAAATGTCCTTCATATTTTTTTTCCTTCATGTTTGGCGCCCACGCTTTAGATGATATTAATTGTAAGGGAATTGTGGTGTGTGTGGATAAATTATATATTTTTTTATTTTAATATACGTATAACTTTATTTAATTAATAAAGAAATATTTCAATTATGTATTTTATATTATTCAAATTTTATTTTTTATCTTATACATAATTAGTTATTTACTTATCTTTATTTATAATTTTTTTTTTTTGAGATTAGGATTAATTAATTAATTAAGAGTCACAGTTTTTCAATAAATCTCTGAAAATTTTAAAATTAAGGTTAGCTATAGAGAAATGAAATTTACCATTCTCCAAAGGATTGATTCTCTTCACAAAAATAAATTTCTTAATGACTATTAATTAATATGATTAGTACGAGTATAATGAGTGTAATCATTTACAATGTGGTTCTGTTATTATGTTAACATGAATTAAACTGAGAGAACCCTCTTATTGTTAATGACACAATCATTTTTTACAATTTTTGCGGTCATCAGTAGGTGTTTAATTGTCTGACTCGAATGAATCGAATAATATGTCAATAGTAAATAAAAGTAAAAAATATTTAATAATTTAACTAGTAATCACAATGAAGACATATTGTTTTATTTTGTTTAAATTAATTATTTATTTGAGTGTTGGTTTTATTTCATTTTACAATTAACCAACTTAATATAATATTTAAGATAGTTCATACAAATGTTCTATTTTAATTCTTAGAATTTACAAAATTTACAAAATATGCTTATATGTATTTAAGTTTAAATAAAATGGTTAAATTAACAATAAGAGACTCAGAAATAGTCATTTAAATTGAAAGTCTAATTTTTAAAGAAAAATATAGAACCTTGTAGTTGGTGGAATTAACGAAGCTCTTGATATAAAACTGGAGCAATACAAATCCAAGCAGCAATGAGGAAGTTATTGAAGTACAGTCACAAGTTCAATAAGTTAATGGAGCATTAATAGCAAATAAATAAGTAATGTAATTCATAAGTTAGAGCAAAAGCAAAAGAAGTTTAAGTTTGGAATGTTTTGTTTCAACAATAATGTAGGGTGACCATATTTCGTAAACACCAAACCGGAACAAACCTTTCCGGGACGTTTGGTCACCCTACAATAATGGAGTACGATGTCTCCTTTGCAAAGAAAATTAAGTGAAAAAATGCTTCTTTAGCAACAATGTAAACATACTAACTTGGCCAGTAGTGGGTATAAGTTAGGGTGACCATACGTAATCATATTTATTCGTTTTGTCTTGATTTAAAATTATATGACGTCATCTAGCCATGCATGACGTCACAGCCTGGTCTTGCATATATATTATAAATAAAATAAAATTAAAAATGTTTATATTTATTATTTATGTATCCATATCTGTTTTTTATTTCATTAATAGATATATATGAAAATTATTTGAAATTGTTTCTGTAGCTGGAAATTAATTTATTTCAAACCGTCGGTCGGTTCGGACCTGGCCACAGGTCAACTTATTTCAATATGGTCCAAAAAAAAGGTAAAATGTCCCGATTTGGTGTTTTCAAAATATGGTCACCGTAGTATAAGTGAGTGTTGGGGAAAACATACAATGCAGGAACACTAGGCCTTTGGTACAATTACTTGTCTTTAGAATAAAAAAAATACAAAATTATTTAAATTTCTTAACCAAATTAATCATTAATATTTTTAAACCTATTTTTCTTTAAACATTAAATAACTATTATTAAATACAAAGTTGGTTGTTTTATTTTTAATTTTCTATCGATTTTTTTTTTATAAAATAGAATGTTTTTATTGTACATTTTTTTTTCATAGAACATTGTACTTGAAACAAATATAATCATACCTTAAAATATTATACCTTAAATATATATAAATTTATAAACTAATATATAAACCTTAAAACTATAACATAGGGAAGATGTGAATAAAGATTCACAGTTTCCCAATATATCTATGGAAAATTTTAAAAATTATAATTCATATAGATTATTTTAGATTTAACCTTTTTATTTTTTTAACTTTAATTAAAAAAATGTAATTTAAAACCTTAGTTTGTTTTTAAACATTTTGATTAATTTTTCTACACAATAATTTTTGTTAGATAGATAAATTTTCACTACGGATTGCATTGAACAATTTTCTAAGTTAAAAACTTAGGGATTGTAGAATTCTTGGTTAGAATCGAACGCCGACTTCTTGTGTAGTAGGTGGCCACACTACACTCTCGGCCAAGCATAAACTTTAATATAATTATCAATTTTGTTTTTTGATTTGTGATTTTTGACTTTTCATCAAAACAATTTCTCAATTGTGTTTTTTGTTTTTTTGACATGAGTTTTTTGAGAGTATTAAGGCGGGAAAATTTCTATCATAAGGTGGTACAAAATGAAAAATAACAAGATAAAAATATCAAAATGTTTGCACGCATTGATTGATAGCATTTAATTTATCCCTATTAAATGAAATTAAACATTTAGGATTATAGTGACTAGCTAAAAAGTTTTGTTGTCTTTTTACTTCAATTTAAAGACGATTTAAAAGTTTAATATTTATTTAGATTAATTACAAAACCAAAGAGAGTATAAAGTTTCAAATATAAAAATTATAATAGCAATAAATTCTCCTAAAATTAATAAAATAAATGCAATTTGTAAATGCTTCACTGTAAATGCATGTAATATATTATCTCTCTCTTCATTTATAATTTCGCGATAGAGATTTAGCCAATCCACCATTTGATCTAACCATTGTGCAATACCACTCTCGTAATAAATGTTAACAATTTGTGCAATTAATTTATAATAGGGTAGTGGTACAAAACCTCCATAATATGGTAATGGAAATACACCTAAATTCTCTTTCATAATATGTAATTGATTTTTATATCGTTGAATTTTATTTATCATATTTGCTGCCTTTTCACATGGATAAATTAAAACAAGACTAGAATTAAGATAAACTTCATTAATAGATACTTGATTCATTGGATTACGATCATAATATAATCTCAATTGTTTGTAATGCATATTTAATAACAAATAAGTACCCAGTGATGGTGATTTCACTGATAAATTTTTCAACGCTAATTCATCTATCGTATCAATATTTGGAAATCGACCGGGATTGCTTAAATTACTATATAATTCTGATTGAAGTAATCCGGATATGATAATAACAGAAATAATTGATAAAATGCCTGTTAAAATACGTGAATAATTCATTTTACTTGAATGAAACCATCTTGAAGGAAATGTTACGTAAATTTCAAGTGCAATAACAAACGATTGATAAATTGTTTGTTTGTTTTTGATACGATATAAAACAAGTGCGCAAATAATCCAGGAGAAGAATAATCCCAACCACGATTGCCAATGAAAACACCAAACTAATGCCTGCCAATCCGGATGTAATTCCCCTTTTTGGATAATAAAACATAACGATTGCACCCAATAAATAAAATCTGTATCAAAAATTATAAATGGACTATCAAACATAACGAATGAAAAATAATTTTGATCATTAAACTCACCAGTTCCATTAAATTTATTTAAAATTGTTTTAAATATCCCAATCACTTTATTCCATTTATTTTCAATTTTATTATTCCATAAATTTTTATTAATATCAGACATTAAATTTGTTAATTTTCCATAGAGATTAGGTTTTTTATTAAAATAAGCTAATGAAATGTTTTTAATTTTTTTACCATGTTGATTTGACCACGGTTCTTTAACCCATAATTCAGAAATTAATTCATCATTCTCTGATAAATATTCACATACAATTAAACTTCGATATATTTTCCAAAAATATTTTGTCGCCATTAAATTCTTTTTAATATATTTTTCACATAAATTCATACCTGTTTGATTATAAAGATCTATATAAAATAAAAAATTTTGCCATGGAACTATATGATAAAATACATTATCATAATTAATTCCTAAAAATTTAAAATTATCAATAATAATGAAATTATCAATCAATTCATTCACTTCACAATTTATTAAAATCTTTGTTAAATGAATTGAAATTGATGATAATAATTGATTTATATAAGGATAATCATTGTATGGATATATGATACATGTCACTGAGTGTTCTGTTAATAATAAATGCTCCTTAAGCCCTTGATCTATTAAGAATGTATAATTTTTATTAACATTATTAAAAGATAAAATTGGATTAATTAAAATCAAATGAATTGATAAAACAATAAATATAGACACGTTCATTCTTCTTATCTTATAAACATCCTTTGCTGATTACTATTTTATTTATTTAAATATTGTCTTGATTTTGAAGATATATAGATGAAACTTTATTTAATTTAAAAATAAAAATTTAATACATATTCGATTCTGAAAAAAAAATAATATATTAAATTTCGTTATTTATTCGTAAAGATGTTTTCTTAAAATGTTTTTTTTTAAAAATTAATTTGTTAAGTAAATTAATTTGAAAAGTTAAAATTGAATAAAATGTTAATAAAAGCAATAAATAAATATAAACAAATTAAATTCTGTTAATTAATTTTTCATTTTTATTATTATAACTTATTTCAATTATTGAGTATGTATTTTATTTAATTATAATTATTATTATAAATTGCAATTATTATTAAATTATATTTTCAATAAATATTAATATTCTAATAAATTTATTTAATTTTATATAATAAATTTAATTTGAATAAATTTATTTAATTTGATTGAATTTCAATTTTATTCTTCTAAGGGCAAAATTATCATGAGACCTCGAAGGAACTCCTCTAAATTTATAAAATATTGAATTATAATTACTTACTTGTCTATAGATAATAAAGGAATGTAGACAATACCAGTCTTTTATAGAAGAAAACGCCACTAATGTTGATCGAATCAAAGCTTTGTATAATATAATAATACACAATATTCTCTAGAAATGTATTTTTAAATGATTTGAAAATTTAATCTTTGTTAACTATAAAAAAAGACATAATAAAAGAAAAGAAAATGTATTCAAATTAATTACTTAAATACACATATTTTTTATTGAGATTCTAACAAAGTGAATTAAATACCTTACTAATATGAAAATGATTTTTATTTTTATCTTTCTCATCAAAATTATGAAAGAAATGATAGATACTAAAAAAATAAAATTCACATGATTATCCTTAATAATTTATTTATTTTGTCAATATATAAATGTTAATTATATTATATATTCAAAAAATACAAATATGATATACCAACAAGTCAACAATATAAAATAGTACAGTCATTAACTGAATAATTTATTTATTATCTTTATAATAATCTGTTTGATCAGAAAAATATATTAATAATTAATTTAAATATTTATATTATTTTGTTATATTTATTTCATATATCTTCTAAAGTTTCAATTGGTGTTTTTTCATGCTAACTTGAGTAAGAAAAAATAAAATATTATTTCTTTATTATTTAATATAGTATTTGTTTGTTAATTAAAGTTTTAAAATTAATATTAAATTATTTAATATATATGTCTATCAATTTATCAAAATTCAAGATTTATTCTAATAACTAATTAATAACTAACTAATTTAATAATTAACTCTTCCAGCGCAATTCATTTACCCATCCATGTTGCATAAGTCATCTTAATTTATTAATACTCCGTTTTTTTAAATTTAAAATAGAAGGAGAGAAAGAGTTGAAAAGTAGATGAAAAATTCTAAAGTCACTTTTGGATTCTAGAGGTCATGAAACGCGAAGATATGCAAAAATTTTTAAATTCTGTGCAATGTGCAGACAAAAACCTTTTTTATATATATATAGATATTCATTCAATTGATGTCATAATGTCCTGGCAGAATTTTCACTTAGATTTTATGTAATTATCAATTTTTTTTTTTTCTTTATAAGATGAAAATTTTTCAGACCCTTGGTAACGAGTTTTTCTGTTAGGAATCCCCATTCATCATTTATTAAATGAAGAAGTACACAGTCAAGTTGTCACTTTCAATCTTCATGTAAAATAATAATACAAATACAATTTTTTAAACATTCGATTTTCATAATTTGAATAATTAATTTACGACCTTTAATAAATATTTGTTTAAAAATAAATAAAAAAAAATTATTTTGAACTAGCAATGGTAATATGTATTTTGTATACATATAGATATGTTAGTAAAATTAATTATATATAAACAAAAATATACAAAACGAGCATTTCGGAATGTTTAGATTATATCTCTTAAAATAATGACATGAATTTATAAAGAAAGGTTAATTTTTCATTAAATAATTTATTTATTTTATATAAATAAAATGATAAATAATATAATAAAATCTACACATTAAGTACAACCGAGGAATATGACGCACAATACGTAGTTTTGCCCAATTTTAAACGCTAATACCTATTATGACATGATTATCAACTTTTTTTGAATATCTATAAAAAGGTGATGATATGATGCAGCCGGTGTGGGATATTACATGACAAACAAATATAAAAAAATCATAAAGTTGAAATGTTTAAATATTTAATTAGTTAAGTTTTAAGAATTAAAAGAGTATAAAAATTAAATAATATATTTACAGAAGTCTCGAACTATGTACTATATGTCCCTCGTCTTCTAAATTGATTGGGAGCACAGACCATCTAACAGACTAGTAAACTCTATTGTCTTTGCTGAAACTGCTAAGGTGCCTTTAACACGTTCCCGCCAGCTCCATAATCTGTCTATTTCTCCATGTCAAATTTTCATGTTTTTTCCTACGGAGCGGCGCATTTATTTATGTTTTAATTCAAATAATATGAACATATATGGCATAAATATAATAATAAAGATCAAATAGATAAAAAATAACAAATAAATGTTAAAAAAAACAAATATGCGAATAAAATCCGAAAATATAGAATATATTTAAATATTCATGAAATGTTATTTATGGGTTGTTTTCATTTTAAATTCTTTCAATAGTTTTGTGTGGTCACGGGTTTTTGAATTCTGCGCGATCTGTCAGGCGCCTGTAGTGCAGTCTATCGGGCGTCTGCAGAGTCATCAGTTGTGCGCCTGCAGCGCAACCTCGTATTGCACAGGCAAGGATGCTCTATGTGCACAGGTGACTGGGAAAAGCGTTTCACACATTTATAGAAATGGAAGAGTACCCTCCTGGCATATGCTGAAAAACACGCACAACGACGGTTAAAATAAATATAGTCTCAATTGTGACAACGATAGTGAAAATATCAGTGATGACCTCACTTAGAAAATTACACCAATTTGTACTCCCCAGAAATAAAAAATAACCATAAAATATAAATTTATTATAACAAAATTCGGAGAATCAAACAAATATTTAATTTAAAATAATTTTTTTCTATTATTTTTTTATTTATTTTATTATTTATTTAAAAAAATTGTAAAATTTACATTTATAAGTGAATTTAATTTTTAACATTTAGCATTTTAAATATTTAAAACTAAATATATTTAAAGTTAAGAAATAAAAAATAAATAAAACGTATAGAAGGTATAATGTTTTAAACAATAAACATCATTCGTTATATCTCTATTTGTCTTTAGAAGAAATTTGTATGGGTAGCAGTGAGTTTTATACCACCTGATAAATGAGGAGATGATCTCTTAAACCTTTGTTGTCCTGCGTTAAGGTAGGTGCGATATGAGTAGGTTACTCATAATTAAAGATTAAGAATTACCGAGACCTGTGAGAACTATAACCTCATTAGGCCTAATAATTAATATACCAGTATTATAAATATAATATTATAAATAAAATAAATAAATATATTAAAAAAAGATATGTTTTTATGACTAACAAAGAGCAAGGAAGCATCGTTGTACTAGGTCTTCATCCACCCTTTCTTTTCTTGATTCTTTATTTCTATTGTATTTGACTAACCATACATTTTAATAAAATATTTACTAGCATTTTGAAACTATTAAAAATATATCCTTTATCTTTTATCGCGTATTAACTAGGGCTTACAATACCGAACTAAAATCTGAATACCGGTATTTGGTATTTGAAATTTGAAATACCGGGATACCGGTATTAATACCGGTATTATTAAGTATTGTAAGCCCTCTCCCTTAAAGAACTGACAACTTGTGGGCTCACCACTTGTGAAGACGTGATCTTTTTTATTTCAGTTTCCTTTGACCAACTCTTGTTTTTTCAGATCCCTATGTTATTAGAAACTAGAATAATCAGGGTCTATTTCATTTTTACAAATATTAAGCTAGTTCCACCTATATTTAATTAAAATAAAAAGATGGGTTTCGGTATAGCGCACTTACCCAATATTCTCCCTTACTCTGTTTAAGATCTAATATAAAATAATATATCTTTCTATTGTTGAAAGCATCACGATGTATGGCGAAGAGCTTTAAGAACTTACTCTGGTTATGGTTTACGAGATTGCCTAAATGAATATGCCACGGGACACCATAACAGATCCTAGAAAAATGACGTGAAGAGACGTCTGCAAGAATTAAGGAGAATGATGGAAATTGAAAAGAAGCAGCTGTAGGCGTGGGAAAAATCACTATTACTAGTATACTAGTATAAATATATATATTTGTAGAAAACATTTTCAAATGAGTTTTGATTAAACAGAATTCTATCTATCCTTGTGATTCGACGGAGCTTGAGAGTTCTTGGCCGCAGCAACCACATTTCTCCAACTGTCCCTAGCCTGAGTTATAAACATCTAACTCCTACTCTCTTCCATCTCTCTTACGTCCCTTCCTATAATGTTCACCCATCGCGTCCTTGGTCTTCCAACCGGAAGTTTCCCAATCGGTTTCTCCGCCAATATGCTTTTCGCCATTTTTTCCTTTCCAATTCTAGCCATGTACTCTACTTATCGCAGCCTTCTCTATTTTATAATCCTAACTATGACTGAAGATACATAGAGGTCATGTAATTTAAACAGAATTAGTAGTTTTTTAGTATACTAATCATTTTTTCCATTTTATTTTAATTTGGATATTAGAAATTTTCCTAGGAATGATAATTTACCTTAAATATGGATAAAGCAATTGGGCCGGAATGATTTATTTGGCCTCACACGTGCTCAAAGCCTTAGTTACCGGGTATGTAACCCTCACTTTGAAGACAACAATTTAACGCATTTTATAATTTTAATAAATTTTTAAAAATAAAAATATTACATATTATATATTACTTAGAACATTGCTCGTTTCATCAAATTAATTCCCAATATTCGTATAAATAATTTTTTTCTTTTTATAACGTTTTTTTAAAATTATTTTTATAACCATTGTCAGGTGGCCCTTAAAAACAATGTTTCAAAAATTTACATTGAGTGTATAAGTCTGATACGGATGGTCTGTGGAAAACATATTCTGATATTGATAGGTGGTGCATTCTCTTGGGATTTCCATTAATTAAACATTTCATAATAGAGAACGAAATTTTAAATTTATAAAATTAATTTTTTAATATATTTTGTAATTGGTTTTTTTTCGACCATGATATTACTCATTACACATAAAATAATTTTAAAAAGGAGAATAAAATATAATAAATAAATAATAACGTTTTAAAATATAAAATATAAACATTATTAATATTATGAAATATTAAATTTGTTTTAGGATGGGAAATAATTAAACTGGTTTAAGATATTTATAAAATTATAATTATAAAATACACAAAAATATATACTATATAAACAAACAAGAAACGAAATTCAATAAGTACATGATTTTGTAATACATCAGTAGAATATATAAAGCGAAGCTTTCATTTTAATTTAAATTCTTTTTAATGATAATATACTTGCAATATTGACTTAATTAGATTTGATTTTCCAGAATCCTTGACAAAAGTAAATATTTCGCGTTGTGAAATAGGGAATATATTTTATTATTTGAAATATATGTAAGCAATCACTTTATATAATTATAAAGTAGAATAGTTAGAATGATCTGGAATTTCTTTTAATTTTTATATGATATCTATCAAATGATTTTCATATAATTAAACAAAAATATTTTTTCCTAATTATAACACTTGTTATTGTTTTATTAATTATAATAATATTTATCTATGTTCATTTTTACAAATAAATTATATAATTATATGATATAATATAGATTTTATTATAATAATTTTAAATATAAAGAACGAATTGTTTCTAAATATTCACATCTAGTCTGTGCTGCTATCTATTCTTGATAAGTGCTGCCACCTGGTTTACATATACAATAATGTTTTTAAAACAAATTAAACTACTAATCCATGTTTGGGATTTAATTTGTTGGAAATATTTTTTATATTCGCTAGAGCAGGGGTCGGCAACCTTTTTCAATAATCGGGCACATTTCTGAAATAATATAACAGGGGTGGGCACACTTGGCCATATTGAAAAATCGAAAATGTTTCAGAGCATTGCAAAATCATCTTGCCTTTTTTTTAGAACCATATTCAAAAAAATTGAAAAATAATCGAAAATTTTCAAAAATTTGCGGGCACTTTAAATGCCTTCGCGGATAACCTTGTTTCCGCGGGCACCTGGTTGCCGACCCTTGCACTAGAGTATAGAATAGCATAAATTATATATATATAGTGGATATCCCAAAACTTAAAAATAAATTAATTTTAATAAATATATTTTCAGATTTTTTATAATTATTAAAAGAATTTTTTTCAATCATCTATAAGAAAGGTCACTTTTTGGGCAGGAAGAAAATTGAATCAAATTCGCCCATCTTGGCTTAGACCAGATAAGAATCAGAATTTAGTGTTTCTTTCCTATGTGCCGTTTATTTTTTCAAACGTATTAATCTAAATTATTAATTAAAGTCCAAGTCAGTAGTCTCTATTATTCTTATTTGTTCGTTGGGAATTCCGTGGAACCATTGAACTTGAACTCTTATAGTTATTACCGACCGACGATAGTAAGGGAGGTATTGTTTTCACACCAAATTTCACATGTGGAGATTTTTACATATCTCCACGAATCATGCATTTTCTTATCAGAAAAAAGTATTTTTAGCATGATGTCTGTCCGTCCGTCCGTCCGTCCGTCCGTACGATGTGTACGATGTGTACAGCCTGAACGGCTCAACCGATTTTGATGAAATTTGGTATATTTACTTAATGCATCAGTGGGATGAATTGATCAACTTTTGGTGCAAATCCGGAAACCGGAAGTGGTCCGTCCGTCCGTCCGTCCGTATAGATGTGTACAGCCTGAACGGCTCAACCGATTTTGATGAAATTTGGTATATTTACTTACTGCATCAGTGGGATGAATTGATCAACTTTTGGTGCAAATCCGGAAACCGGAAGTGGTAGTATTAGCGATCGACGATAGGAAGGGAAGGGTTATTTTCACACCAAATTTCACATGAGGAGATTTTTTTATATATCACCACGAATCATGCATTTTCTTAACAGAAAAAAGTATTTTTAGCATGATGTCTGTCCGTGCGTCCGTCCGTCCTTCCGTCTGTCCGTATAAATGTGTACAGCCTGAACGGCTCAACCGATTTTGATGAAATTTGGTATCTTTACTTAATGCATCAGTGGGATGAATTGATCAACTTTTGGTACAAATCCGGAAACCGGAAGTGGTAGTATTAGCGATCGACGATAAGAAGGGAAGGGTTATTTTCGCACCAAATTTCACATAAGGAGATTTTTTTACATATCACCACGAATGTATTGGTTTTATCCTCGGGAAAAATCATCTTCATTATGTTTTTCTTAATTTAAAATTATATGACGTCACCCAGCCCTTCATGACGTCACAGCCTCGGGTAACGCCGGCTACTTCAGCTATATATTATAAATAAAATAAAATTAAAAATATTTATGTTCTATCCATATCTGTTTTTTATTACATTAATAGATATATTAAAATTATTTGAAATTGTTTCTGTAGCTGGAAATTAATTTACTTCAAACCGTCGGTCGGTTCGGACCTGGCCACAGGTCAACTTATTTTTTTTAGTTATTTCAAATCCGCAAATCACTTTCTTTTTTCAATTATTGATAATCATGAAGTAGTTAGTTTTAAAATATTTATTTATTAAATTTTGGATGAATAAAAATCTGGACCAAATTTATTTTAATTTATTCTAAAATTAATTAATTATATTTAAATTAACTGATTTTAATTTTTGTTTTTAAAATAAAAAAATCCAAATCCAGACATGAGCATTTTTTATTTGTAATCAAATTTAAAATTTAATATTTAATATAAAAATCCAACTGTGAAAAAAGACAATCATTCTCATTCCCACCCTCCCCCCTCTGAATCCTATATTAGTATAATATTTTAAATTTTAAATACAAAATAAAAACTATTATATAGGATTAAAATCTTAATCATATTTTTTTAACAAAATCTTCCTTCCATCATCTATCGACTATCAAATTTAATTTAGAGTCATGAATGATGTTTAATTATAGTAATCAAATTTATAATCAAGTTCCTAAAGGGTTTAATTAAAAAACACTTTAAATGGGAAATTCTAATCAGAATTTTACGATTAAACGTTACTGAAATTTTTTCTATTCTTCCTAAAAAAATACTTCATTATCTTTTTCTATTTATTATATAAAATTGTATATGTTTAATTATTTTTTTTTATTTATTTGTATTTTAGATTTTATTTACACATGTTTTGTTCAGAGTATCAATTCTAAGAGTTTATTCATAAGAATAAAAAAAAAAAAACTTATCAATGAAAAATCACGATGGAAAAAGTCAATTTAGTTAACTGTATATATAACTAGATATACATACATATCATCTCAGCTTTATTAAAGTATAAAGAAGAGCAATGGGATGTCTTCTCTCCTTTAAGATTAGTAGTATTCATCACGCGGGAATTATTTTTTAATTAGAACCTCTTCCCTATCCACCAGATTTCCCATCGAATAGCGGACAAGAGGTCTTTATTAACCTCTTGTGAAATTAACTTGCCAAAATTAAAAATAAAATAAAATAAATCTTGACTAAGTTTAAAATTTATGTACTCGTTTAGGAGAGTTTATTATATATTATATATTTATATATATCTTTAAACATTTCTGGTGTAGAGTGATGAAGAATTTCAAAAACTTTTTTTATTTATTTACTTGGTAATTTTAGTTTATATGATATAAAAATTGAAAATTCTATTTACTTATTTTTTATTAATTTCAATATTTTCAACGATAATTCCTCTGCCAATTTTGTTTATAAATTATATGATTTAAAATATTAATAAATTAAAATTGTTAAATAGGCCTTTTAAAAAATCTCAAAAAAGTGAAAATCAAATAACTAAAATGATACTTTTTGGTTTATTAATATTAATGAAATTTTTTTTTTTAAATTTCAATAGAATATCTATTAAATAAATAATAATTAAAAAATACTCTTAGACAAATTGCAGAAAATTAAGAGGGCATTAAAAAATAATTCTATTTGTTTCAAAAACTATAACTCTTATTACTATTATTACTTAGTCATGATATATTGAAAATTAAATTAAAATCATCAAATCACTTATCTATTTTTCTAATTTGAATAATTAAAAGATAGTTTAATATTAATATTATCTTCATAACAAAATAAATAATTAAAAAAAAATTAAGTTACAGTGTTTTATTTATAAATGCACTAAAAACTAGAAAATATTTTTTCTCTTAGCCTCAATAAGTATATTCTTCTTCATGATGGGGTTCTACAAGGGTCCGCCTACTTAGCACTTCAACAACACAATGGTCTAGATTCTTTGAATAAAGAGCCTAATTAAAATGAATTAGTTGTAATTCAAATCTGAAAAGTGTGCAAAGTTTTAGTTCGATTGGTCAACTTTAAATTATTAATTAATTAATTAAGAAAATGAAAACTTTATTTCATATTCATGTTTTGTCATTCAAATCTGAAAAGTGTGCAAAGTTTTTAGTTGGATTGGTCAACTGTAACTGTGTTAAAAATGAGTTACTAGTTTTGAACCATACAGACAACCAAGCAAGTTAAACAAAACACTGTAAAAAAAGTAGTGATTTTAATAGAAAATATTATAAAATACATGAGCAGCTCAATAAACCTGTGAATTTTTTAATTTCTTGTCTTTTAAATGAAATGGCACTGCTCCTGTCAAAAGTCAACTATCAGCTGACTCTTGTCGAAATTTGAAACTACTGGGTCTTTTAGTTTTTGTCCATTAATAGAAGAGTTCCTCGTGATTTGAGAAGAAAATAGAAAAAAGTGAATTTTTCCTTGAAAATCCAGGGATACGAATTGCTCCCTCACCCACCTTATTCTCCGGATTTAACCCCGACTGATTATTTCTTGTATTCAAACCTGAAGAAATGGCTCGGCGGAAAGAGATTTGACTCCAACGATGAAATCATTCCACAAACAACTAGATATGTTGATGTCGTCCTTAAATCTTATTTTTTCAAAGGAATAAAAAAATTGGAGAAACTGTATAGAGCCCAAAGGAGACTAAGTTGAAAAATAAAATAATTTTTTATCCAAAAACTTGTGTTTTATTCAAAAAGTCACGGACTAATTGACCTCGTATGATAAAATAGTTAAAGTGTGATGCGTGATCCATTCTTTAAGTTGATTATAATAGAATGAAAGATTTTAAATTAAATTTCTCTTCACTAATTTAAATTAAAGTGTTTAATATTACAGAAAATAATGAAGTATTGTATGATTTTTGTCCCTCTTCCATGTTCATGTACATATTTATGTCATGTTCGATATATATACCTATATACATATATGTAGGGAATTTCGTTGTCTAGGGGTTGTTTTAGCAAAATATCGTTTTTCTTTAGAAATAATTGCAAAATAATATCCCTTTTATTTAAAGAAAATGAACAAGATAAAAACAGTATAAAGATAATTAAATGAAAATATAAATTCTTCAGTTCTTGATTATAATAATACTTCTTGAATCTTCTTAATTCTCGAGTTCTATACGTAAAGATATGTGAGCAGACAGTCAGAGAGCAAAGAACAGAGAATACCGAGATAACTTAACTGGTGAGATAATAAATAGAATCGTTCTTTTTATAAATAATTTGACTTAGACTGTAGCGAGTGGGGCGCCTGTTGAGTAAAGCGGCGGTGAGATGAAACACGCGCTGCGTGGATTTGGTTGTTCTTGCTGGCGGAGCCTGAGGCCGTAAGATGCGCCAAGCTTTGGCTGTCCTAGAAGGTCGGGGCTCAAGTTGTCTTGGTAGTCTTGATGAGCCAGAAAGCTCTATCCCCACATATATAATATTAATTTGACTATTAAATAAATTATAATTAATTTTTATATAATATAACATTATCTATAAAACAAAATACTACAATCATTAATATTTCATAGTATATATACGAGGTCTAAAGGGGAGAGACGTAAGTAGTAAGTAACTAAGTAAGTAATATACGAGGGTTATTCGGAAACTTACTTATAAATCAGAAAACATGACAGATATTTTCAAAAAACTTTATTTTTTAAATTCCTTACAAGTGCTTCTATTTTTCTACATAATTTTCATATTTGTTTAAACATTTATCATAACGTTCCACAAGCTACTGTATGCCTACATCATCGCCTTTCAATTTCAATTTTTCGGAAACGATTTTGTGAACAGTTGTTCTACCCATATAGGGAAATTCCAATGCTAAAGTTGAAATTGTGAATCGTCGGTCTTCACGAATCTATTCATCCACGGCATTGACCAAATCATCATAATGAACCGCGTTCAGGTCGACCATCAGTAATCACAGATGATGATTTTCCCGTCCGTTCTTGAAAGCTCTCACCCACTAACGCACTTTGCTGCTACTCATCGCATTTGGGCCATACACGTCACTTATCTGTCGCTTGCTGTGAAAAACCGAATCACTGACCGTATTTCACAGTTGGCGGCGGACTGATCGATTGTTTTAAACATTTTGAAGTAGCACTGTACTTAGCACACTGCAACAATACGAATACAAATGGCGTCGTTTGACGAGCAACTCATGCCAGGAGTTGGTACCCATGCTCATTTCAATGTTTGCATGACATTGGATTAGCTACGACGATTCGAACCTTAGTTTCCGAATAACCCTCGTATATATATAGGTGTATAATATGTTCGTTTAGGCTTCCGTAAAAGTTTTTATTATTATTACTTTGTTTAAGAATCGTATAGTATGTTAATTGTTTTGTGAGATTTGGGTCTCCACTTATAATACCCAGAATCCGAAAAATTCCTTTGAAAATGGAGTCAAAATGAATTTCGAGACTCAAATTTCACAAAAACACGTGAAAATAATCATCAAATAAATTTGAATATAAACATATATAGTAATATATATTATTTAAAATGTATATATTCTTTCATTCTATTAATATTATTATTAATAATTAACAATAAGTTATTTTGTGGTACATGTCAATTTTGGGAAAATCTTTAATTGAAAAACTATTAATCAGTTTTATTAAGATTTTGAATGATATAGAGCTTGAAATTTCAACTGACAAATTTAATATAATATATAATATGCTTTCTAGTGATATAATCCTTCCCTTTTACTAAAATATCTTATATATAAGTTGTGAAAAACTTCTCCCTATTCTTTAATTATTCTTAGTTCTAATGAACCTCCCTTTGAAATATAATATGCTTGAAATAACCGATTTTTTTTTCATTAATAATTTTTTGTCTCTATTGTTTTATAATATAAAAAAGACCCTTTAAAACGAATATTTCATTCATTAATTTTCATTTAAAGCCTTTTTTTGCTTCTTATAAAGCAAATAGATGACATATATTCATCGTTTATATACCCGAATATATATTATGTTGTTCAATAAAGGCAATATATTTATATATAATAATAAAAAACCCTTCTATTTATGATCATATTTCATAAGTCTTTATATCAATATTTTTTTATGTATTATAGTTTTAAGATTTTTGAATGAAAATTTCTTTTAAAAACTTTTTAGTGAAATTTAAAATATATATAATATATAAGTATATATTGTGCTTTTATTTTTAAATTTAATTAAAATTTTAAAAATTTATTGATTTTTTTAGAAATTTATTTGAACAATTATTAAAATATTTTTTTTTTTGTAAATTCAATTAAAATTTCACTTATAATTATAGTAAAAATAAAGATTGTAGAATTTGTTAATATTTAAGGTTCCTATAATTAATTTACAACCTGAAATCAAAAATTAAAAAAAAAAATCAAATTAAATAATATTATATTTTCTCTTTACTATATATATATTATCAGATAATAGGGATTAACAAAAATTGTAAAGATATTTCTAGCGGAGTAGACAATGAACAAATAAATAAATAAAATCTCGGAGTCAAAGGATCAGGAAAGTTGTTCATATATCAATTAATTTAGACTATATCACATATATCACTCTTGAAATTAATTAGATAAATTTTCTGGGAAGTACAAATGATAACTTTTTTATATCTATAAAGGATATAAAATTAAATTCTTAAGTAACATTAACATTTAACAAAAAATAATGTTAATATATTTTAACATCCGCTTAATAATTCATTAACTTTAAATTTATTTCGATCACATCTTTCTTGGGAGTGATATCTTAATTTTAATTTTTTTTTTTTTTTTCTAAAAGTACTTTGATTAATCGACAAATGATTGATAAAACTTAGCTAGGATGTTAATTTTTTCACTTTAAAGAGTGAAAGAGAAAGAAGAAAGAGGATTGCGGATGTTGATCACACGGATCAATCTACCTACCTGTTTTACTACTTATCTGGTTTAACTAATTATTTACTAGTAATATTGTAGTTAGTCCAATCGGTTTCATTGAGATATTTCAGAATTAGAGTTTGGATTTTATTTTTATTTAATAATATTAAAATTATAATAATCGTTTGTTATTTAAGGCTGGTTTAATTTAATATGAATTAGTATTTTAATTATTGATAAAGAAAATTATCAATTTAAAAAAAAAACATAATTGATTATATCTTGTGAATTTTGATTATAGTATTATTCAGAAAAAAAAGTATATTATATATGTTTATTATATATATACATATATTTATATTTTAATTTTAACAAATCAGATAGCATTATTATTAGTATTTGGAAATTATTTAACTTATTATAAAATTTTGACTTAAATTTAAAAATATCTATATACATATAAATGTGATTTAATGTATTTATTAAATAAATATAGTTTTTTTATTAATTTAAATATTTTCATTAACTATATGTATATTGTAATTTTTATTGATTATTTGATTTGATGATTATTACTTTAAAAATTTAAACTCAAATCCATAAACGATGATTCGAGAGTGTTCACTCAAGCACACCGCATATATATATATATATATATATACCTATATAATATAAAGTACATAATTATAAAAATTGTCATAATCCCAAAAATTATTCGCTTCAAACCCCTATCCAACTCAACTAACACCATTATAATATTAATGATTTGGATGATATTAAAATACCGTTTTTTTAATATTATTAAATTTTCCTGTTGTTAATGATAATATCAACTAATGATTTTGATGCCTAAAGCTGCGGACACTTTAATCTAATGTATTCATGAAATTTGATGTTTCGCCACTTTGATAAATACCCTTTCCTTCATTGAAAGACACCCATCAACAACATTTTATAATGAACCGACCAAGGGAAGGGGATTATTTACAAATTATCTCAACATTATCTATTTTTCTATCTATTTCTATGACGATACAGAACCAAAATAATTTTGAACATAACAATATATTTATAAACATTTTTAGCAAATATGTTTTTTGCTTTAATAGTAATCATTAAATTCATCTTAAATATTATATTTTTCATCTTCTTCTTCCCCGGCATGCATATTATCGGTTTAGTATTTTGATTATCATTGTTTTTAGCAAATTACTTTTAATCACACTATCCTCAGTTAATATTAATACTAACCTAATAATAAATTAAACATTAAAACCAAATGAAATTAAGATGATGACATTATAATAGTAAAATCCTGTAGACAGCCTACAGATCTAAATAAGTTGTCCAGGCGCAGAACCGACGAACGGTTTGAAATAAATTAATTTCCAGCTACAGAAACAATTTCAAATAATTTAAATGTATCTATTAATGCAATAAAAAACAGATATGGATATAATATAAATATTTTTAATTTTATTTTATTTATAATATATGAGGCACTGTGACGTCATGAAGGGCTGGATGACGTCATATAATTTTAAATTAAGAAAAAATTAATGAAGATGACTTTTCCCGAGGATAAAACCAATAGAAAGTGCATGTAAAAAATCTCCTCATGTGAAATTTTTGTGTGAAAATAACCCTTCCCTTCGATCGGTAATACTACCACTTCCGGTTTCCGGATATACACCAAAAGTTGATCAATTCATCATACTGATGCATTAAGTAAATACACCAAATTTCATCAAATCCATTGAGCCGTTCAAGCTGTACACATCTATACGGACACACAACGGACGGACGGACGGACAGACATCATGCTAAAAATACTTTTTTTCTGTTAAGAAAATTCATGATTCGTGGAGATATGTAAAAATCTCCAGATGTGAAATTTGGTGTGAAAACAATACCTCCCTTTCTATCGTCGGTCGGTAAAAATGATGACTAAATCAATTAACATTTTTATTATAATAAATAATTTAATTAATAAAGCATGCAGGACTAGTCAATTGATATTCGGATGTTCATTTTCTAAAAGAATTATTGCGATCATAATAAAAACAAAACTAACTATAGAACTTCAGGAACACAACTTCTTTACAACTATCGGTTTATTTTATTGATACATTATATTAATTAATTCAAATGACAACATAACTATATGTTTTAATTACTAAATGTTACCTAAATTAATAAAAATTATATAATAAAATTATTTAAAGTATTAATTAATTCATTCTAAATATGATATTATATTTTCTCGTAATATATGATATTTTTTATATTTCTAAAATTACAAAAAAAAAAAAAGATTTTTGTTTTAAGATTTTATATAGTCCATCAATGTATGCACCCATTTAGGTGATAGCCTGCTTGAAGAAAATGTAAATATAATCCTTGTAATTTTTGACAATATTTATGGATTTAGGATTTACATCGTATACAAACTGTGTGTGTATTCGTATATATATGAAAGTGAAAAAGAGATGATAATTTGTTTCATTCAAATCAATCATCTAAATTCTATGCTTGTCTATTGTACCTCTTTAATTCATTCATTAGAAAGGAGAGCTTGAAATGAATTTTCACCTATTAAGTATTTTCCATTTGTTTTTTAGAAACAGAGTTAATGAACATCCCTTTTAGTATAACTTACAAACAATAATGAATTTCTAAGGAAATGTTGCTGAAAATGTACTTTTATATATACTTACAAGGGGATCAAAAAGAGAAAATGAATTCCCCTTCGTCTTCACTGATTTCAAGACAAATTCTTTTCATTAATTATATTTTTGGAGGGTGAAAACGGACCCTTCACATTTGCCCTACAAGTTCATTAGTCGAAGTTGTTTGTCCTCCTTCCTTCTTCCTTTAACTATCTATCGTCATTTCGGTACAAGCAATAAACTAGTATATCTTCATCTGTTTCTTAACGAATTGAAACCTTTCTTTCGAGTCTAATGTTCCTACTTTACTCTCGTTTCATAATCTTAATTCAATTTAACTAGCAGAAAATTTAAGTAAACTTTTTATAATTATGTACTACATGGATATAAATAACTTGTATTTGGAGTGATGATTAGATGACTAAGTTTAGTCTTCATACACTAATTACTATCTCGCCAGAGATAGTATTGCGATCACGAAAATTTTAGATGTCGAGTTTTTGATGTTTTTATATGTTTTGAAGGTCCCTGATTAGGGCTTACAATACCGGGATCTCGGGATCCCGAATACCGGGATCCCGGACGATTTTTGTCCGGTATTAAAAACCGGTATTTATGTAAAAATACCGGTATTACGAATTTACGAATTTACAAAATGTGTATGATTTTTTAATGACAATAGTGCCGACAAGTGTAGAATCAGAAAGAGCTTTTTCGGCCGTTGGTTATATTTGTACGAAAATTCGGTCCTCGCTTGATGATGAAACGCTTGATTCGTTGTGTTTTTTAAGAGCAAACTTTAATAAACAAAATGCAAGTTATTAATATTAAATACTTTCAATTTATATTTTTATATTTTTTACTTCTTTAATTATATTTAATTATTTAATTATATAATACCATACGAGCCTATTATATGTAAAATGAAACATAGAATTTAATATTTACTTTATTTTACTTGCACGTATTTTTGTATCTATCTACTCCTACTCTCGATGTAATAAAATAAATAATATCTACTCATTTCAGAACAATATTTATTGGATTTCATATATTATTTGTTAAAAAGTCAATATAACAACTGAGGTAAGTAGAAATATAGCTAGTAAATTTATTATTAATAATACCGGTATTAATACCGGTATCCCGGTATTTCAAATTTCAAATACCAAATACCGGTATTCAGATTTTAGTTCGGTATTGTAAGCCCTATCCCTGATACATTTTCACTAAGGTTGAGAAAAATGTCTCTCTCTGTGAGTGTGTGTTTATGTAATCAAGATTACGCAAAAACGGTTTGAGCTAGAATAATGAAATTTGGTACACGGGCATTATTCAAAATTCGTAGTTTTCTATCAACTTTTGAGAAATGTAGCTCAACCGGAAGAGGGTCATTACCTACAAAGTTTTCATTTTATTTCTTTTAAACTGACCGTAAAAATAAAGATATATGTTTTCACATGATTAAAAATTGTATAAAACTGCTATATATAGAATCTCAGCTTGATTGAATCGCTGAAAGTACCGAAATTAATTTTTTAACTTGAAATTTAATTTAAATATAATATATGTTATTTAATCCAATTCAATTGCGAGATAGTGTGTGGAGACATTCCAGATATTTTTTTAACAAGATGGATGACAAATCCAATTATCAAATGATTGAGTGGTTTTAAGTAACTATTGATATCAATATACATATCCATGTATTAAAATAAATTAATACAAATCATAATTCTTATATAAATGATTGAAATTATAATTTCACTCCTATTCTTTCCTCATCCTTCATCGCTCTATACGCATTTTCTTATACTATCCTTTTCTTTCTCTCTCTAGAAAGACTGCATTCCATGTTAAGACTATTAAATATTTATATATAACCCGAGACTAGACTACAAATCATTGATCTATTAAATCGAAACAAATACAATCGTAATATAAAACTTATCACCATGAACCCTATTTTTTAAGGGTATTTATTTATTATTTTTTTATTTATACGGCCGAATTGGCCTTTGAATGATTTTATGATTTATCTCTATCTGAATTCGAGTTCAACAACTGCAAGAGTAACACTATGAAAGAGAAGATGACTACGTAAGTGGTTTGACAGCGCCCAAGATAAAACGGTATGAGGGGGCTCCCTGGGGCGAGGCCCCCCGTTGCTCCCTCAGGGGCCGCGTATTTAATACATGAGGGCAAATGGTAGTGGGAGGTGAGGGCCCACCTGCGCCTAAAGACCTATCTTTGTTCTGATACAATAACAGTTGTGCGAGAGAGAAAGAAACTCAACCGCCCAAACGAATTATCGTATTCCTCTCCCAATATTTTTTTATTTTTTTTTTATTTTATCTTAACATCCCATTTGAATAAATCATAAATTATATTCTTAAAAAGATGTCTTCAATTATTATTATTATTATTATTATTATTATTATTATTATTATGTTCTAACTAAATAAAATAGTTACTATTAGTTATATTAAATTCTTTGGTAAAAATATTTCCAAATATCAAAATAGTTTCATAAGGCATTTTTTCTTTACTATTAATTATGTTGTTAAAAAATAAATAAATATCAGATTCTATAAGGATTGTGGAAGTAAAAAAATTATATATATAAAAGAATTACTCTTCTGTGGTTTAGTGGTTAGCACGATAGTCTACCACACTGAAGATTCGACTTCGGGCCTAGGGAAATTTAATAATTAATTATTTCTCTCTCTATCTATCTGAAAATGATAATGATAAAAGAAATATTTAATAAATAAAGATACTTATCTATACAAAAATGAATATCATAGTTCAAGGTAGAAGTAGGTAAAAGGACCTCGGACATATAAAATAATTAATACAAAAATAATCAACTCAAAACTAATTTATGAATAAATACATACCTAATAATCTACGATATCATTTCTTATGTATATAATATATATATATATTTACAAGAATATATATTAATTCCGATGTGAAGGATAATAAAATAAAAATTCATAATGAGAGCAAATAATTCATTTGTTATTATTTTAGCGAATTTTTTTTCCATCAGCTGTTGAAATGATCGAACGAAATGTTGATGATGTTGTGTTGATGACGCCATCGTCAAGGAGGCATTGACCTTTTTTCAAAATCGTAAAGGTTGGTATATATATGTTCATTCACATTCATTCCTTATTCATTTCCACCCACCTAACAGAGTTTTTAATAATTCTTTTTAAGAGATTCTTCATTTCCTTTAAAAAAAAATAAACTAAAATGTAAAAATAATTTATTAAAAAAATATACTAATGAGAGTTGCATCATAATATAATACATTTAAACTGATAATAGAAATTATAATAATTAATTTAAATATTGTAATAAATAATTATACAATTATTAAATTAATAATATTTTACAATTTAATTATTTGGATTTTAAATATTACCAATTTTTATATTCTTCTATCATTTTATAATTGATAGTATGGTCGATTGGCTGTTTTACTCGTATATATTTAATTATTTATTTTCCTTGTTAAATGATTCAATCAAATAATGTCAGATATAATTAAATTAAAATTTAAATAAAATCAAAAAATTCTTAAACTTTTAAAGTAATGAAAATGTAAATATTGAAATAATAATAATAAATTAATCTTTATTTTGAAATTTAAAATAATAATTAACCATAATTTTTTTTTTAATTAAAATACCTTTTTATAAAAATAATTAATAATTTGTATTGGACAAACTCAAAAGAGACAAAATTTTGAATGATAATTTTATAGATTGAATGAGAAATGAGAAATAATAGTGAAAGATTTTTCATGCATATTTACTATCATCTCCAAGACAAAGATACATAAACGATGATTTTGTTATCATTAGTCATTGGAAATAATTAGCGCAAAAAAAAGAGAAGAAAAAATAGTATTTAAACGTGATTCACGAAATAGTTATGGTTTGTTTGATTAAAACAAATGTTCTATTATCTAAAGACTACGGTCGTGTTTGAAGGGTATATCACGGAATTTCCATTTCATTTAATAAGAATAATAATTCAAATATTTGGCTACAAAAATTACCTTTTTTTTGATTTTTTATTTATAAAGTAACACAATTATAACGTGTTTTGGTTCATATTTTTAATATAATATTATATCATCCTGGAAGTAAATATCTGAAAAGAAATCAAGCTGATTATTCCGATATTCTATAATTCAAAATAGTTTCTCTGATTTTGAATTATTCCTTTTTTACTGCAAAAACAAAAGTCACTGGAGACGTCAGATTTCTCGTAATATCAAAGGCTCGATGGTTTTGAAATTTGGATATTTATTAAACATATACCATATATATATATATATATATATATATATATATATATATATACAACAGACCTAGATCCTTATACGTCTGTATGACTGTATAACTACTTAACTACTACTACTTACTGTATACTACTTGTGACACCTCTAATGGCTCAGTTAAGAAGTTGATTCATTTCCGACACTGAATATAATATTAAATTCTAGAAATTTCCATACAAAGAATGTTTATAAAATTTAAATTCTTTTGTCAATAATTTAATAATATTAAAAGTAAAATAAATTTAAATTAAATTAAATTAAATATTACTCCCAAATGATTAATATTTTTGAAAACAAATTATGTAATATTTTCTATATTTAAATTTTTAATAAAATTAAATTTTTATAGGTTAAACGAGTGTTAAATTTAAATGTGTTCATTTGTTCACGTCATCATGACAGATTAAAAATAAAAAACAAATGATTTCAAATTGTATTGAATCAAGTCAAATCAACAAATTCATTTCAAGAACACAAAAAGATATGAATGTTTTGATACACTGATTGAATTAAAATGAATTAAAGCCTTTGGTAATTGTTTACAAAACTGGAAGCTTCAGTAATTTGGATAAAACTTTGACAGTGGATTAAATTTTAATAATTTTTATCTCGTAAATTAGAAGAGACAGAGAAAATGGAAAGTTTCTTTGGAATTAAAAAAGGAATCCACTGGTAAAGTTTCATTCAAATCCCTGAAGCTTCCCGTTTTGTAAACAATTACCAAACCTTTTAGGGACGGGGCCCCTTCTCTAGGTGAGAGGCTAGTGTATATATATCGAAATAATCTGGGACTCATAGGTCGTCTTAAATAATTCTAAATTCTAATTTTTTCCTATATTCGTTTTATATATAATACTTTCTAAATGTATTCCCTTAGATAAAACAAAAAAAGAATCAAAAAACAACAAATGAAAAGCTCATTTTAAAACTTTTGCTATTAAAACTACGATAATTTATTATATTTAAATGCAAATTTATATATATATATATATATATAATATATTATATATGAAAGATAATATATCTAAATTCATGTGGGTCTATTTTATTTAATAACTTAAATTCACCATGATATTTTGTGTTTTCATTTTAAAGGTCAACCTGTACAGACACATTCATTCTTTACTGTTTTACTTTCTCTCTCCTTTTTATTTTTTTATTTCAAAAAATAATTTCCTATTTATACTAAGTGATATTTATAGAATAAGGTATACGTGGATTTAAAGTTATATAAATTCTTAACCTAAATCTTAATTTTAAATTTATTTTGGGGAAAAACAAATAAAGAAGAACATATATTAACTTCAATAAAAGAGAGTGGAAATGTTTGTACTTTATTTATTTATTATTTTTATTTGTTTATTTAAAAATTTAAAAAAATGTTTTTCAACATTTATAATATATGTACAATATTTAATATATTTTCAATTATATACAACAATTACAGTACAATTAAGTACATTCCTGTTTCTTAATTTTTACCGACCGACGATAGTAAGGGAGGTATTGTTTTCACACCAAATTTCACATGTGGAGATTTTTACATATCTCCACGAATCATGCATTTACTTAACAGAAAAAAGTATTTTTAGCATGATGTCTGTCCGTCCGTCCGTCCGTCCGTATAGATGTGTACAGCCTGAACGACTCAACGGATTTTGATGAAATTTGGTATATTTACTTAATGCATCAGTGGGATAAATTGATCAACTTTTGGTGCAAATCCGGAAACCGGAAGTGGTAGTATTAGCGATCGACGATAGGAAGGGAAGGGCTATTTTCACACCAAATTTCACATGGGGAGATTTTTTTATATATCATCACGAATCATGCACTTTGTATTGGTTTTATCCTCGGGAAAATCATATTTATTAGTTTTTTCTTGATTTAAAATTATATGACGTCATCCAGCCATTCATGACGTCACAGCCTGGTCTTGCATATATATTATAAATAAAATATAATTAAAAATGTTTATATTTATTATTTATGTATCCATATCTGTTTTTATTACATTATTAGATATATTAAAATTATTTGAAATTGTTTCTGTAGCTGGAAATTAATTTATTTCAAACCGTCGGTCGGTTCGGACCTGGCCACAGGTCAACTTATTAATTGAAAAACTTGTCCTTGCGAAAGATTGGTACAACAAATATTAAAAATTAATAATAAAAATGTTATATTGAAATGTCATCTTTTTACTGCTACAAAAAATTATCATGCATTTATTAAAAACGAATTAATTCAAAACTACATTTATAAAAAAATATTTTCTATAAAAATCTATAATCAACAAATAAATATTAAATAAAAATACATAACATAAAAATTTTAGATTAAAATTTTGATCTCTTTACTAAAGAATATGGTAAAAAATAATTTTGTAATAAGCATAAACATATTAAATTAAAACTTTAGTAAATGTGTTCATTCTTTATTATTCCATAAAAAAGATTAAAATTTAATTATTTTGAATGTAATCACGTGGCAAATGATTAATGATAAACAATTTTTCACGTCACTAAGATAAAATTAAATAAAAATTCGTTCCTATATAATTATAAAATGAATAAATAGTTACCTAAATATTCTAATAAGTATAAGATACTATTGAGATGTTTTGAGTTTTTTTTGTTTTGTAATTTTTTTTCAAATTGATTTTTTAGTAAGTTAATCGTTATGGAGTAGATTCTGTTTTCTCTGTTCATTGGTGGATTGGTTAACTTAAAAGTACACCCGGTTCCAATTCATGAGTTAGCAATTAATCATGATAATGAAAGTCGACTTGATCCGATGAACGAACCAGTTGATGGCTCACTTCATTTACTAAACAGAGAAACAGCCACATCAACAACAACAACAACCAAAAAAAAAACATTGTATTTAAGTACAAAGAAGAATCTATTAAAACTGATCCATGAGATGATTTCGACAGCATCATTTAATCCATTAAAAAAATAAATAGAAATTTAAAAGAGACTAAAGTGTAGTTAACTTAAAATCCATAAAATAGCTTAAATTCAATTTCATTAACAAGAATTTGTTTGGAAATTTAATCGTTAGATTAAAAGTAAGTTATTAAAAAACACACGGTTTTAAGTTGAATAAATGAGATTAAGTCTAATAGAGTGTTTCCAAATCTTTTTTTATGCCATGCCCCACTAGAGTATCTCAAAACTTAAAATGTTCCTCCATGTTACTTAGGCATTTTCACGCCACTTTTTGGAAACCTAGTCTAATGCAAGCTTCTGAGGATGAAGTATTTGTCGAAATGTTCATAAAGTTTAATAAAAAATATATTGAAACTTAAAACTGATTGTGAGTGTTTTTTAATAACTTATCTTTAAAAACTATTGTTTTTATTATTTATTTTTTCAGTTTCTTTAATGTAAATTAAAAAATGTTAAAAAAAAAATAACAGGTTAAATTACTAAATAAATACAATGTTTCAACGAGACTAATCCAATCTTTAAATATAACTAAAATTTGATATGAAAGAATATAAATATTGCTTAATTACCATGTATAATTTTGATTTTTTCATACTTCTTTCATATTTCTTTTTAGATTCAGGATAAAAGAGTGATATATAATGAGGGGCAAGGATGTCAACCATTTTCTCAGCACTACTAAGTAAATAGAGAGATTCTAGAAAATTTCAATATAAATTTATGTGCGTGAAGTTAGCACCGCCATATTATAATTCCAGAAAAAACGCAATTGTGCTATGTTGTGCCAAGTTTTTACTACGTTGTGCCGCAAAGGCCAGTCACCCATCTCAAAAAACAAACCGGAAAATAAAAAAAAAACGATATTTTTGCTGGCACCGCCATTTTGTTTTTCCAAAAAAACAAAAATTGTGTTGGATACTATCTTGGCTACTAAACAATGTGCCACAAGCAGAACAAATTTGGCTCTTTCCGTTTAGGAGATAAAAAAAATATCCAAATTTAATATTATAAGACAGTATTAAACTTCTTATAACTTTTTCAGAGTGACAGATAAACAAATTCTGCGAATTGTGCTAAGTTGTGCTGGTTGAATACAACAAAGAATCATTCATTAATAAAATAAAAATTGAGTAGCTTGCCAAAAAAAAAATGGCAAAAAGTAATGTAGGAAAAACTGAAATTTTACATTTTTGAATTTTCGAAAGGTGTGCTGAGTTGTGCTAGTCAAGCACAACTTTTCCTATAATGGCACATTTCGTCAAATCAAAACTGTCGTGCGTGACTGGCGCTTGCTGCACAACGTAGCACAAACTTAGCACAACATAGCACAATTGCGTTATTTCTGGAATTATAAAGTGGCGGTGCTAACTTCACGCACATTATAAATTTTCAATATAGATAATAACATAATTTTTATTTCAATGTTTTTGTAGTTACTTATATATATATATATATATATATAAATACATCGAAAAAATATTACTTTTATTCATAACTAATTACATTATAATATTTACCCAATTGATAATTTTACAATATATTATTTATTTTAATATATATAATTTCGATTAATTAATTGTAGATAGGAGGGGACGGTGGGAAAGAAATCAAATGATAGGAAGTAGAAGTTGAAAAAGAAAAAATGAATGGCTGGACATTTGGATAATGACTTGAAACGAGAAAATTGGTTCTTTGTGTTTAGTTGTTCTGTCGACAAGTTCGTGTCGTGAAGTCGTGGAATACTTTTTCCCTATTTTTAATTTTTTTTTTAGCTCTATCTATTCATTATTGGAGAGTAAAAATGTACTATACTTAAAAATAGATATACTTACATTTTTTTTAAAAATATTTTTATTTTTTTATAATTTTATTTAGAATTTTTTCAATATTTTTTTGAGATTTTTGTTGTACTTCAACACTCACCTATAAATTCAGAAAGATCTTTATTTGTTCCTTTCTAATTCCTATTATCATTGATTCATTTATTAAATTTAATTTTAAGGTTATTATTTATTCATAAAAGTAATTTGTACAATTTTGTGTCATATTTATTTTTATTATTAACTATATACAATTAACTTTCATTCATTCATTCATTTAAATAATTTATTTATTTGAAATTAAATAAATTAAAAAATATATAATTTATTTGGTTAATTCGATTAAAATTTTAAAAATTTATCATAAGTTACTTAAATCGAGATAAACACTTGTTTAGGTAATTTTACAACTATAATTTCTAATATTTGATAGAAACAGCGATAACCTATATGCACTCCTAGAGGGGTGTTCAAAGTATTCTCGGTAACTGGGTAATTTAGCAGTGACGAAGGGATTTAAATTATTTCAGTTGGTAACGACACTCCCTGAGAACATAACCTCAAAATTTCATTTATTTATCATTAGTACTAATGTAATTATCGTTGGTGTAAGAAGACCAGAATGACTGATGCAACAATGTTGAGAAAAATGCTTTGAAGAAATAAAGCATACACCTTACAGCCCAGACCTTGCCCCCAGTGATTACTTCTTGTTCCCCAACCTAAAAAAAAGATCTTCGTGGAAAACGTTTTTTTGACGATGAAAAGCTGAAGGTGGCAATTAACGCACATTTTGAGGTCAAGGAGGAAAAATATTTTTTAGAGGGAATTCAAAAGTTAGTTTCCCGAGCAAACAAGTGTATTGAGATTATGGGGGACTACATTGAAAAATAAATTTTAGTTAGAAGTTGCTGCATTTTCCTTCATACCTATACCGAGAATACTTTGAACACCCCTCTATATTAATATTATTTACTTGAAACATTATTCTAAGTGTTAGTGAAAAATGAATACTTTTATCTAAAACTAGGTAATTTATTGATATTATAATTTACACCGAACCTTACTATTTAATAAAATATTTTATTTTAGCGTTTTATATTTACACAGATAGAATCTAAATTTGTTTGGTTACAGTTTAAATTTTCATTGGTTTTATGTAATGTGTCTATTGCATTTCAATCAATCATCAAATTCTTTACCTTATAAGTCTGTCGGACTGAATGCTTGAATTAGATACAGTCTGTTATATTATATCCACTAACATTATAAAGACTTCCGAAGATGTTATATTCAAACAAACAAATAAAAAATAATAATAACAATAATAATAATAATTACTAATTGTATAAGACATTTAAAATGATGGAGATTTAATTTAAATATTTAACTAATAATAATAATAGTAATAAATAAAATCGGAAGAACAAATTACCATCATTTTTGTTTTTATTTTGAGATTACTTAAGAAATGTTTTGTACTTGGACATTTATAATTCATGTTATAAGTGTGTGTATGTGTGTGTGTGTGTTTGTCTGACTATGGATGTTTTTTTAAATAGTCTCCTTTTGGTTATTAAGAGAGAAAAAAAGAAAAGTTGAATGGATAATAAATATGTAGAGAAATTAATTTTTCTCGCCCGGTGGCTAATCGGGCAATTTCTATGCGTCCGGTGATCTCCCTGTGCACCCGGGAATCTTTTTCCTACATTCATCTTTGTTGTACACTTGGTAAATACCTCACAAGTTTTTTTTTTTTTGTTTCCTATACTTGGTTATATTTGTTTTTTTTTTTCATTAATTTTGCAATTGAATGTGTGGGTGGTATCATTGAAACGTTATTTATAGCAATTATGTTAGAGGTTAACTGATTAATGTCTGATGATGTGAATTATTATCTACCTATTTATCTACTAAACCAACCATCCTTATCCAGAATCACTACCATCTAATTCCGATTCTCTATTAATTACCTCATTATATTTTTTTATAGTATCATCTCATGAAATTTTTGCTCTATTCATATTTTTCCTTTAGAAAATTGACAATAAAGAGAAAGTGTAGGGGAATAATTTTTTTCTTTTTCAAGTAGCGAATAAAATACCTCGCTTATTGAATTTAAGTTATAGGTATCCTGTAAAGACAAAAATTAAAAATAAATAAATAATATAACGGAATTTTGTAAATTAAACCACATATTGATATTTGTTATTGTAAATTTATTCAAAAAATACAAACATATACACAACGTTTCGATTGCTACTTCTGCAATCGTTATCAAGCGACTGCACTGTTCGAGCGTCCAGTGACAAACACTTGTCACTGGACGCAACTGAACAAATATCAATATGTGGTTTAATTTACAAAATTCCGTTATAAATAAAAACAACCACCAAAGCTTTAATGATTTAAATAAATAATATATATATATAGGGTAGTCGAAAAAGTCTTGTCGTATTTCTAATCAAACTTCAAGTAATTTTTTTTATATTCATATTTACAGCCTTTTTTAAATGGTTCAAAACCGTTTGATGATGAATGTTTAGTTTCTTGGCTATGTCACATGGCTGCTTATGTGACGGTCCTTGTCATACTTTTCCATAATTTCATCGACTTTTTCAATCATAGGTAGACCAGAACGAGGTGTATCTTTCACATCGAAATTTCCAGAACAAAAGCGAGCGAACTATTGTTGTGCTACACGAACTGATATAGCATCATCTCCGTGAACTTCACAAATTTCATTGGCGACTTGCGTGGCATTCTTCCCTTTTTTATACAAAAATTTCAAAATATAGCGAATTTCTTCATTATTTTCACTCATTTTTGAAAAGCTGTAACTTTTGTTCAGCTTCACCAAATTTAATGTTCTTTAAGGTTAAATGAAGCTTGAAATTTCACCTTTCCAACACTATATGGTATGACACAATGTGATTGGTAGCACTGGAGATATACGATTCCAACGACATCTATGGACAAAATATGAAAAGACTTTTTCGACCACCCATTATATATATATATATATAAATATAAAAAGAAAAGTTGGAATTTGATCATAATATAATTCTATAATGTTTTTAAAAATATGATCAAAAAATTTATATAGATAATTAAAAACAAAGAAAAAATAAGTTGACTGTGGCCAAGTCCGAACCGACCGATGGTTTGAAATAAATTAATTTCCAGCTACAGAAACAATTTCAAATAATTTTATATCTATTAATGTAATAAAAAACAGATATGGATATAACATAAATATTTTTAATTTTATTTTATTTATAATATATATGTAAGACCAGGCTGTGACGTCATGAATGGCTAGATGACGTCATATAATTTTAATTAAGAAAAAACTAATAAAGATGATTTTCCTCGAGTATAAAACCAATGCAAAGTGAATGATTCGTGATGATATGTAAAAAATCTCCTAATGTGAAATTTGGTGTGAAAATAATCCTTCCCTTCCTATCGTCGATCGCTAATACTACCACTTCCGGTTTCTGGATTTGCACCAAAAGTTGATCAATTCATCCCACTGATGCATTAAGTAAATATACCAAATTTCATCAAAATCCGTTGAGCCGTTCAGGCTGTACACATCTATACGGACGGACGGACAGACATGCTAAAAATACTTTTTTCTGTTAAGAAAATGCATGATTCGTGGAGATAAGTAAAAATCTCCACATGTGAAATTTGGTGTGAAAACAATACCTCCCTTACTATCGTCGGTCGGTAAAAATACTAAATATAATGAGTAAAAGAGTATATGGATAAAAAACTATACAATTGGAGAAAAACGCATTATTATTATATTTGCATTTAATCTCCATTTTGAATGACAAAAATCTATTTATCTTTATGTATAGAAAACTGAAAATGGTCACACTAGCCAGAAACCTCTAAGACATCTTTACGGTGAAATTCTTCCAAAAAACTCTAATAATTACATCCCGATAGTGGTTTCCTATCGTGTTCTTTAAAAACAAAAATTTTACTAACTTTTCCTTCCCTATTTGAGTTAATTTTCTTGATTTTACGATACCTGTAAAGAGGTCAAACAAATTCAAATTTCTGATTTTTATTTAATACTCCTAAAATTTCATTCTATTCAAATATAGTGATATTATTAATATAGTATAGTTCTATTATCGTGTTCTTGGTTTAAACATTAAATACTATTATTTCTCAATTTTCAATACTTTAATCTTATTTCTTGCGTTTTTCTCAAATAAAAATTAGTTTTGATTTGATTTTTTATGAAATATATATATATATATACTCAGCAATATACTACTCTTTACTTATTTAAATATTATGTAAAATTTATACATTGGTTTAATTATTATTAATACATAAATAATTAAATCAGCTTCTGTTCAATATCATATTTTAAAAGAAAAGGTGAAAAAAATGTTAATAAATTAATAAATGAACATAAAAAAAATTAATGATAATTTCTCAATATTTTGTTCAGAAACATAAATAAAATTTATATATACACTTTACTTATTTAAATATTCATAGAAAGTAAAAGTAGGTTTGAATTAAAAATGAATAAAATACATTTGTTAACAGAAAACAGCATGTTAAATACCAATAGAAGATAAATAATAATCAATTTAGGCAAAAATTACAATAAAATTAATCATGTTCATTATATAATAAAAATTAAAATAATTCACAATATTTCTATTATATAGAACGTCACAAAGCCTAGAAGTCAAAGCACTTAACTCAAATCCTCAAATAACGTTCTATTTTTTAAATGCGAAAGGAGTCCAATTAGCCTCCGGAATCAAAATTGGGAAGCTATTTTATAAAAAGTAGCGCCTCCGATCAAGAAAATCAAGATAAAGGATGAAATGATCCGTTCTACTTAGGCGGCAACCGAATTGATAAGCGCCGTCATTACATAGAGTGTACAATAGTCAGAAGGTTTTTTTTATTGATATGTTGTTGTTGTTTTTTGTTGTATTTTTATGTTAAAATTAATTATAAATTAGGTAGGTCTTTATAAAAATTATAATTTTTTACACAGAAAATTGAATTAAAATCAGTAAAAACATGAAAATAAAACTTTTAATTTGATTATTATTTTAATGGATGAAAGGATGATAAAATCTACATTTAGATCTTCACGTGGGTAGAAATTCATAATATTTTAAATGACAATTCACCTAAATGAAAAGTTTTTATTTACATTTTAAAAATATCATTTTTCTTTCATACTAGTAAGAAGCTGGTCTAGTCATTACTTATTATATTGTCTTCTTGTCATTTAAAGGTGTGATCTATCTTAAAGTATAAAGATCAATGAGTATGAAATTGAAATATTCATAAACCATATACAGACAATTGAATGAAAGAGTTAAACTTTTCAATTTCATTTCAATGGTTTATTATATATCAACTGGTAATGCAAGTTCATATTTCGTATTTGTTTATTTGCATCCAATACTCGATTTAATATTAATATTATTCCAATATATATAAGCAATTGATGTCGTTAGCTTTCAAAAGCAATAACAGGAGAATATATATACATAAATCCCACTAACCATATATATATATATAGATTCTTGAAACTGGAACAAGATAAATGATGTTCTTGTTGAGTGGAGTGTATAATGTCGTCTGTATTGAGAAAAGAGTACTATTGAGATATTATTTCATCAAATATTCCTATTTTAATAGCTACAATCAACATTATAAAATTATAAAAAAATATAAATATATAAAATATATATAAATATTAAAAATAAATAAATATTATATAAAATTATCAATTCATCTGATATTTTATTTATAGAAAATTTTAATAAAATTCAAAGATTAGATTTGGATAAGGATGTAGATATAAATATTATTATTATCATCCAACTATTTTGTACTTTTTCTGAGAAGACAAGGAGAAACAATTTTTATATAAATTTAAATTACTTCAAAATATATTGTATATTATTACTGTTGTATGTATTAAGTTTAAGGTAAAACCGAGGGATATGACGTGTTTTCTATATCTCGAAAACTAGACTAGTTAGCGTGAAAAAGGTATTGAGTGACTATAGTAGCCATATACACGACAAAATTTTTTTATTTTACATGTAATTTCACATAAGCAATATCCCTCACAACAGCTCCTTCTATATCACCACCACTGTTAGGGATATTGCCGAAAAGTTTTTATTTTTGTAAATTTTAGTAGTTCTTATTTCACTATGAATTCCTATTAGTTTTAACACCAATAATCATGTCAAAAAAGGTATTAGTGTTTAAGATTTAGCAAAAACCCGAATTCCGCTTCATATCCTTCTGGTTTACCTTATACAATATTTGTATTTATATAAACTAATTTATTTATTGAAGGATTTATGCAATTAAAAATTGATAACAAAAAATTATATATAATAATAACAGTAATTAATTAAATTAATTAACATAATTAATTAATTAATAATGTGGCGATTTATTAATTATGGATATGTTTTCATGAATGATCCAGTTATAGAAGTAATCGTAGGCTAGTCTTAAAGTTCTTTGTTTCGAAAACTTGAATTCTAATATTTTCTCATTCAAAACTTGTTTTTGAGAAAGAAATAAGGCCGTTTTATTTATTGTTTATATTCAAATATTTAATAATATGAATTAATTTACATTAGATCACTTTTGTGGTATTTGATTATAAAATAATTAATTACATTTAGGTAAGAATGAAAGTATGTTAAATCATTAAATTAAATCTTTCTTATTTATTATAATGATTTTTCTTAAGTGATTATTGAGAACTTTTGTATTGATTGATAGGTCTAAATAGATATAGATATATAAAATATGTTAAATACTACTATTTGTGTAATATAATTACATTAATATTAAAGATAGATATTATACAGGTATTATTAATAATATCATTTTAAATCACATTTTAAACACTGTGTGTTTAGGTTTTCTATAAATAAAAATATGTTTTCTTTCCAATACTAATTATTATAAAAATAGTTTATTATAATAGTTTAATTTTTACCGACCGACGATAGTAAGGGAGGTATTGTTTTCACACCAAATTTCACATGTGGAGATTTTTACATATCTCCACGAATCATGCATTTTCTTAACAGAAAAAAGTATTTTTACCATGATGTCTGTCTGTCCCTTCGTCCGTATAGATGTGTACAGCCTGAACGGCTTAACCGATTTTGATGAAATTTGGTATATTTACTTAATGCATCAGTGGGATGAATTGATCAACTTTTGGTGCAAATCCGGAAACCGGAAGTGGTAGTATTAGCGATCGACGATAGGAAGGGAAGGGTTATTTTCACACCAAATTTCACATGAGGAGATTTTTTACTTATCATCACGAATCATGTACTTTGTATTGGTTTTATCCTCGAGAAAAATCATATTTATTAGTTTTTTCTTGATTTAAAATTATATGACGTCATCCAGTCATTCATGACGTCACAGCCTGGTCTTGCATATATATTATAAATAAAATAAAATTAAAAATGTTTATATTTATTATTTATGTATCCATATCTATTACATTAATAGATATATTAAAATTATTTGAAATTGTTTCTGTAGCTGGAAATTAATTTACTTCAAACCGTCGGTCGGTTCGGACCTGGCCACAGGTCAACTTATTTATTTTTCTTTTGCTTGTCTCTCTTTCATTTCAAAGTTGATTATTACTATACTCTTAAATTAATTAAGAAAATCAATCAGAATTATCTCACTTTATCTTTCTTATAAATAAATAAATAAATAAGCAAATAACATGCAGAAAAACTTTGTTTTCCTTGATTTAAAATTTATATAGGTAAATAACACCCATGGATGGTTATTGCTAAATGCTTTTTCCACGATTCTCTCTTTTAGATCCGTTCACACATTCAACGATTATCCTTCTCTCTCTTTTCCGTTCAGTTTGTTGCAAAGAAAAAAAAAATACCCTTATCGGTAAATGCAAGTGCGCGTCCGTGCGGTGATTCATTCTCGCTGTCAATTAGACGAGACAACATTGTCCAGCCAGGAGGGATGTCTACTCTAAGACTTCTTGTCTTCAATTCTCTCTCTCTCTTTCTCATTCTTTCTGTCTCTTTTTCTCATTCATTCTTTAAATGGGATTAAAGAAGACCAATGGAGCGAAAAATCGACACGATTGTCCCTAAAGACAATTTCAAACATGAGCTGTTGAGAGATGTGTTTATATTCTACAATCACGCAAGCAATAAAAACAAAAACAACAACATATCGATATCAACACAAAAAAATAGCACTTATCTATTTATTATATTACTATATTTATATACGAAGAGATAAATTATCATATATATAGATAAGAGAAATTTTATTTAAATTATTTAAATAAATTTTTTGAATAATTGAAAAAATTGAGCAATGTTTTTTGACAAATTTTTTTAAAAATAAATAAAATATATAAACAAAAATTGATTTCTTTTTTTAAAATTTAAATAAATGGTTCTTTCAAGGAAGACCTTATATCAAATCATTGTAAATGTTCTTAACCACACATATTATATACATATATATATATATATATATATACGAAGGTGGGGTGAAAAGTTCTAAAGATTATAAAGATTCTTAAATTATAATGAATTATTATGTGTTTATCCGACTATAAAAAAACACAAGGATTCTCGTCATTCCAAAAAAAAAAACAAACTATTTTTCTATATACATATAATATATATATATATACTAGCTGCTCAGAGCTCCTTCGTCGCTCTTCACATCTAGACGGGGGCTCCGCCCCCTGTACCCCCGAGTGGTACATAGTATTTGGTTGAAAGTAGTAAAAGGTTTTCATCCATTTTGTTTCAATCAATGTATAACATAAAACATTCATTTCTTATTGTGTGATTATTTAAAATATATTTTAATTTAATCAGTAAATTAATTATATATATTTTTATTGAATATGTTATAACTATCTACTCGAAAGTTCTTGGCAGCTAGAACCACATTTCTCCAAGTGTCCTTATCCTGAGCCTCTGTTCCATCTTTCTTACGTCATTCCCTGGTGTCCTCATCTTTGGCCCATAAATGCTGGGAAGAATCCTATTCTCAAATACTCTGAATCCACTCTCATCTCCTAAGATCATAGACCATGTCTCACACTCATATAATACAACAGACAAAATAATTGTTTTATATATTTTAATTTTCATTCCCTTTGATAATAATTTTGATGAGATAAGCCTCTTTACTGCATGATAACAGGCGTTTCCCGATTGCAACTTCGATTTAAATTCTTCTCAAATATTATTATCCTTCGTGATTACATTCAATTTTTCTACATATTCAAATTCTACATTTTGTATGTTAATACTGCTCCTGTTTGTTTCTAAATATATTTATTTATCATTATTAATTTCAAACCTCATCTCTTTTCCTACCTCGATTAATTTTTCCTCGCTATCTGTAATTGCAATTGCCGAATCTCCTATTATATTTAAGTCGTCTGGGTCACCTAATATTTTACAATTGATTTCCGCATCTTACTCTTTCTTTACTACCTTCAAGATATATTTTAAGATCAATATTTGAAAAAGTTTATCCGGATCTATTGAGTCATGCGTAGGTTTTACTAAAGTCTACAAATAATTAGTGAACAGAGATATTGAATTCGCGGTTTTTTTAATATCTGTCATAATGAAAATATCTTAATTAATGTTGATCGATTTGGCATGAACCCGCAATGATATCGTCTAATATTTCCTCCGCCTATAGTTATAAGTATTGTATATGTTATAATACAGTATAATATTTCTTGATCATTTCATTTTGATATTTTAATTTCATTGCTTGATTTTTATTGAATATTTTTAATTATAATAAAATTTTAGAAAATGCAAAGTTAGAGACTTGAGACAATTTATAAAAATTAACGGTATAAAAGTATTGATAAAACTAAAGATAAATTAACAATATATACATTCATTAATAGTATTAATTAAAATTAATGGAATTATTTGATTTTTTATTATTAAGTTCATTTATTAATTTTTTTAGATCATAGTTAATTCCCTCCCTTAAAATAAAAGAAGTATTCAAATATAGAAAGAATAAATACAAAATAATTTAAGTTAAATATGATTTAAATATTTTATTATATTAATTAAAATGAGAACTTTTAGAATAAATTATTTAATTGAAATGATATTTGAATATTAGAATTTAAAATAAAAAGTTAAATATTATAATAATTCTTTGATTGCTAGTTATATACATTGTGTAAAATGAGTCCGCCAGTCAGTGGGCCATGCCTGGCTCTTGAATGAACAACACGGAGAACTATATAAACTTTAAAAAATTAAATTCTGCGGTTATTGATTAGAATTAGATATTAATAAAATCTATAGCCTATGTTACCATAGAGATATATAAGAATATTGTGATGTAATTTCATAGAAATCGTTTCTTATTTTTTGATGTTCATAATTCTTTTAGAATAAATTATTTAATTGAAATGATATTTGAATATTAGAATTTAAAATAAAAAGTTAAATATTATAATAATTCTTTGATTGGGAATCCCTAGAGTTATATAAATTGTGTAAAATGAGTCCGCCAGTCAGTGGGCCACTCCTGGCTCTTGAATGAACAACACGGAGAACTATATAAATTTAAAAAATTAAATTCTGCGGTTATTGATTAGATATTAATAAAATCTATAGCCTATGTTACCATAGAGGTATATAAGAATATTGTGATGTAATTTCATAGAAATCGTTTCTTATTTTGATGTTCATAATTCTAAATTACCGGTAAAGTGTCGGTTAAGTAGGAAATTTCTTTTTTGTTTGTTTCTATGACAGCAAAAAAGTAAACAAATTACATACATACATACATACATACAAACACTCTCCTTTATATATATAGATAGTAAATGTATATACGAGGGTGGGGTGATTTTTTTTTTGCTTTATTTTTCAACATTCAAGATAGCTGAACGTGTGTGAAATATTATTTATTATTTTTGCGTCGATTCATAACTATTGATGAGTCTTAAATTAAATTAAATCAAATTTAATTAATTAATTAATTAATTATATTAATTAAATTAATTAGAACAACGTTATGAGAAATGAATCAGTGTTGATGGAGATTATGTTGAAAAATTTAACAAAAAAAAAAAATTTAAAAACATCGTTTTTCTTGGTCAGGCCGGAAACTTTTCACCCCACCCTCGTATATACATTTACATAATATATATATATATATATATATATTATATGTATATAGAAAAATAGTTTTTTTTTGGAATGATTGAATGAATTTATTTATAATATATATGTAAGACCAGGCTGTGACGCCATGAATGGCTGGATGACGTCATATAATTTTAAATTAAGAAAAAACTAATAAAGATGATTTTTCTCGAGGATAAAACCAATACAAAGTGTATGATTCGTGGTGATGATGTATGATTCGTGGTTAATAATTGAAAATGTAATTATAAAATTACCAAACCTATAATATAAAAATCTTTCCAAAAAAATTGTTTATATATTTTTGTTATTTTCTTCTTTACAGTGCGAGAGAAAGAGAGAGAGAGAAAGAAAGAATAGCATGTTGTCTCACTTTCTACATAAATGAACTTGTTGATTGATAACTTCTAGTAGGAGTTTTGAAATGTTGAGTTACTTATTCACCAACTACTAACCAACAACAACAACAATATGTTCTATATCTTATCAGTTGGACAGTTAAAAGATCAATGACCTAGAATGTCGATATATAAATCAAAAAACATGAGCGATGAAATACAACTTCCAAGTCTACCTCTATCTTTTTAATCATTTATAATCCTCTTCTACTTCTTCTTCAGTGGCGCAACCAGGGTTTTACCCCCCCCCCCCCAAGAAGAGAAAAAAATTCAAATTGCTATATATTATGTACTATATTACAAATAGAAAAGAAAAAATATAATCCTTTTTATTTGAAAAAAAAAATTCTTAAAGGATAACTTAGTCTTAGTGTATAAAAAGTATAATTATTTTATTTTAAAATATTTTTAACAAAAATAAAAATTGCTTATTTTTTCGTAAAGAATTTAATATAAGAAAAAAAAATTATTTTATTATTTCTCCTAAATCATAAAAAAAACAAAAGACTTAATATAAGATTACTAGTTTTGATTGTGAAATTTTCCAATTTGACTAATATTTAAATATAATATAAATAAAAATATTACTCAAATTCTAAATATTTTTTATTATTAATACATTAATTGCTAATTTCATAAAAATTACCAACGAAGACTAATTTTTTCAAAATATCCTGCCACCACGGGCGGACGAAAAGCTTTCGAAATCTTAAAGTAGTTTTTTTATAAATAACTCCTTTATTATTAAGTTTAGGTAAAAATGAATATAATGAAACTTTTAGTAAATTCGATTTCCTATAAATTTAATACGATAGTATGATAATTCTCATAAAAATCGGTATTTATTGAGAAAATCAATAAAATATGCTTCGACACCTCTTTAAACTACCCTTACTTATGGTCCGATCTTTTCCAAAAACGATCCAATCCCCGCCCCTCATTCCCAAAAAAAAAACATCTAAATATCAAATTTCAAGACATTATCTCATTTTGTTTAGACGTAATCTCGGTAACGAACGGCCGGCCGGCTGGTTCAAAAAATTTTTTTTGCAGTTTTGGATTCAGTTCCGTCGGAAAAGTGGAGATCTCAAAAAATCTCGGAGCAAAAATTTTCAAAATTTTCCGACCATCGTATAAGCTATCCTCATTCCATGAGGAAAGCTAAAATGATTTACTTATAGCTGGAAAAAAAATATTTTCTTTCTAAAACTGTGAATACGAGTAAATAAAATACAAAATTAAATTTTTTTGCCAGATTTTGTAAAATCAGTGTTTCATATACAAAACTTTTTTAAATATTTAATTTAAAAAAAAAATCTTAATGAAAATTTGTCTTTGAGAGAGCTCGGGGAGGGGGGGACCCCGCCATAGGAAGGTGGTTAGAATTAAAATATCACTTAAAAATTTTTTATTGTAAAATTATAGACTTAAAAAATGGTTGAATGAATTATATTATATTTGAATATGGTCTATTAATTTTATTGATATATACTCAAACATGCAATAAAAGGTCTGTTTAAATATTTATTAAGTTAATTAAAGGGGCTAAATTCAATTATCTTTATTTTTTATTTCAAATTTTCAATTATTAAGCTATATATCTATTGTATATCTTTTTGAAGTGAAACTTCTTTAGCGGCGTCCTGACATTTGGTTGAGAATGGAGAGTGAATTGAAAAATTGAGTTTTCGTAACGCAAGTGAGAAAAAAGATATAAGTATAACGAGTGAGAATGAGAAAGAGGCTATCTGCGTCTCCCTTTTGTGCGGTCTTTCGTTCTTGAGAAAGAGGCTATCTGCGTCTCCCTTTTGTGCGGTCTTTCGTTCTTGAGAAAGAGGCTATCTGCGTCTCCCTTTTGTGCGGTCTTTCGTTCTAATCCCCACTCATGACGCGCAAGTCCATGACGCGCATGCGCACGAGTACGTTGACGAAAATTCTCAAGTCAAATATACAGCGTGCACGCATACCGACGCATGTAATTGTGTGTGTGAACATGGTCGGCGATTCACACGCCAACACATACAGTTATGTGCGTCGATGACCATTCACGTTATTTATCCGAATCTCAACATTACTTTAACACTACTAAATCAATTTAAAATTATTATTGCATTTAAAACTGCTTTTCTCTACTCCACAGATTTCACTATGCCGAAAAAAAATAACGACCAAAATTTAGACGATATTATTTATTTCATACACCGTTCACTACTGGTTTATAGCCACACAGGTGCTAATGCACTTGAACGAGGCGAAGATAAAATCCCTCTAATTCTCGGGGGAGATTTTAATGTAAATTTTGGATCTGATGATTCGTTGCCGTTGATCAACTTTCTTCGAGAAACATTTGGTCTGCTTATAAATAACGATCCCAAGGAATCAACAACAAAATCTGGAACTACAATAGATGCTGTTTTTACACGTTATATAGAAAATATCGAATCACGAACATATATATCTTATTTTAGTTATCACAATCCATTAATATCAGTATTACCAATTGAAGCACCAACCGACAATAGTACAGGCAATGTAGATATGATGATAGAGTAGATAATAATAATAAGTTGACCTGTGGCCAGGTCCGAACCGACCGACGGTTTGAAATAAATTAATTTCCAGCTACAGAAACAATTTCAAATAATTTTCATATATCTATTAATGTAATAAAAAACAGATATGGATACATAAATAATAAATATAAACATTTTTAATTTTATTTTATTTATAATATACTAGCTGCTCAGAGCTCCTTCGTCGCTCTTCACATCTAGACGGGGGCTCCGCCCCCTGTACCCCCGAGTGGTACATAGTATTTGGTTGAAAGTAGTAAAAGGATTTCATCCATTTTGTTTCAAACAACTTATAACATAAAACATTCATTTCTTATTGTGTGATTATTTAAAATATATTTTAATTTATTTAGTAAATTAATTATATATATTATTATTGAATATGTTATATCTATCTACTCGAAAGTTCTTGGCAGCTACAACCACATTTCTCCAAGTGTCCCCGGTGACCTCATCTTTCTTTGGCCAATAAATGCTGGAAAGAATAATCTGAATCTACTCTCATCTCCCAGGGTCATAGACCATGCGTGGCTCAACGGAACTCGAAAGTTCTTGGCAGCTACAACCACATTTCTCCAATTGTCCTTATCCTGAGCCTATGTTCCATCTCTCGTACGTCATTCCCTGATGTACTCATCTTTCTTTGGCCCATTAATGCTGGGGAGAATCCTATTCTCAAATACTCTGAATCCACTCTCATCTCCTAAGATCATAGACCATGTCTCACACTCATATAATACAACAGACAAAATAATTGTTTTATATATTTTAATTTTCATTCCCTTTTATAATAATTTTGATGAGATAAGCCTCTTTACTGCATGATAACAGGCGTTTCCCGATTGCAACTTCGATTTAAATTCTTCTCAAATATTATTATCCTTCGTGATTACATTCAATTTTTCTACATATTCAAATTCTACATTTTGTTTGTTAATACTGCTCCTGTTTGTTTCTAAATATATTTATTTATCATTATTCATTTCAAACCTCATCTCTTTTCCTACCTCGATTAATTTTTCCTCGCTATCTGTAATTACAATTGCCGAATCTCCTATTATATTTGTCGTCTGGGTCACCTAATATTTTACAATTGATTTCCGCATCTTATTCTTTCTTTACTACCTTCAAGATAAATTTTAAGATCAAAATTTGAAAAAGTTTATCCGGATCTATTGAGTCATGCGTAGGTTTTACTAAAGTCTACAAATAATTAGTGAACAGAGATATTGAATTCGCGGTTTTTTTAATATCTGTCATAATGAAAATATCTTAATTAATGTTGATCGATTTGGCATGAACCCTCGATATCGTCTAATATTTCCTCCGCCTATAGTTTATAAGTATTGTATATGTTATAATAGAGATAGAGTATAATATTTCTTGATCATTTCATTTTGATATTTTAATTTCATTGCTTGATTTTTATTGATTATTTTTAATTATAATAAAATTTGAGAAAATGCAAAGTTAGAGACTTGAGACAATTTATAAAAATTAATTTATAAAAATTAACGGTATAAAAATATTGATTAAAACTAAAGATAAATTAATAATATATACATTCATTAATAGTATTAATTTAAATTAATGGATTTATTTGATTTTTTATTATTAAGTTCATTTATTAAAGAGGTATATAAGAATATTGTGATGTAATTTCATAGAAATCGTTTCTTATTTTTTGATGTTTATAATTCTAAATTACCGGTAAAGTGTCGTTCAAGTAGGAAATTTCTTTTTTGTTTGTTTCTATGACAGCAAAAAAGTAAACAAATTACATACATACATACATACATACATACATACATACAAACACTCTCCTTTATATATATAGATATGCAAGACCAGGCTGTGACGTCATGAATGGCTGGATGACGTCATATAATTTTAAATCAAGAAAAAACTAATAAATATGATTTTTCTCGAGGATAAAACCAATACAAAGTGCATGATTCGTGGTGATATATAAAAAAATCTCCTTTGGTGTGAAAATAACCCTTTCTTTCCTATCGTCGGTCGCTAATACTACCACTTCCGGTTTCCGGAATTGCACCAAAAGTTGATCAATTCATCCCACTGATGCATTAAGTAAATATACCAAATTTCATCAAAATCGGTTGAGCCGTTCAGGCTGTACACATCTATACGGACGGACGGACAGACGGACGGACAGACATCATGCTAAAAATACTTTTTTCTGTTTAGAAAATGCATGATTCGTGGAGATATGTAAAAATCTCCACATGTGAAATTTGGTGTGAAAACAATACCTCCCTTACTATCGTCGGTCGGTAATAATAAAGCGAATATTTGTTACGAAAATTTTATACTGTTATATGTCTTTCGAAATGATCCCTTTATTTTTCTCTATTTCTCTCTCACTCACACTCTCAACTAAAATTTCTCTTATTCTCTAGATTCTAAGAAGTTTCACTTCCGCCACGTGTACGATGCTGCACATTTTGCTTTTTTTTCTCATAAAAATATTATTTTATAAAATATCATTCAGTTCAATTTTTAAATTTAATTATCAATTATAAATTTATTAAATAATTTCTTTTTTTTTATTATGTTTAATTCTCTTTTGAAATTTTATATTGATAAAATGAAAATTAAATAATTAATTAAAAAAAATATTTTAATGTGTTAAAACCTTATTACAAATAATCAATCAAATGTACGTGAAATTGAATATTTTGATCATGTAACTATTATAAATTATAAAACGAATATTTGAAACTGAATATATCGTATTAGAAAATACACTCATATTAATACACTACTTTTACTATACATCACAATAGTTTCGTATAATCTATTTGAAATTTTTAAGAAGGAAAATATTCTAGACAAATTTTGAAATTTTTAGTTGTATCTTAGTATTTGGAATAATGTGCGAATAAATTGAAATTGGATAATTTCACTTCCAATCAACATTATTTATATAAATTTTTAATTTTCATAAGATAAAATTTAAAAATAATTTTATTTGTGTACCCTCTGGAATTGAGAGGATTTTCGTTTATTAAATAAAATGTCTGTTTATCTACCCAAGAGCAAACCATTGGATATTGGTTAGGTACAGATAAATATTAAATTATAATTAGTACCCTTCAACTTGGAAAAGAAGAAAAATGGAAGAAGGAAAAATCATGTTTATTAGGTTCAGTGGAGTCTACTTTCACACCAGGAAAGTGTAACTTATATTCTTGAGGCAGAACATTTTCCTGTCCTCCTCCATCCAAATATTACTCTTTCCTTTATCCCTCTTATTTGAATTTATACCTACCCACTTCCCATTCCATGCTTGGTTTCTCATTAGTTGTTTTTCAATTAGTTTTCCAATAAATAATCTTTTATCTCTCATCCGTACTTCTTAACCTTCTCGATATTATATTTATATGTAAAAATTTGTAATAATTAATTATATAAATATTTTTTTTATTTATAAAATAAATAATAAATAACTAATAATCTTTTAATATTATAATAAAATATACATATATATTGATTAAAATATCTCAATCTCCTTGATAGCTCGAAGTTTCTTGGAATATTTATTTAAATCTTTGTTTCATAATAATATCTAACCTAATTCTTTATTTCAGCGCTCTTTGAATAATAAATTAATTATATTGAACGATTTATATTTTTTTTTTATATACTAATCCTATCTGGAAAGATCAAATGATAATCATAAATTGCAACAACACAAGTAATAAGTAAATGACAGTAATCGATGGACGACAATTCATAGCCTCGATAATTCTTTAAGCTAATCGGATTGATATTTAGAAAATCACATTTGCATTTGCAGGGCTTAACGAAGTCGGGCACCTGTTGATAAAAGGAACAACTAACAAATAAAATAAAGTGACAAGAAAAGTGCATTTCTTGGATAATTAGTAGAGGGAAGAGGGGAAAGTTTGAGGTAAGTTTTATTTTATAAAATTTATATTTTATTTTCCGAGTGTTAATTAAATGTATAATTCAAAATGTTAAATTATTCTTATTAGTTTTTTTCACAATTTTTTTCTATCTGAATTGTATCAAATTGTTTCTGTATTTTGACTTAAATTTTAGCTTTGAAGTTAAAACTTTAAAATAGCAATTGTTTGATACCTATATTTTAGTTTATTTTATAATATAATGTATCGATTCTTTGATCTTTTCGGCTTAATCATTTTTACCGACCGACGATAGTAAGGGAGGTATTGTTTTCACACCAAATTTCACATGTGGAGATTTTTACATATCTCCACGAATCAAGCATTTTCTTAACAGAAATTTTTAGCATGATGTCTGTCTATCCGTCCGTCCGTTTAGATGTGTACAGCTTGAACAGCTCAACGGATTTTGATGAAATTTGGTATATTTACTTAATGCATCAGTATGATGAATTGATCAACTTTTGGTGCAAATCCGGGAACCAGAAGTAGTAGTTTTACCGATCGACGTTAGGGAGGGAAGGGTTATTTTCACACCAAATTTCACATGAGGAGACTTTTTACATATCACCACGAATCATGCACTTTGTATTGGTTTTATTCTCGAGAAAAATCATCTTTATTAGTTTTTTTCTTAATTTAAAACTATATGACGTCATCCAGTCATTCATGACGTCACAGCCTGGTCTGTACAGTTTGAACGGCTCAACGGATTTTGATGAACTTTGGTATATTTACTTAATGCATCAGTATGATGAATTGATCAACTTTTGGTGCAAATCCGGAAACCGGAAGTGGTAGTATTAGCGATCGACGATAGGAAGGGAAAGGTTATTTTCACACCAAATTTCACATGAGATTTTTTACATATCACGAATCATTCACTTTGCATTGGTTTTATACTCGAAAAAAATCGTCTTTATTAGTTTTTTCTTAATTAAAATTATATGACGTCATCCAGCCTGGTCTTACATATATAATATAAATAAAATAAAATTAAAAATATTTATGTTATATCTATATCTGTTTTTTATTACATTAATAGATATATTAAAATTATTTGAAATTGTTTCTGTAGCTGGAAATTAATTTATTTCATACCGTCGGTCGGTTCGGACTTGGCCACAGGTCAACTTATTTTAATTTAATTTTAAAAAAATTTAAAAAACACAGGTAATATGGAGGGGATAATATCAAAACCTTTATGTTATCCTCTTTCATCAGAGGTCAGAGTTGAATATCTCAAATATGAGGAGTGGGACACAACTGCCAACTCATTTAGATTGCTAAACCGAATTTTCCATTTATCTTATTATTAGTTGTAAATAATTAAAAGTATTAAAAGTTCTAATAATGTTATTTTTTGTATGATATACTAAGTAATTAATTCTAAATAGAGTGAATATTCATTCACTTATATAAACCGAGATTCTTTTTTTAAAATATCCTATCCTGAAATCTTCGCCGTCAACGGTCTCTCATTGGCCGAGATAGCGAAGGAAGATTTAGTCAAGATCTTCTCGCACTATAGCCCATTGGACTCTATGGCTTCGGCAAAAATACTCAAAGTCAGGTCTCTAGGGTTTTAAAATTACATCGAGCAAGTGGCATCGCCTTGAGGATATTATTGCAGCAGTTTTTTTTTATTCACAATGGGGTGAAAATAAACTTTATTAGTCTTAATATAATAGTTTGCTCATTCACTTGAATAATGATAATTCTTAACTTTGACAATAATCAATATTGTCATACAAATATTGATCTTGTAGAATTGTAATTTCATATGTCACTGTATGATACAAACTGTTAAGTATAAAAATAATCACAAAATACGAGGGCAGGTCAATAAGACCGTGACTTTTTGAATGATACACAGAAAATAATCAGTCAGGGCTAAATCCGGAGAATAGGGTGGGTGAGGGAGCAATTCGTATTCCAATTCATGGATTTTTAAGGACCTCTGCTATTAATGGATGTCAAACAAAAACTAAAAGACCCAGTTGCTTCAAATTTCGACAAGTCAGCTGATAGATACCTTCTGACAGGAGCAGTGCCATTTCATTTAAAAGACAAGAAATTCAAAAAGTCACAGGTTTATTGACTTGCTCTTGTATTTTATAATATTTTGTATTAAAATCACTACTTTTTATGAAAATAATATTAATATTAAACTATCTTTTAATTATTAAAAATATAGAAAAATAGATAAGTGATTTGATGATTTTAATTTAATTTACAATAAATCATGTCTAAGTAATAATAATAATAACCGTTATGTTTTTGAAACAAATAGAATATATTTTTTAATATATGTCTTAAGTTCCTGCAATTTGTGTAAGATTATTTTTTAATTATTATTCATTTAATGGATATTCTATATTGAAATTAAAAAAAAAACTTTTTCATTAATATTAATAAACCAAAAAGTATCACTTTAGTTATTTGATTTTGACTTTTTTGAGATTTTTTAAAAAGCCTTTTAACAATTTTAATTTATTAATATTTTAAATCATATAAATATAAGTACTGGAACACCGACCTATCACTCGACCCTTTAGTCAATATTATTATTTATTATTTTGCGTCTGGACCATCTAGGATCACGCAAAGCTCCCATATACAAGGGTATTGATGTTAAGTGTGCCCATATATGAATGTTCTTTTTAGGTGTTAACTTCATTCTTCTTTTTTTTTTTTGTGTGCTCATGAAGATCCAGTGTTATTCTCATCACGAACCATTGTTGCTTGAATAAGGGTATTGATGTTAAGTGTGCCCATTTATGAATGTTCTTTGGGTGTTAACTTTTTATTCTTCTTTTTGAGCGCTCGTGAAGATCCGGATCCTCCAGGTGACGGGTGGATTGGGTACCAACTGGAGTTATCTCATCACGATCCATTGTTGCTTATGGTTGCTTGTTTTTGAGGTAGTCCTGCTGGTGCAGGGTTGTATAGAACCAGGGCTTGTCAGTTCCTGGAGCAGGAGGCAGCTGATGTTAAATTGAATTTATTAGAAAAATCCGTTCTTGGTTAGAATCGAACGCCGACTTCTTGTGTAGAAGGTTGCCACGCTACACTCTCGGCCAAGCCATTTATAAATATTATCTATGTGGTGTGAATTTCAAAAAAATCCTTTGAGCGGTTAATTAATAAATTACAATAGAATATACATACATACACATATATATATATATATATATATATATATATATATACAATTTTTGCTAGCATAATAAGAGAAGATTTATAAACAAAATTGGCAGAGGAAATATTGTTGTAAATATTGAAATTAAAACCCTCGTACTCGATATAATTTTTAAAACATCATATTGTACTAACCAAAAAATGTAAATCCTTAAGCATCCAAAATATCTTGAGGCTATAGTATGTTTATCAGCTTTTGGTCTTATTCCTATAACCCACCCTATTTAAAAATATAAAAATTGGTCAATTGACATTAATTTAATTTTTATGAATACTTTCACATCATTTAAAATTTCAAGCATGTATTTTTTTTATGAGATTTGCATAAATATAATAATATATTTACATTAAGTTTTTTTGTGACATATCATATCTTTTTAATATCTTTAATTAAACATTAGAAATCACAATATTTTAATTTAATAACTAATAAAGTATCAAATGCGAGGACATTTAGATTTAGTAATAGAATTAATATTTATATCTATTTTCTTTATAACTTTCACTTTTCTAACTTATCATTGAATGGTGTAAATGTTTACTTTTATTTATACATCCAATATTTTATAATATTGCTAAATGTATATTATAGAAATATAAAGAAAGTAAATACTAAAATAAGGTTTTTTTAAAATATACTCTGATTGTAATATTGTTGAACAACAAAATATATTAATGAAAAAATAAATAAAAAATTGATAATTAATATAAAAAAAAATTTGCCGCATTTTTCCTAACAATTTGTGAAATATATTAAAGATTTATTAGAATATATATTAGGGGTGAGGATTAACTTATACCTATCAAGCATGTTAGTCACAGGTCCCACCAAAATATGTCCAAAATTAAGCATTTAATGTAAAAAAAAAGACATTTCATATATTCAATCATTTTTTAAAAATAAATTTCATTAATAGATTAATTAAAATTTTAATTGATTGATTTTTTATCTAGTAATTTATAAGAAAAAGGTGTTGCTTGTCAATTTATTCATTTATACAACTAATTCTATCTTGTCAAGGATTAATTAATGCTGAGGTAGTGGTAGGTAGAGTTTACTCAGTCTCGTTTATTAACTTCTAATTAATATTTATATTGTAGATTGTATTGATGTATTCTTTACATCATCCATTAAAATCTATTACCTTTATCCTTTCTTTCCATATCCCCATAAGATTATTTAGTTATTTCTTATGGAACAAACTGTCAATTATAGTTTGTAATATACTCGTATAAGTTAAAAGACCACTACTTTAAAAAATTATTCAATTGTAAAAAATTTATTATTAATCTTTTATTAAATTTCAATCTAGAATACATTTTATTCACATTTATTTATTGAAATAATATTCTATTTTAAATAAACTATTTCAAGAAACGATGTGTTTATTTTCATATTAATCTTAAAATTAGCAATTTAAAGTACATAAGTATAAGCAAAGAATTTGGTTTATGTAAATCAAATTTAATTCGAAGTACAAGACCAAATAAAACAAGTGTAATTTAAATTGATCAAGAACTTCTTGAATGATCTTGAATGTTGCAGTTCGTTTCATCGTTAGTCTGTTACGAAATAGTCGTTAATTAAATCAAACAATTAAATTTTGGATTTAGAGAAGAGAGAGAGAATTGAGATCTCTAAGCAATTTTTATTATCCAAACAATTTTAATATACAATATATGAAACAAAATATAATATATCAATAATGGATTAATAAGACTAATATGAAATTCAGTTCTTGAAATAATTAAATATTTTCAGAAAGTAAAATATATATATATAAATGGTAATTATAATTTAAAATGAACAAAGAATAAAAGAATATATAAATGAGTAAGATCAAAGGAAATATTAAAAATAAAAAAAAAAAACTTAAGTTTAAATACAAAAATCATCAGAGTTTATGAAATAAACTTTAAACAATAATGATAAATTGAATAAAATTCAATAAATTTTAAAATAATCTATAATATATAAATACCTTTTTAATAGAGTTTACAAATGTGCCACTCAGAAGCCAAACCGATTAACTCTAATTTTTAAAACTTTGCTTGTAATGTAATGTAATGTAATCTGCAACATATGAAGTGAATAATGATTTTGATAATCTTAATATTGTAATGCAATATACATTTTTCTGTAATCAATAACCCTGAATTTCCTACAAGCTGTGAACTTTGGTCTTCATTTTCTCAGTTTGTTTATATGTTGAGTTAATCGCTTTGGCTTCTGAGTGCCACAAATAATGATCATGTCTCTCAAACACATATAATGCACATTTCACTCCTTCAATACAATTTTGGATAAAGACTTATAAATAGTAAACAATGAGGGATATGCGAATTAATTAGTCTTGATTTTAAATGTACATAAACGTAGAATACACTCTACTTGCTAAAATTATAAAAGATAATAAATTACAGTCCTTTGAAATAAATATGATGAAGTCTTGCTTGTGTATATCTCTAGGATGGCGGAAAAACAAATCCTCTTTGAACGACGGTTTGCTTATAAATAAGGTAGACACGCTTCATTTGGTCGTAGTTGTGGCTACTATAGTCCACCAATGAATACCTTTCCCACGCCAAGTAGTTTTCGAGATCTAGAAAACCCATGATATCCCTCGATTTTACCTTATATATATATATATATATATATATATATATATGAAATTTACATTAAATTTATAAATTGATGGTTGTCAAAAGATTTTAAAATCAAATTTAATCAAATAAAGATGCCTGCAGTATTATGTCATTTAACCTTAATTGATGTTTAATAATAAATTAATCAAAACCTAATGATTTTCTTTAATTGTTAATTCGTAAACAATAATCAATCATTGATTGATGAGACGTCCTGATACCCATTCAAGACAGGAGTGCATCTATTTAGATTAGTTGCTGTTCCAACAGCAATCATTTAATCAATCATCAAATAAAATATTTTGTTGAGAAACCCCGCAAAAATCATATATTGTTTTGATTTTACTCAAAATGTTGATTGTTGGTTCTGTCATATATACAATACAACCTTTATTTAGAATTTAGAATATATAATATTTTTGTCAATAAATTGAAAGTAATATTAGTAAAGTAGTATTGTCTTAGTAAATAATATATACAGGGTCATTGAAAAAGGAGGACGGGATTTTCTTGTAAAACTATTCTATAAATAAACAAGTCATCAACACGAGAGATTGAGAAGCATTATAAATATTTTGATTAGTCTAATCGTACAAGATGCTCTCAACAAAAGATTTCCTGACCGCTGGATTGGGAGGAATGGTCCTGTTTTGTGGCCTCCTAGAATTCCTGATTTGACGCCTTTGGATTTTTTTATTTTGGGGTTACGTTAAGAACATCGTTTATGCAGAAAAAATTCGTAATCTTCAGCATCTCAAAGAAAGAATTTACGAAGCCATTGCAACTGTGACTCTTACAATTCTTCAAAACACGTGGCTGGAGATTAATTATCGGCTAGATGTCTGTCGTGCGACGGGAGGAGCACACATCAAAACTTTTTAAGAGTACATAAAAACCTTTTTTGATGTATAAATAAATATTCTACCTTTTGTATTACGGTTTTTATTACTCTTCGAAATCCCATCCACCCTTTTCGATGACCGTTTGTATAACGATTTTATATTTCTTATTCTACGCTGAACAGATAAATATTCCGTTGAATGTAAGTGAGATTCATTTAAGGATTGTCTCTACTAAAGATTGTATGCTATGTTAATGTGTGTGTTTTATAGGACTTAATAGGTTTTTAAGGTTATATTAAATACAATTCTGCTTGATTTTTCATTTGATTTAAATGACATCAGTTTTTCTGTCAATCATTTGGATTATAATCATGAAATTATAATTTATAAATGGAGGTACCTGATAGGCACCTAACCAATTCGTTATTTTCCTTTCTTAATAAAATACGATAATTCGTATCTCAGCAGAATCATTATTTGACCAAGCTCATCATTTTTTATATAAATAAGATAAATAATCAGATTCGGAAAGAGCATCGAAAAGTAGTAATGTAAAGTGCCTTTCATTTTTTGATACCCCCTCGGGAACATGGTCAAAATGGCGTCCAAAGTTGAAATTTTTAATATTTATTATTATAGTGACGTCATTTATATTTATTCGTGACAATCATCGATTCCAGTCAACATAAAAAAAATTTTATTAATATTTTTATTTATAACACTAATAAATAAAAATATTCAATAATATTTATATTTAATCTTGACTTGTTTATAACTTAAATTAATCCGAACTTAAGTTCGTTTTGGCAATGCAAGCTTGCGCATTCCCAAATGTTTTTAAATGAATATGTTATCTAAAAAATTTGATTTTATCTATTAAAGCATTTTTCAATGAATAGCTGAAATGTGAGAGGAGAGGATCAATGCATCTTTTCATAACTTCATCGAGACATTGTTTAATGAAAAACAATGATCTTTATATATGAAAAATAAATAAAACTAATAATTTATAAAAACAATAGCATTCATCAAGTCATTCTCAAATTTCAATAAACAATCAAATTGGTATAATAATTTAATCTTTTTTTGAAATTTAGATATAAGTTATTGAAAAAAAAAATGCAAATGCAAATTAAATATTATCATTGAAGCTATTTTTATATGTTAGAATATAAAAATAAATATAAAAAGAAAAGAAAAATGAAATAAAATTTATTTAAGTCCATTAAATTATTTTGTTTGCAATATGCTATATAAACGGTATAAGTTAGATACAAATAATAACAAAGTAATTCCTATTACCTATATAATAACTGTTAATTTAATGATAAAATAACAATAATAAATTAAATAAATCAATCATTTAATAAAATTATTACAAATTTTATAAGTATTTATTCCTTAGTTTTTTTTTTTATTTTTTTTTTTTTTGGGGGGGGGGGGCTAGGGGTTAAGCTCTGCATTTAATTCTCTTTTTTATTTTTATGTATATACCTAAGTAAATGTATGAATCGTGTATGTGTGCTATTTTTTTAATTAGCCTCTCATTTCCAATTAATGTGGTCCGTCTTTCCAGTATTCTAGAGTTGCTCTCAATTAGAATTTATTTCTTTATATATATAGAAATATTTTTTTTTTAATGTTTAATTCATTAAAATTCCCGAGTCACACTTTACCTCGCAACTAATTACCTAACTAAAGGATAAAATAAGTTCAATTAATGACATTTAAGTATATTTTTAATGTTCACATTCTCGTCTCGTTTTATACATACTAATACCATGATGCTTTATTTTTACTATTTTAAACGTAACATTAAAATATACCTAAGTTCCAAAAAAAAAAAAATAAAAGAAAAATGTTCGTACTTGTTTATTTTTAATTATCTCGAATGAATAAAAAATCTATTGAAAAAAAAGAAAAATTTTCAATAAGTCTGGTTTAAATAAACACGTGATCCTACTTTTGGTAAAATAATAATAATATTAATAATGAAATAATAACAAAAAATGTTTTAAAAAAAGTAATAAAAAATCTCACTGTCAGCTACGGAATCAATTTTTTTTAATTATATTTTTACTATCTCGCCAAAGATAGTTTTGCGATCACGAAAATTTTCGATGTCGAGATTTTGATGTTTTTATACGTTTTGAAGGTCCCTGATTCATTTTCACTAAGATTGAGAAAAATGTCTGTCTATGTGTATCTCTCTGTGTGTGTGTGTGTGTGTGTGTATGTAAACAAGATTACGCAAAAAGGGTTTGAGCTAGAATAATCAAATTTGGTACACGGGTATTATTCAAAATTCGTAGTTTTCTATCAACTTTTGAGAAATGTAGCTCAACCGGAAGAGGGTCATTACCTACTTTCATTGTTTTTGACCGTAAAAATAAAGATATATGTTTGATAGTTTTTCACATGATTAAAAATTGTATAAAACTGCTATATATAGAATCTCAGCTTGATTGAATCCTGGAAAGTACCGGAATTAATTTTTTAACATTGTCAATCAAGGGCCAGCAGGTGACGTGGTGCCATCAACAAAGAGCCAGCCAAACATGCGCTGGTTTAATAAATATTAGGAGTATTTACTAATTTTAATTTATAATTTAATTAATTAAATTTAATTTAAATATATGTTTATATGTGATAATTAATCCAATTCAAATTGCGAGATAGTCGAGTAGAGACACTCCCGATTTTGATTTAATATTTAGGAAAAAATGCAGTTGCCAAAATTTTATTATTTTTTAGAATTATTCTAATTGCTATTATATATATATATATATATATATATATAGATTAATTAAGTTTTATTCTATATATATTTAATGAACAAGCAACATTCTTATCTCTGATGATGACCTTTTATTAATTATTAATTTAATAATAATAAGATAATTTGAATTGGTATTCTTTTGTTTCATATGACGAGAATGCTTTTAATAATTTTTTCCTCTCTCTCTCTCTTTGTCTATGTGTGTGGATGTGAATGGTCACAGCCAGATCATGCAAACTAATAACTCTAATAGCTACATGACGAGGAGTGTTATGTCTTGTGGTATCATCCTCTTATTCTCTTAAGAAAAGCCACTCAACATTAATTGCAATAATGGATGCTACAGAACCATGAAACATTGAAATTATTGAAGATATTCCACAACAACCACCTGCAATCCAAGTGAAGATCATTCACCTGGCTGAGCTATTTATTATTTAAAAGAAAATAAACTCGTTTATTTGATAGCATATTTTATTATATTTATTAAGGAGTTATGGCAAATTTTTAATCCTTTTTCGAATCTTTTATTATTTATTGGATAATTAATCTAAAACAACATTAAATTAATACTAATTACTCGTAATTGTTATAATATATTAATTTAATTTTTTTTTTGTAACTATCTTTATTCTAAATTGAATAATAATGGCGTATCATTAAAATTTTTACCAATAAGAAGAATATTTACTAATGATATCATGTTTATTATATTAACATATACTTATAATTAAAACAGAACGTAGATATTCTTGCAAATTTCTTAAAAAAAAATAATAAATAAATGTTGCTGCTCATCAGTAACTCATTAGGTCTTTGAAAGCCAAAAAAAATAATATTTGAAATGACCATGTTATATTAAGTTATTTTTATAGTACCGGAAATGTTATGATGATGTCAACGTTTTGCACCTTTAGTTAGTTATCCCTTCAGGGTACACATGTCTCTTTCTTTCTCTCTCTCTCTCTTTCATTTCATAATTATAATCATACAATTGAATTGGCATTTAATACAAATGACATTCTTAATTAAGTAATCAACAACTTACAACAGCAATATTATTACGGTAAAAAATAAATCAACAAAATAATTATTATGATTATTATTTATAATAAATAATAAAAATTAATCATTTATTTATAATATTAAAAATTTTATTTAATGATAATGAGAAATTTAATATAATTATACTTTACTCGAAAATTTTTTATTGCAGTTACCGCATTTATGCATATTTATCTTATCTTCCGATATACAAATATTAATATTTCTACTCCCATTTCATCGTAACTTTTTTAATTTTATGATTTTTACTTTATTTGGTGGTTTAGATATTTGAAAGATGTTATTATATATACTAATGTATTTTATTAAAATATGTAATTATTATATTAAATATATGTGGTCTATCTTGTTTAAATATTGTCGTCTTTATTGGCTATTTTTACAATATAAGGAAAGATGTAAAAATAATATAATAATAATAATTGGGGAGGTGGCTTGGCCGAGAGTGTAGCGTGGCAACCCTCTACACAAGAAATCGGCGTTGGATTCTCACCAAGAACGGATTTTTCTAATGAATTCAATTTAACATCAGCTGCCTCCGGCTCCAGGAACTGACAAGCCCTGGTTCTATACAACCCTGCACCAGTAGGACTTCCTCAAAAACAAGCAACCATAAGCAACAATGGATCGTGATGAGAATAACTCCAGTTGGTACCCAATCCACCCGTCACCAGGAGGATCCGGATCTTCACGAGCACTCAAAAAAGAAGAATAAAAGTTAACACCTAAAGAACATTCATATATGGGCACAATTAACATAAATACCCTTGTATATGGGAGCTTTGCGTCATCCTAGATGGTCCAGACGCAAATAATAATAATAATAATAATTGGATGGACCTAGTTCAAATGAATCCCAAGACTGTTGAAGGATTTGGTTGCTGAGGACAAGAATTCAGTATCACAAAGTCAAAATTTTTGGTTCATGTGACATTTCTATTACAATTATTTTTTTTAACTCATACAATAATTGGCTAAGACTCATATATAATGATAGAATAAAATAAGTTTACCAGGAAATTATGCAATATAGTTTGTTACATTATTAAAATGGTAGTCTATTAAGTTTATTTATTTATTTATTTATCTACCTATAATTCATAAAGGTCTATGAGCTTCTGGTGTTCTTCACAACTATTATTTCAGGTAACGGCCACACCATGTTGAATGCACCATGTAAGTGTAGTTTTCAGGTTTTTTCTAAGCCTTTTCCTGAAAAAATATAACATTATTATCTTTAACTGCAAAATATATATTTTAAATTAATCTAGGAATGCAAACGACACAATGAAATAATTTTATTTTTAAATACATTTTATTGTAATATTTTACACCTATATTTTATTAACAAATGTCAAAAATATATTTTAAAAAAACTAAGAAGTATTATTAAGTATTATAGTATTTCAAAATGAGAGTAAATATTGTTTATTTCTAAACATTTCATAAAATATTACTGTACAACAGGCTTTTTTATAGTTTTAATATAAAAATACAAGAATATAAATATTTTTTATTTAATTCTACAGAATTACGAATTAAATAATACGCCGACTGTGGCACGTAGTTGTTATTAAAATTGAATTTATACATCATGATATCATCAAAATGCTATTAAAATCAATTAATTACCCGTGAATTGGTTAGAAAGGATGTTCCATGTTGTTTTTATATTCATCCCGAATCATTTATCATGAAAATGGTAGATAGAATAAGAATATCATGTCCGAATAGATAAAATCCAGAATTCAGTCACATATTATAATTATCTTTCGTTGTTGGTTTACTTAACAAATTTTCAAGATTGTAGACAACTTATTACCATTAATCAATTGAATTACATATATATATATATATATATTGAAATATATAATTTCTATTGCATATATATCGTAGATCATCGGTGGGGGAACTTTTTTAATCATTACCCCAAAATATTTTTGTGTAAGTTGATATTACCCGTTGGTGAAGAGCAAAAAAAAAATTAGCTGGAGTGTCTCCACTCGACTATCTCGCAATTTGAATTGGATTAAATAATATAATATATTATATTTAAATTTAATTTAATTAATTGTAAATTATAAATAATAAATATTAAACCATCGCATGTTTGGCTTTTTGTTGATGGCACCACGTCACATGTTTACAGTGTTAAAAAATTAATTCTGGTAATTTCAGCGAATCAATAAAGCTGAAATTCTATATATAGCAGTTTTATACAATTATTAATCATCAAATTATCAAACATATATCTTTATTTATACGGTCACTTTAGAGGAAAAAAAATCAAAACGTTGTAAGTAATGACCCTCTTCCGGTTGAGCTACATTTCTCAAAAGTTGATAGAAAACTACGAATTTTGAATAATGCCCATGTACCAAATTTCATCATTCTAGCTCAAACCGTTTTTGTGTAATCTTGGTTACATACATACACACACATACACACACACACACAGACATTTTTCTCAACCTTAGTGAAAATGATTCAGGAACCTTCAAAACGTATAAAAACATCAAAATCTCAACATCGAAAATTTTCGTGATCTTACGAGATAGTAAAAAAGAAAAACAAAATCGCCTCCTTTTAGCATCATTCCAATTATATAGACCCCATGATAATTTTTAAAAGAAACAATAACTAAAAATTTAATTTGTAAAAATACTAACAGCTTTATAAAATAGCAAAATATATACTTTTTACTCACAAGAGTTTCATTTTTACACCATTTGGGGTAATTTACCCCGGTTCCCCGACCGCTTTCGTAGAAGGATAAATAAGCGCTACAGATACGAATAGAACATCAGATAAAAAATGTATCTTTCAGAGAATATACTAATATATTTTTAAGATTGTGTGTTTACTTTACCAAAATATTAAATCAATAAGAAATAAACTTTTATGTAAAATTGATGACACGTCATCTATAGAAAGATTTGTTTATAAGAAAAACGAGTTCTTCATTTTAGAATTAAAGGAGATTTTTATTAAAATACCACATATTTGTATATTTTATTGATTTAATTAAATAAACATACAACGTTTCGACTTCTTATTTTGCAGCCGTTAACAAGTACCGTACACTTTTTCCGACTTAAATGGGATTGTTAACAATATGTTTTTCAATAAAAAATTATTTTATATTTCAACGTAATCTCCTTTGAGCACTTTACACTTTGCCGAATGTTTCTCCAATTTTTTTTATCCCTTTCAAAAATAAGATTTGTCGACGACATCAAAATAAATTTGTTTGTGAGATGATTTCATCGTTGGAGTCAAATCTCATTCCGCCGAGCCATTTCTTCAGGTTTGGTAACAAGAAATAGTCACTCAGAGCTAAATCCGGAGAATAAAGAGAATGAGGTAGATTTTCATGGAAAAATTCACTTTTTTCCTTTTTCTTCTCCAATCACGAGGTAGTTTGCTATTAATTCAAACAAAAACGAAAAGACCCAGCTAGTCCAAATTTCGACAGGAGTCAGCTGCTAGTTACCTGCTAACCGCAGAAGTGTTGCTATTTCAATTAAGAGACAGGAAAATCAAAAAGACACTGACTTATTGACCTGCCTTCGCATCAACGTTTTGTACTTATACGCCTGGAAGAATTATGTTCTTTGTAAGAGATCATATATCTGATTTTTATATCAATTATTATTATATATATTATTCTGATTTTTTCCAAATCAAAATTTTAGATAAAATAGTTAGTTACATAAATTAAAGTTTTTTTTTAAATAATAGAATTTTATATAAATTATTTTTATAACTAAATTCTTTCTTTTTAAAGATTTTAAAAGATTTGATAATTAACAATAAAATAAAACTTTCGAAGAGAAATATCCTTTAAATTATATTTTTCATAGAATAGGAATATTACAAAAGTTGATGATAGCTAATAACTATTTTATATTGTCGTATTATAGATGAAATAACCCCTTTAAATTATTTGTTTGTTTTTTTTTGCATTTTCTCTTCTCATAATCCACTTAATGTTCTTTTTAAGTTTATTCACAACGATTTGCATATTTCCACTCGATTATTTTTTTTTTCTCCAAGGCAAACCTGTTGTTGGTTTTATTAGTCATTTATTTCTACTAGCTTCTGATTATCAATGCAATATCACTAGGGTCTATTTTATAATATATTATTATTTTTTGAAAGAGAAAAGTTTACTTTCATTTATTTTTAAATTATATCCATTAATATAATGACACGTGGTAGAGTTTAAAAGGGCAGATTATCATTATATATGTATATTATATTATATATAATCAAAATTAATAAATTACTGCAAAGAGATATATAAAAGATCTTTCAAAACATTTCTTGTTAAATGCATTCAATATAAATAGATAGAAATGTATTATTATCTCGAATTGAATAGAATTTCTGAAAATTGATATAAAATTAAAATTTATGATGCCGTCCAACCAGTGATTTGTAAGTTGAATTATTGCATTCGCGTTTGTATTTTCTAATACTTATCACTAATATATAACAAGCCACTTGTTTTCAACAAATGCCTAAAAAAGGCATTTGAATTATCATCATATTTAATAAATCATTTCTATATTTTTAAAATTTTCTATATTTCTATATTTAATCTATTTTATACTTCTATAATTTTCTATATTTTTAATTTTTAAGTTTTAGTTTATAATGTTAATTTTTTTTTTTGTTAAGATTTCAATTTTTCTAGTTTTTGTTTTCTTTATTTTTTTTTTAAAACTTAAAATACATATATTTAATTGTATCTTCACTATTTAATTATTAGTTGTTTTATAAGTTTATATCTATTGATTCTTAAATACAAAAAAAAATATTTTTCTCTTAACCTTCACTTGCAAAAAAAAACAACATATATCTTCTTAACTCTTTTTAATTTCAAATCTAAGATTTTAGTAATTTAAATAATATATATTTTTTAAGACATTTCTTACTTATTTATGTTAATTGTGTTAATTGTATTGATTAAATTTATGAAATATTTATTTGCTTCGTGTACTACATGGACTGAAAAGTCCCGGGATTTTTCAATATTTGACGCCACCTGGAAATTAACATGATTCATTTCGAGAGGCTCATCGGTCACTAGTTTAAGTATGAAGTATCATGACATCCATTTGTACTTATGAATGTTATTTATTATTATATATTTTTAATTTTTATTCTATTAAATATTCTATTAAATATTAAAGAAATTAGCTGGAGTGTCTCCACTCGACTATCTCGCAATTTGAATTCTATTAAATAACATAATATAGTATATTTTAATTAAATTAAATTAGTTAATTTATAAATTAAAATTAATAAATAATATTTCTTAAACCAGCGCATGTTTGGCTCTTTGTTGAAGGCACCACGTCACGTGTTGACGCGTGAGATTTGCAGTGCTAAAAAATTAATTCTGGTACTTTCAGCGATTCAATCAAGCTGAAATTCTATTTTTATATAAATTTTTATCACTTGAAAAACTATCAAACATATATCTTTATTTTTACGGACAGTTTAGAGGAAAAAAAATCAAAACGTGGTAGGTAATAACCCTCTTCCGGTTGAGCTACATTTCCCAAAAGTTGATAGAAAACTACGAATTTTGAATAATACCCGTGTACCAAATTTCAAATTTAATGACTCAAACCGTTTTTGCGTAATCTTGTTCACACACACACACACACACACAGAGAGAGACATTTTTCTCAACCTTAGTGAAAATAACTCACGAACCTTCAAAACGTATAAAAAAATCAAAATCTCGACATCGAAAATTTTCATAATCGCAATACTATCTCTGGCGAGATAGTAAAAACTGTAGAATCTTTGAAAAAATATTCAATAATTTGGAGAAAAAGAATTACGTATTATGTATATAATTAAATGAACCCGTAGTTCTAAGAACTCAATTTCTAAAAAAAGTTTTCCTTAACTAGTAGTGACACATTTCTATGATTATTATGATTCTTAAGCCATTTTCACCGCCTTTTCCCTGTGATCTCTTATTTTTTGGACTGTAGTTTTTTTTAAAATATTATAATTAGAATACACACACACACACAGTCATTTTTCTCAACCTTAATGAAAATGAATCAGGAACTTTCAAAACGTATATAAACATCAAAATCTCGACATCGAAAATTTTCGTGATCGCAATACTATTTCTGGTGAGATAGTAAAAATTATCAACTCTGTTTAAATATGTTAAACACTATTCTAATATGAACCACGAAGAGATCATTCATGTAGGCTATTTAAATTCAGGTTGTCACATTTTAAACAGAACGCCAAAAGGGTGTGTATAAGATAATTCTATCAGATACAAAATATAAATATGTAAATTTTATTATTTTTCAAATAGCTTTATTTTAAAGTTAAAAATTTAATTTTATATAATAAACTAAAAGATGAATATATATAGTGAAATTGATATGGATCAAACATATAGAAAAAAAATTAAAGCCAATATGAAAATATAAACAAGATATATCTATTAACAAGATGTGGTAAAAATATCTGACGGTTTTGAAAGTTTAAAAAAAATTCCTTTCTATTATATTTAATTTTAGAATGTTTTGCCATTTAGAATACTTTACAAAAAAATTATATCCAAAATAATTTAAGTGTAAAAAACCACATCAGGCAAATATTCTTCCCTTCAATCAACGTATAGCTGTAGTGAGGTTTCCCATCAGATCCTGTAGCATGTTCATTCGTTGATTGATCAATAAAAAAATTTGGATTTATGTAGTGACAGTTGACCTGATCTTTTGGCCTCCAGTATATATTTTTGTGGGTATATCTCAATACAAAGTTTTTATTTAAATAATAAAATCTATTTTTGAATTCATAAATCTATATTTTTTTTTCATTTTTAGATCTTATAAGTTTATTTCATTCATTTCTAATATATATTTAATTACTTTTACTCTGTTTAAGGAAAAGGGGGTAAAGTTAACTAGAATGTGTTACTATAGCAGTTGAAATGAACTAAATTTATACTCCTTTCTATACAACCGTCAGTTGGTTCGTAACATTATTTCTCCCTCTTTTGTGCCTCATTTATTATTTAAAATAATTAATTTACTCTGAAAAATAAGTATGGAATGAGAAATGTTTACATTTTAGTTTGAAAAGTGAATAATGTAAATGGTGGAAACATTCATTCACTTCTAGAGATTTCCACTTTATCTCATTCCAATTTCACCCTAAAATAATATTAATACTTACCCCAATCTCAATTTCATTCTATTAATATTGAACTTTGTATAAATCATTCCGTATTCTCTTTCACGTTTTTTTTTAATTTAATATTTATACATTTTTCTTTCCCTGAAAAATTAATTTCCTTCATATATTCCCATTTAAATTCATAAATATATATGAATTAATTAATAACATTTATTAATTCAATTATGATAAAAAGAGTAAACAAATTAATTAATTCAATAATGTCAATTAATTTATTTACACATTTAAGTATAAAAAAAATGTTAGAAGTAAAAATATACATTAAATGCAATTAAAATATTTAATTTATTATTTTAATTTGTATAAACAATTTTATAAAAATGTTTATTGAACAACTATATTTAGAAGATATTAAAATATTAACACACTATTAGCGGGGCGGGTATTTGTACCCGTTGCGGGGACTGCCACTTATAAGCGGGGCGGGTATTTATACCCGTTGCCACTTAATAATATATATTTTCCCTTGTGTCACTTAAAATTTGTTATTTTAAACGTTAACTAATATATATCCCTCATATAAGTGGCAACGGGTATAAATACCCGCCCCGCTTATAAGTGGCATTCCCCGCAACGGGTACAAATACCCGCCCCGCTCATAGTGTGTTAAAATAATTCCATTTAAAATGGAAGTTACATTTGAAAAGTATGTTAATTTCTTTCTTAATATTTATAAGTATAATTAGTTTTGAACTAAAATAAAGTTAGGGAAAAAACTTTTCAGAATAATTTTATTTGTTCAGTCAATTGAGAGTTGTTAATACGAATAATAAAATATACAATACTTTTTGAAAAACATTTATAAATTCAACTAATTAATTTTATTTTAATAAAGTATTCATTCAAACATCAATAAAATGAAATTAAATATTGCCTATAAGAAATAATAGTATTTATTTGATTATTTAATACTTTTTTTATTTATGAGATACAATTAAAACAAAAATCAATTTAATTTTAATTCAAAATTAATAATTTTTACTTGATTTATTATTATAATATAATAATTAAAATAAAATAATTAAAATTAATTTTAATAAACATAAAAAAAAGAAGAAAATATTTTTCAAAGTTATTTATAACAGTAGTAAATCTGAATATTTTATCTATAGCTTTGATTTTTGGTCCAAATACGATTATAGTATGTCATGACTGATCAATCCTACCATCCTGTTTTATCACAGATAAATTAATAAATCGGTTTATGGAGTTGCCAAGCGTGGAAGCCCTAAAGCGCGATGCTCCATGCTAATTTGATTGAGCGCCTCTAGAAAGACGAAGAGGGAAGCTAAATTAAAATCGACCAACAGGCAATTTATTCCCTTTCCTTCACCATCAAAAATCAATATTTGAATTCAATGCTTTTCACATCTACTTCATATATATACGATATATGTATTTATATAGACATATATATATTATTATGTATACACTCAGTACTCGATTTCCAAAAATAACAATAAAAAATTATAACCATAATTATTTATTTTATGTTTTTATATTTTTTATTAACTATTTATGATAGTTAATATATATTATAGTATACATATATAAAAAAATTTCTTAACATTATCTCTAATAATTGATTCTTTCGGATTTATATAGCGCGTTTATAATAATACATAATTATAATGATAGAGATTACAATTCTTTTTATATTCACAAAAAAAAAAATTATTATAGAAATGTATTATTATGTAATAATAATACTAAAGTTAATTATTTATATCATATTTTTCTTAAAATATATTAGTAATTGTTTTTTTAATAATAACAAATAAACATTTTGTTATTTTAATTCAATAAATTTGAATTTTAAATTAAATTAATGATATCTTTTTTAAATAAAAATATTTAAAAACAAAAAAATCTATATTTTGTCCAATATTACTTATGTTCATATAATGTTACCTATTTTTCATCAAGAATAAAATTCAAAAGTAGAAATTCAATTTATTTATTCTCTTTGATACCCCAAACAATTTTTTTTTTTTTATTTATAATTAAATTAACCAAAAATAATATCAACATTATAATCGTATATTAGATTTATTTCTTATCATTAAGTTGATCGTTAAAACATTCCAAACATGACATAGACATATATTTTTGTAGGTCTAAATAAGGTGATGACATTCTTATAAAACAAATAAAAAAAAACAAATACCCTAATATATTATCCTTCCTCGTTCCTTTGCCCGAATGAAAAAGAAGAAAGAAAAATTTTAAAAATATTTTCTTAATATAAATGTTTTATAAAAAGGTATGTAACGGTTTGTTTTTATTGAAAATATACCGAATATTTTCTAAAACAACAGACATTTTTTTAATTTTTCATTTAATTATTGCCAACCTTTTGCTAAAGTTCAAAAAATAATTGTATTATATTTAAATTCGACAATCATGATTTATGCATTAATAATTTGTGGAATTTCAATTTTCTTCCACCATACGACTGACTACTGTTCTTCATCGAGGCTGTGATGACTTACTTATCTTACTTAAGTAAAAAGTGGATGATCTTGTCTACCAAAAACATGTTTCACAGTAGTACTAAAACGAGATGAGTCTTTTGTAGCAAAGTCCAAATTCAGATTGTCAAGATGTGATGACCAATATGGTAGAGCATTTTAAATGTGTATCGAAGAAATTGGTTTCAAAATACTTTAGGGTAGCAAGTTCAACTTTATGATTTAGTATGAAATAAGTAGTAAAGAGTCATATCAGTGAATCAGTAAAAACTAGCTAGACCAGAAACCTTTTCGCCATTCCAGAAAACTTTTATTAACAGGTTTTTCTTGGGACATTTTTTGTTCCTTTTTCTTGTCTCTTTAGAAAATTCGTAAGTGATATTTTATAAATGATAAAATGAATATGTAAAAAAAAAGCATGACTAAAATTTTAGAATTGGCAAAAACTGTGTTTTGAACTTTTTTTAATATTTAATTTTATAAAAACGTTAGTAGCTAGTATTTTATTATGAACATATTCATTGTGGGCAATACAATTATCTCTCTGTCTCTCTGTGGCTCTTCGTTACTCGAAGTTCTTGGCCGCAGCAACCACACTTCTCCAAGTATCCCTATTCTGAGCCACAACCCTCCAATCCCTACCCTCTCCCAACCCTTCCTACATTATCCACCCACCGCATCCTTGGTCTTCCAAGCGAACGTTTCCCACTCCATTTTTTTTTATCTTATATTCGAGTCCAATAATAATAAATAATAATTTTTAAATAAATTTTAATATTAGTTATTAAATCAAGTGAAAACAAAAAGAAATTTCTCCCTTTAAACAAGAAAATATTTGCATAAATTTATTTTAAATTTTTTAATGTACCAGGAACTGAATGAATAAAAGTGAATTGAATGAATGAACCTGACATACTTACGTAAATTTAAAAAAATTCTAAATTCTTTTTCTGGAGGTATTAATATTATTATTATTATTATTTTGAAATATTATAACCGTCTGGAATGATTTATACTTATGAGATTCTATTAAATTCCATGATTCAATATATAGTAATAGATGATCATAAAATATGCACATAAAATTGATTTCTTACATAAGTATAGAATAAAGCATTATATCTATTTTGCACGTCTTTAGTCTAGTTAACGTCCCCTTATATTATATCCTTTCATTTAATATATATAATATTTAATTTCCAGATGGCATTGAATTTGACGTGCCTTTTTTGTGCTTTCCATTTCCACGAACGTTTTAACCAAATCATCCAAAATGACTTTAACGGCATCATCTTATAATTTATAAAAAAAAAAATACTCATAATTTACTATAAATCGTGCGTTCGAATTTTATTTTATTTCATTTTTTATTTTATTTTCAAAATAAATAATTAAAATACAAAGATTTTTATTTATCTATTATCTATTTCTGAAGATATTGATTTCATAATTTATTGGCATTTCCATTCCAATAACAGGTCTCCTGTCTTTATATCCATTTATTCTTAATGTATATTTCAATTTTAGCCTATCATTTATTTTTATAACAATTTCCCACCAAATTTAACTTATCAATCGGTTTTCTAAAAAAAAAAAAAATTTAATCAATTTTCAACATTTTGATACTAGTCTTGGGGCATTTTTTTCTCCGCTTTTATCTTTTTTTAGCTATATTTCAGTTAATTAATATATGTAGATGTATAGTGTGATCCAGGGAGTAGTTGATACTCTCCCACTAGTTCATTAAATGTAACAAGTATTGAGCCATTTTCAGGAGGAAATAATAATTTTACTGTGGTTAATACAAAATACTTTTGTATGAATATTGGTAAATTTACTGAGACTAATGTTTGACGCTATCTAGATTTTTTTTGCAGAAAACATTTTGCATAGTCAAGGCTAGGTAAAAATTAACTTCTTCTATTTTTAATTTTAAGTGATATTTTTATAGAAATCAATGTATTAAACTATTAAAGAATGTTATTTTTAATAGTAATTTCTGAAATTTTTATTTCTTTTTTTAAAGAGACTAAGACCGACTTGATAAACAAATTTCAGTATTTGATCGTAGTTGATCTGGATCTCAAAACTCGAACGAAATATCTACTATCAAAACCATATTATGCATGGAATCCCTCTTCCAAAAGATAGAACGGAAGAGTTTAAGAAGAAGAAAGAGAACAAATGGGAGGGTGATATTGATGCTCAAGAAAAAAATCGGAAATAAATGTCTTCAACCTAAAAAACAAGGCATTTGACAGAGGACAATAATCTGTACCCAGTTCTTTTGATAATCATGAGACACCAGGTCCTTCTTCCTTGCCCAGCTCATTTATAGGTAATTACGACAGAATTGATTTCAACCAAGGAGGATTCATTAAATGCGATCACAGACAACAATTAAAATAATTCCAGAAAACATTTTATGACCCAACGAGTGAAAAAATGGACTTCAAGAAGTGGCTACCTTATATCACCATATCATTTGTAGAGAAAGGAAAAGAAAAAAGAGAATGAAGCCAGAAAAAAACTCTGATGAAGAAGGTAAGAGAAGAAAGAACAATTGAGATGAAAAAAGTAGAATTATTTAATTTTCTTTGTTTAATTAAAATAAGTTTAAAAAATTTAATCTGTATTATATTTTACCTTATTTGTCCAAAGGAAAGAAAAAGATCAACTACTGGAATGTGTCATTGATCAAAAACTAGGTGCGCCGGATCAACCACTGGCCCTACAACATTTTTCCATTGTTTCATTTAATAAATAGAGGAGCTAAATTTTCCCTTAATAGTACATAAAGAAGAAATTGTATACTGAACCTGTCTGCTGTATGAATAGTATTGCCTAGCATAGGCTTTAATTGATCAACTACTGGCTGGATCATCCTATATATTTTTAAATATATTTTTGAATACCATTCATAATTGTAAATAAATATATTAAATAAAAACTTACAATAGAAATTTTATGAAATTTAAGTGTACATTTTTTACAATATATAAGTATTTATTATTTTTATATTTTTTTTTAAAGAACCGCAAACGACGATTAAGATTCCTTCGTTCTTTTCCTTGCCTTTTTGAATCATTTAACTCTGTGCATATCAAATGCGTTCAGCGGTTGTCGGCAAAACTCCTTACGTTCGTAATTCTCCCAAATGATTACACGCAGATGAAGCCATTGCCCCCAGGGAGGGCAACCTGAAACAACACCTAATTGCCCCTCTAAGATCATCTTTTTACTATCCACTTGCCTTTAATCTATGCTCTCTCTCTCTCTCTCTCTATATATATATATATATATATATAGACGTACGCATTTATATAATTCTTAAATTACCAATAGTGTATAGACAGATCATTAATTTTAAAAATAAAATAATAAAAAACCTCTTAAAATGATCATATTATTATAAGTTTAATGTTTCTATTCTTTCATTATTATTATACTCTTTGAACGTTTATTTTCTTGTTTAATTATTATTGTATTCTTTTGTTTCTTATATCGATATATATTATATAAAATTAATTCAATCCAGTTTCATCATTTTTTAAGTTTTTTTATTAAGTTAATGTATATTGAAGATTGTTTTCTTGTAATTAATTGGCTGGCTTAAGGCTTTATTGATTTAACTAAACCTATTTCGATTTAATATTCTCTTCAGCAATGATTTATGAGTTGCCTTTCTAATATCTACTATTATCATTGAAATAAAAATAGTGATATGTTTAAAAAAAATAATGATAATTTATTTACTATAATTTAAAGTTTCATAAACTCAACGCAAAGGTAAAAAAAAATCTAATGAAATATGGAGAATATATTGATTAACAGGATGAAGAGTTTGTTCGGAAATGAGATGAGATTGTATAAAATTTCTAAATAAATGATAATAAAATAAAATTTTAAACTAAAACTGGGCTGAAAATTGTTCAAACCATTTAGAATGAACGAAATGGAATAACTAAGAATTGAATATCTTGATGTATAGTTAGAAGCTCAAAATAATTGAGGAAATATGAAATATTTATTGATACTAAAGGGTCTTTCAACAAGGACGGGTCGATGTTAATAATGTGTGGCGGCCATTTTGTTTTGGCGGCATCTGTCAAATCTGTTTTTTCTGATTCAGTCACTGATGCCATCACCATGGCAAGTTACACAGTTGAGCAGCATGTGCAAATGATATAAATTTATTATCAAAATGAGTGTTCGTTAGTGCGAACGTTGCGCGCATTGCGCCCATTTTACGGCAGACGCGGTGGCCCTTCAAAATCTACTCTCCTACGATTGGTGACCAAATTTGAGACGACCGGTTCAGTAAACACCTTTACGTCAAAGGAACGCCAGATCGGCCGAGAACATCGCCGCTGTACGTGAGAGTGTTCAGGAAACTCCGAGGGAGTCGATTTCTCGCCGTGCACAAGAACTCGGCCTTTGAACTTGGGCCTGCATCCGTACATGATCCAACTGACACAGCGAACGACACAATGGACATTTTGAGGGTAGGGTTATCTCTCTCGCAGAGGTAACGTGAATTGGCCACCAAGATCGTGTGATTTGACTCCGCTAGACTTTTTCTTGTGGGGTTTTCTGAAGACGCAGGACTATACCAATAAGCCACAATCGACCGTTGCTCTAAAAGCCAACATAACGCAGGTCATCGCTCAGATACAGCCGGATCTATGCAGCAGAGTCATTAAAAATTGGACCTGTAGAATATGTGTCACCATACCAAGCCGCGGCGGACATTTGGAGGATGTCATATTCAATCCATAATGACATAAATGGGCCTTTCAAATAAAAAATAAATTTCGTTAATATCTCTCACGCATCTTGTTTTATTCAATTTTATCATCGACCCTTTATATACGTATATATATTGAAAAATCTTTACTTGGAGAGAGAGAAGCCAAGTAATTCAAATCTGAAAATTAGCTCTAGGCAATAAATAACTGGCCATCTTGAAAATTCTCTTGTCTATCAACTATTAACAGTACATCTAATTTCCGCCCTGAATCTCATTAACAAAATTTATTTAATGTATTTTCAATATTTTGCACTTATAAATAATTAAATAATTCATTCATATATAATAATAAATTTCTCTTAGATTGAAAAAATATAATACTTATATTAAAATTTACAATATTTGAATCAGATGTAAATATAAATGTAAATAAGTTTTTAAATAATTATAAATTCGCTGTATATTTGGAAAATAATACTATTTAAAAAAAAATAATTTTTTATGAAAAATCATAGAGTTTAAAATACATATTTATCTACGAAATTTATACATTTCACATGTAGAACGTATCCAGCTTTTCTATACCTTTTTCAATGACGATATACAGCATTTTTCTCTCATTATCGAATGTAGAAAAATAATATAATTGTCTTGAAAAAATATTTTACTAGTTTTATTTTAAATGGTATTTATTTTCCGAATGCTTATAGACAAACCGCTTTTATAACTTATATTTAAAATCAAAAAATATTAATAAAAGCTTAATTTTAAAAATTTTTGTTTGTAGTTCATTTTTGTAAGTAAAAATTAATATTTATATATAATATATTTAATAAATAAGAAAATTTATAATAATATTAATTTAATTCGTTTAATAATTAGCGAAGAGAATAATAAGTAAATAATAATTGTGAATTTTGAAAAATTATTATTGCGGGACACGATGATCAAATAATTATAGAAAAACATCTTTTTAATTAATAATAATTTTTATAGAATAAAAAATAAAATAATAAAGAAAATAAAAATCTTTAAGAGAGGTATAAAATGTATACTCTGTCTTTAGATATATTTTTTTTTATTAAACTTTCTGATATTTTCTTTTATTTTATTTCTCCCTGGAGTCACCATGAATCGTTTAATCAGTTTGCATGGCACGCACCACTGCAGAAAAACGACTGCATCAATTGGCCCAAATATTATCTTACCCAATAGAGCAAATCAACAATTTTTTTCCATCCAAAAAATTGTTATTTATTTATTTTATTTATAATTATAATAAATATAAGAATTTTTATATTATTATACCGAAATATTTATTTTTTAGTATTTAGTATTTATTTTAGTAAGATTCCCCCCCTGCCTTCCTTTTTGTGAGGTTAAAACTACATTTAACTATTATATTATAAATATTTATATTATTATTATTGTGTTGATTATTATCATTTTATTCATATTTATATGTAAATATAAAAAACTAATAAATACATTATTATAATTATTATTGATTCTTTAAAATTATAATTTCAACTCAATTATACCCTTTAAGTATTTGCCCGTTCACCTGACTATTGCGAAGCTAAAGTAAATATTAGAAATGCTATAGTGTTTAAATTTTATACAAAAATTAATTCTGAGACCTATTTGAGTTACATGATTCGTTCGTTTTTTTTTTTAATTAATTTTTTTATATAACGTTCAAAGCTTTAAACGGTGAGGATAAAGTCAAAGGATGAATTTTTAATGAAATGAAAATTTTATCTTAATAATTAAAAAATAAATCACTTAAAAAAAGTGCATTGACCTTTTTTATTGTAATTAAAAACAACATCAACAACAACCTCATTTGAAAATGTTAAGGCCAAGAGTGAACTTACCTATTTTGCGTTGCACACACAAGCTTAATCTAATTATCTTCAGGCGTTAATGACGACAGGTTTACCAGAAGAAGAAAATTTCAGATTGTTCTTCCAACAGTGGCAATTAACTCTCCTTTTTTTTCTTCTCAGCATCTTCTTCTAGGCCTCTTCCTAGTTGATGTATAATTAAGGTTAAATTAGTAAATATGTAGATAAATATATAAAATAAAACTATAAAAACTTGATTCAAATTCAAATTCAAAAATAATGTCAATGTTTAATATTTACTTAATTCGGAAAGGATTACATTTTTATCAATCCAGGAATTTGGAGTCATGAGTTGAGTAGATTTTATTCCCTTGGGTAGTAAAACTTTACTATTTTTATTTCTAATTAATACTTTAAATTTCTTTATTTCTTTGGCACTTCTGAACTTCTAGTTCTTGACTAGTGAATTTCTTCAAACATCACTATTTTATATAATCATCTCTATTCAATTCCTATGCTCCTTCACTTCTTTCATCTCTATCTCTGTCTTTTTATTGTTCTTTCACCAGGTCCAAGTTTCTCCCACCGATCTTTTCTCATTTGATTTACATAAAAACAATATTTTCATAAAAAAATTTTTCCATCATTTTATTCAATATTTAATCTATATATGTTTATCATTTTTAATAGAAATATAAATTTGATATTTTTTAACAGTGTCTTTAAATTGATTCAAATTATCCGTATGAAATATAAAAAGATCGGAATTATAACATTTTCTATTTACTTAAAATTTATTTGATATTTTCATCAAGTTTTTTTTCTTTTGACCATACTATTAGATATTGATGATGACTTGTTCATTATTAACTTGTTCAATTTACTTTCCTTGAAGCCTGAAGCAAATTACTATCAAGAATTTAAAAAAAAAAATTCAAAGATTGAGAGGAAATTATATTTTGTTCTCTCTTACGGTTCTCTCTCTCTCTGTATCTCTTTTGGATATTTAATTTAATCACTCATTAAAAAATAATTTAAATGATATATCCATTTATATAATATATTATTTTTAATACTTTAATCTATTTTACCATTAGATAGGGTGTAATTTAAAAATATTATGGATCCAGAAGCTAAAAGATTACGGTTTAATTTTAAATTTTTTTGGCTAATGAGAGAATGAGAAGAAGGTATGCGAACAAGCCATATCGAATCCCATATGCATAAATATGAAAAAAGCTACCCCGAGAGAGCAGTACTTCTGTCCCAAACTAAATGCTTTATCTCTTTTCCACTTCTTCGCCTTTCCCCCTCCTCTCCTGTTCTGAGTCCGGCTGTGTTTCGGCCATTTTTGGCCACTTGTTTACCTGCCTTTGAACTGAGCAAGTCATTTTACCCCTTCTGAGCGGAGTTGAGCCTGCTTTCTCCTTCGTTTCCATTTGGTGGATTGATCAACGGAAAAGAGTGTTTGTTTGAGCTATCTTTGATCGCGACCACGGCCATCTTACAAGAATATCGAGCGTTGAAGAAACTGGTAGCTGCAGACGAACACCGGGCTCCGAGAGAAGCAGCGTTTCAGTTCTGTGCATTGGACGCCTGGCATAATTGAAATTCCTGCCCTATTAACCTGGTTTGATCGATTTCATACTGTTTATCTGTATATAATTTCTGTTTAATCAATCTATTAATTATTTTAAATAAAAAGCTCAGAAAAGGAATATTTGAGTGTGCTTTCTTTATACAAAGTATCACGATCCATTTTTCCTTTCGTTTGGAGTCAGTTTTTGACAAACCCTATCCCTCTTCAGGTTATTTTCGAGAGAAAATAGCCTGTAATGATTCCAACGACAATAAGAATCTCTTTCTTAGACATTCGAAATTCGAGTTGGGATTATTATGTTAATGTATTAAACAGTATGGAAGGAAGTTCTTATAGTTGCTAATCTTAAATTAAGTGGTTTATTACTTTTATACTTATATCAATAAAGATGAAATTTGGAGAAATATGAGACACAATTTGTAATTATTTTACCTTTAAAGTTATGAATGGTTTTATTTAGTTCAAAAACAATTCGAAGACGATTATTCAATGAGTATAGAATGATATAGAATGATAATTTGAAATCAGATGGGAGATAATTAAGAATGAAGGTTGTAAATGATTCTGAACAGTTGCAGAAATGAAGCTAATGTGACCAAAATCTTTCGAGTTCACTAGCAACAAAGAGATGAATACATCGATTAGGGGCCTATAAAAGAAATTAAATTTATCTAATTAAAATAACAATAAAAATAGAAATAAATGAATTTAGTCATTATAATTGACGAGTATAAAATTTTTTTGGCTCCATAGAACACTAAAAAATCAATTATTTATTAATATTTAATAAAATATTAAAATATATAAGCATAAAAATCGTATCATGTTTTCACAGTTCCACTGTTAAAAATATTAAATTTATATTTCTATTAAAAATGATAAACATATATCAATTAAATATTAAATAAAATGAGAGAAAATAGATTGATGAAAATCTTGTTTTTATGTTAATCAAATGAGAAAGATCGATGGACCTGATGAAAGAACAATAAAGAGATAGAAATAAAAGAAGTGAAACTACTTAGGAATTGAATAGAGATGATTATAAAATAGTGATAATTGAAGAAATTCACTGATCAAGAATTAGAAGTTCAGAAGTGCCAAAGAAATAAAGAAATAAGTTTTACTACCCAAAGGGATAAAAACTTACTCAACTCTTGTCTCCAAATTTCTGGATTGTGTGATAAAAATGTAATCCTTTCCGAATTAAATAAATATTAAACATTGACAATTTTTTTTTTTTTGAATTTCAATCAAGTTTTTATAGTTTTTTATATATGTACATATATACTAATTACAAATTCCACATATGTTTTTTAAAAGTACCCAGAACTAACTATTGATCAATTGAGTACAGTTTAAGGGATTAGTTATAGGAAGAGTTTCCAAGGGCTGATAGGAAGGGGTAAAGAGGCATTCTGCTGAATTGAACGAAGAGTGTAAGATCATTCTTCGGGATAGATTGGACAGAGGGACATCATCTCTAAGTGATACGACAGTGCCAAGATCATACATTGAAACCAAACTTAAAAGTTACTGTCCAGAAAAGATGTATAATTGAATGTCTGGAAGGAACCCCAGAGAACGTCACCCGGAGTATCAACAATAGTCTCGCCTGCCCCGAACTCTATACTAGTAACAATTAATTGCTAGGCGGTGGACCCTTTAAATTTGCAATTGCTAAATAATATAAAGTATCTCTCCTCTAATCAACATTCGCTGGATTCATCTTAAAATTTATTCTCGATTAACAATAAACAGAGTGGTACCAATTAAATTAAAGATCAATTTCATTAAATTTAAACCCATATTTTTAATAACCCAACCCATACTAAGCCTCCAACATGAAACCGTAAATATATATAAATTTAATCATACATAATATTTATCTTAATTTAATATTTAAACTTATTTTACTTGTTTAGTTTTTTAACCTTGGAATATTTATTATTTTTAAAATTTAAATAATTAAATACTATTATACTATTCAATTAGCATATTACACACCTCGCATTTAAATTTAATTTTTATATTTATTTAAAAAAAACTAATTATTAAATAGCAAATATATTATTCATTAGATATATGTTCATATATTTTTTTCCCTACTTAATACTTAAGCAGATTGATTTGTAAATATTTTCATAGAGAGAGAGAGAAAGATAAATAAATTCACAGATTTGCATTAAATTAGTAAAATAACATATTTACATATCTACCATAAAATCTATTTCCTATTTATTCTATTATCTTTAAAATAATTTAATTAATTTCATGAATTATTTATTAATTCAAAAAGGAAAATTATGTTTTCTTTTTGATGCCACACAGAAATCCATATAATCAATTATTCATAGGTATACATTTATAAAGATGACAAATAATTTTCTTCCTGATTCATTTAAAAATAATAAATTATGCCCCTTCAAACATTTTATTTATTAAATTAATTTTTTTTTTAATTTATTTTTTATTGTTATAAATATTTGACATATTTGAAATTTTAAATAAATTTAAATTGAATTTGAAAAATAATAATAAGAGTTTTTTGTGTTTCTGTTGACATTTATGTAACAATTGTTTTAATTGAGTATTTTTAAAATTAAGGTATATATATATATATATATATATATATATATATATATACTTATATACATATATATAATTAATAATATCTTACTTATTCTTACAAAAAAAAAAAAACATACAAATTAATTTTTTATTTAAATTTTTAAATTTTTTTCTCTTTCAATCTTTCTCTGATACACCATATCATTTATTTTTTCTCACATTAAATCCATTCAAATTTGTTCTCCATTATTATGATGACATAAATGCTAAAAATTTTTACATCCTATGTCATTGATGTACCATCCAACATATCCATTCTTCATTTCCCCATTCTTATCCCTAAAATATTTCTCATTCATATTCTTCCTTTCTCCACTCAAATGTTCATACTTTAGTTCTTTCTATTTTTCATTAACGATTGAGCTTTACATTTTGTAATCAATATACTACTATTTTCATTTTTATTAAAATACTAGTAGGATGATGGGGAAGAGAGTAGTACAAAAGGGTGTTGACAATGAATAATATTTTATTTTTATTAAAAAATGATATTAAGAAAATAATACAAGACGTATGTGTCATCATCATCAATCATCATCAACTTATTAAATTTATGTCAGTTAAATATAAACACAGCCCCCTTCCTCCATTCCTCCTCCCTCTGATCATCTTCAACCATCGTTATCGTTCTATTCCTCTTCTCCACCCTTCCCCCTATCTCTCTCTTCCTCTCTCTCCTAAATATATCATTGATTTGATTACGGGGTTGTTTGGTTAGACAACTCGAGGGGTAAATTCTTGGCTAATAAAAAAAAATAAATCATTTTTCAAAATAAATTGAAATTTTCTAGTATGACCATCACACATTCGATGGATTTCTTGTAAATTAAAATTACTAATAAAATTAGAGGGATACTCTTTAATTTAAAATATTTCAATTATTAAAGTTAGTAAACCTTGATTAGGAATTGCATGACCTCTATGCATCTCCAGACATAGTTAGGGTTATAAAATCGAGAAGGCTGCTATGGGGAGGGCACGAGGCTAGAATGGGAGTGGAAGTGGACGCGGTGATTGATTGGACAATATAAAAAGGGACGTGTGAGAGATGGGAGAGGGTAGGGACACTTGGACAAATGCGGCCAAGAACTTTCGAGTTCCGTAGAGCCACAGATAGATAGATTTATTAAATCAGGCATGTAAAACTCAAATGATTTCGTGGTTACATGAACTAATTTTATTTAAGTTGGGACCACCTGTTTGGTGATATTCAAAATATTAATAAAATATTTCTTTGAGAATGATTATGCACAGGCAGAAATCAACGAGACAAATATCCTACAGGGTCTTTGAGGTTGAAGACTCATTTAAGACTCTAGTATGTTCAGTAATCGCTGTGAAAAGATATTCTTCTAAATAATGTCGATTTTTTCGATCTCAATTAGTACTTTTTGTTGACAAATAGTTCTATTAAAATTAAATATTTGAATAATAAACGATAATAAGGCCCTCTCTTTCTTGTGTCAGAACCGCGCCCAAGCTATAATTACTTTCGTCAGTTTACAATATGAGACTCGTAATAGGAGTTCTTAATGTTTCAAATGCCAATTGCAATTCCAAAACCTTTTGGCCAAATACCTATCCAAAATTGTTCTCAAACAAGCAATTTTACAACTTCTGCTTTCTTAGAATAGCATAGATTTAACACAATTATTTGTTTTCTATATAAGACTGTTACTGTGTTATGTTGTTTAGATTGTCCAACATTTATGTTAAATTTAAAACCTGACTTTGATCTTTTGATAGTAGTGTTTCTATTTTTCTAAATAAATTTCTATAATTGACTGTCACTATGAGACCAATGATTGATTGACTGATTTAGCTGAAACTTTAACAACTATTCAGGGTCTAGTGGCATTAAAACAAACCTTTTTCAGTACTATGAATGTCATCTTTCGGATTTATTAACTTTTTGAATGATCTGGGTATTTTTTTTTGTGTGTTTGTTTGTTTGATTTTTATCAATTTAAAAATGTTGAATAATAATAGATAATTTTGAGTGAAAATTCACAATAAAAAAATATTATTTTAGAAAATAATAAATATCATACAATTTGAAATAATAATTATTTTAATTTTCTCTTTTAAATTAATTTATGTTCTAGAATCTAAACCGTTTGATTGCTTGAATTCAGAATTTCTACCTAAATTATCTTTTTATTTAAAATAAAACTTTGCGTTTATTTTATTAAATATTTTCGAAAAATGCCTTTTTATTAATACATTTTTATGAAAAATGTTTGAAAATATAATTTTAAAAATATAATTATATCTGTAAAATTCTCTTTCATATTTTTTTCTTTTGGAGAGCAGTAAAAAATAAATTTACAAAAAAAAACCCTGTATATTAAATCTATTTATTCATTGGTTAAATTTAAACAACATATAGTAGACTCATTTAAATACATAAAGTGAATGAACAATTTGATTAAAAACAATTCCATTAGAATAAATTATTCTTCATTTACTTTTAAATCCGTGTCAGAGTATAAAAAAAATGTTTCTGTTTGGTTGTCGAGTTCACATACAACCCCACCTCCCTAAACCATACCCCCTGGCTTCATCTTTCCCACACAGTCACCCCATCACTCCTCCTATAACTCACTCTCCTCCCCCATACCCGTTTCTCTAATTCGACCGACCATCACATTCTCTCTCTCTCTCTATATATATATCCCTTAACTACCATCAACTACCCTTTTTATACAACCCTCCTCTCTCTATTTTTCTCTCTCTCTCTATTCATCGGATTTGAACACAATAGAAGTGAATTAACGACGTCATTTAAAACTCCATTCAATCCTTTTATTTTCCAAACTAGAAAATATATATTTATATAAATTAAAAAAAAACCAACATAATATATATATATACGAATAAACACCCACTCGTGTGCAAAGTGACGTCATCAGTGACAATGCTATTAATTAAATTTAATATAGAAAAATAAAAAAGTTATAAAAATATACCTAAAGAGAAAAAGTTTTGATTACCTGTTCAATTAAATTAATTTTGCTTATAAATTTACTATTACAAGACTATTACAACTTATATAAAACTGAGAATATAATAATAATAATTATTATATAGTATATTACATCCTACATTAAGAATATTTAAATAAATTTTAACAAAATTACATGTTTTAAGTTCCATACATTCAATAACAAAATTGAACAGAAAATTGTTTGTTTATTTAAATATTTAAAATACTTTTTTATCCAAATCGAACCACTTCAAACAGCCCTAAGTAATGATTTTTTAAAATTTAATTTTACATAATAATCTTAATTATTTTTAATATGAATACTAATAATAATGGATAAAAAAATTGTATATAATTAATTATTTTTGTTATTATTAAATAACATAAAATTAAAATAGTATCATGATCTTACACCAATTTATTTTATTTATTTTTTTTTACCTCTATTCTCAAGGTTGGAAATAAATGAATTTATATATATAGGAATATATGAATGAATAGAGATAAATTTCTTAGATAACAAAAAGCACATTCATCATATTAATGAACCCATATATACAGGTTTAATTATAATTCAATCTATTGATACTTTAAGAAAGATTCGATGTCATAATTCAAAGAAATGTTAATTTGTCAAATATAATTGACTATAAAGTGTCATCATTCTTTTTTTCCATTTACAATTATTTAATTTTCAATTCATATATTTCATAAATAGTTAAGGAAAAAAAAAATTATTGATGAATTTTAAATTTTAAATTTATTGATATATAAAATGTAGATATAATAAATAATATAATAGATCTATTAAAAAATATCAAATTTGAAAAATACTTTAATTCACACATTTCTTTTTAACTTACTGTAGAAGGTATCGTAATTAAAATAGAGATATTATTCTAATTATAATATTTAAAAAAAACTACAGTCGAAAAAAGAAGAGATCACAGGGAAAAGGCGATGAAAATGACTTAAGAATCATAATAATCAAGGAAATGTGTCACTACTAGTTAAGGAAAGCTTTTTGTAGAAATTGAGTTCTTAGAACTACGGGTTCATTTAATTATATACATTAAACGTAATTCTTTTTATCCAAATTGTTGAATATTTTTTTTTGAAGATTCTACAGTTTTTACTATCTCACCAGAGATAGTATTGTGATCACGAAAATTTTCGATGTCGAGATTTTGATTTTTATATACGTTTTGAAGGTTCGTGAGTTATTTTCACTAAGGTTGAGAAAAATGTCTCACTCTCTCTCTCTGTGTATGTATGTAGACAAGATTATGCAAAAACGGTTTGAGCTAGAATAATTAAATTTGGTACACGGGTAGTTTTCTATCAACTTTTGAGAAATTTAGCTCATCCGGAAGAGGGTCATTACCTACCACGTTTTCATTTTTATTCTTCTAAAGTGACCGTAAAAATAAAGAATTATGTTTGATAATTTTTCACATGATTAAAAATTGTATAAAACTGCTATATATTAAAATTTCAGTTTGATTGAATAGCTAAAAGTACCGAAATTAATTTTTTAACACAGCAAACCACGCGTCAACACGTGACGTGGTGCCATCAACAAAGAGCCAAACACTCGCTGATTTAATAAATATTATTTATTAATTTTCATTTATAATTTATAATTAATCAAATTTAATTTAAATATAATATATGTTATTTAATCCAATTCAAATTTGCGAGATAGTCGAGTGGAGATACTCCAAATTTTAAATTTTATTTTATATCTTGAATGGATGCAAAAGAGGGAATTTGAAAATTTATTAGAAGTAAAAAAAAAAAGATTGAATGGGAAAAAAAAGTTTGATCATATTTTTTTGTTCTTCTTGTTGTTGGTCGTGAATGGAAATTTTTTTCGTTTTTTTTTCTTCTTAGGGTGACAATTATGAATTGAATGGAGCGTGGGCGACACAATGGACCGATAAAGATACTCTACTTATACAGTCACTCTAGCCTTTTTATAGCCTTTTATGTAGATCATAGTCATGTAATTTTTTTTTATTTTTCTATTTACTATATATATTATTTCTCTCTAGATAAAATATGATCAAATTAAGTGGGCAATTGTATGCGATGCATCGTTGTAGGATGTATACGTCCTGATAAGGAAACGCTTGACTGGAGAATGACTTTTAGTTAACCTTTGTTGTGATTTTTATTGTGAATAGCTCACACAATTCATTCTATTGATTAAATTAGAAATATTATTTTTATTTAATAACTCATATGAAAATAATAATTATAATAATACTTATAAATCTTTGCTAATATTTATAGTCCTCGTATATATCAGAAATACATGGGTGGTCCAAAACGATTCCGAAATAACAAATCTATATTTATTTATTAATTTTTTAATCACTGATTAACAAGGAGGAGTGAAAGAATTCAGCTAAAAAAAACAATTGTTAATTTTGAAGGGAAAGTGATAGCAAATAATTTTTACCGAGCGACGATAGTAAGGGAGGTATTGTTTTCACACCAAATTTCACATGTGGAGATTTTTGCATATCTCCACGAATCATGCATTTTCTTAACAGAAAAAAGTATTTTTAGCATGATGTCTGTCCGTCCGTCCGTCCGTCTGTCCGTCCGTCCGTTTAGATGTGTTCAGCTTGAACGGCTCAACGGATTTTGATGAAATTTGGTATATTTACTTAATGCATCAGTATGATGAATTGATCAACTCTTGGTGCAAATCCGGGAACCGGAAGTAGTAGTATTACCGATCGACGATAGGAAGGGAAGGGTTATTTTCACACCAAATTTCACAAGAGGAGATTTTTTACATATCACCACTAATCATGCACTTTGTGGTGGTTTTATTCTCGAGAAAAATCATCTTTATTAGTTTTTTTCTTGATTTAAAATTATATGACGTCATCCAGCCATTCATGACGTCACAACCTGGTCTTTCATATATATTATAAATAAAATAAAATTAAAAATATTTATGTAATATCCATATCTGTTTTTTATTACATTAATAGATATATTAAAATTATTTGAAATTGTTTCTGTACCTGGAAATTAATTTATTTCAAACCGTCGGTCGGTTCGGACCTGGCCACAGGTCAACTTATTATAATAGTGAAGGGATTACCCTCAAAAAGAAGAAACATTATAAGATAATACTAGTTAACATTACTTCCCAAAAAAATATTATATTATTATGATCTTTCAATATTATTATATAATGTATTATAATATATATTGGTGGAGAGACCGATTGGGAAATGTCCGCTTGGAAGATCAAGGACGTGGTGGGTGTACAATGTAGGAAGGGAGGTGAGAGAGATAGGAGAGGGTGAGAAGTGGATGGTTATGGCTCTGGATAGGGACACTTGGAGCTGTGGTCAAGAACTTTAGAGATTTGTAGAGCCACAAAGATAGATATTATAATATACTAGCTGCTCAGAGCTCCTTCGTCGCTCTTCACATCTAGACGGGGGCTCCGCCCCCTGTACCCCCGTGTGGTACATAGTATTTGGTTGAAAGTAGTAAAAGGTTTTCATCCATTTTGTTTCAATCAATGTATAACATAAAACATTCATTTCTTATTGTGTGATTATTTAAAATATATTTTAATTTAATCAGTAAATTAATTATATATATTATTATTGAATATGTTATATCTATCTACTCGAAAGTTCTTGGCAGCTACAACCACATTTCTCCAAGTGTCCTTATCATGAGCCTCTGTTCCATCTCTCTTTCGTCATTCCCTGGTGTCCTCATCTTTGGCCCATAAATGCTGGGAAGAATCCTATTCTCAAATACTCTGAATCCACTCTCATCTCCTAAGATCATAGACCATGTCTCACACTCATATAATACAACAGACAAAATAATTGTTTTATATATTTTAATTTTCATTCCCTTTTATAATAATTTTGATGAGATAAGCCTCTTTACTGAATGATAACAGGCGTTTCCCGATTGCAACTTCGATTTAAATTCTTCTCAAATATTATTATCCTTCGTGATTACATTCAATTTTTCTACATATTCAAATTCTACATTTTGTATGTTAATACTGCTCCTGTTTGTTTCTAAATATATTTATTTATCATTATTAATTTCAAACCTCATCTCTTTTCCTACCTCGATTAATTTTTCCTCGCTATCTGTAATTGCAATTGCCGAATCTCCTATTATATTTAAGTCGTCTGGGTCACCTAATATTTTACAATTGATTTCCGCATCTTACTCTTTCTTTACTACCTTCAAGATATATTTTAAGATCAAAATTTTCAAATATAGAAAGAATAAATACAAAATAATTTAAGTTAAATATGATTTAAATATTTTATTATATTAATTAAAATGAGAACTTTTAGAATAAATTATTTAATTGAAATGATATTTGAATATTAGAATTTAAAATAAAAAGTTAAATATTATAATAATTCTTTGATTGCTAGTTATATACATTGTGTAAAATGAGTCCGCCAGTCAGTGGGCCACGCCTGGCCTGGCTCTTGAATGAACAACACGGAGAACTATATAAACTTTAAAAAATTAAATTCTGCGGTTATTGATTAGAATTAGATATTAATAAAATCTATAGCCTATGTTACCATAGAGATATATAAGAATATTGTGATGTAATTTCATAGAAATCGTTTCTTATTTTTTGATGTTCATAATTCTAAATTACCGGTAAAGTGTCGGTTAAGTAGGAAATTTCTTTTTTGTTTGTTTCTATGACAGCAAAAAAGTAAACAAATTACATACATACATACATACATACATACATACAAACACTCTCCTTTATATATATAGATTACTCTATTATTTTGTTTATTTCTTCATTTTATCCATAGCTAAATAGTGGTATGTTAAACACTGCATATAGGTAATTCCTCAAAAAATTCATCATTATACTATCTTTGTAATTACCTCTCAAACATTTTAAACTTTTTCAATCTACATTATATATTGATACATTATTTGTATTAATTTGTATTACATATAATTTTCTGTCTTTATACATTTATTTATTTTTTTAAAATTATCCTAATTTAAAGCCAATGAAGGCAATTATAATATATATTAATTGTTCTATGATTTTGTGTGTGTGTGATTTGTCCAATTAATTTAAAATATCCAATAAAATAATTATTTATTTTTTTTTTTACTAATTTCAAGCCTTGTTTTCAAATGAAACAACCGTAAAGAATATTTTACAACATCAATTCTACAAATAATAGTATTTAAAATCAATCAACCTTAAAAAAAATAGAAATGATTGCCAGATCCCTCCCTATCTCTCTCTCTCTCTCTCTCATTCTTTCTTTCATTTGAAGTTCTTAAATTAATTTTTTTTTTTGACACTTTTCAATTAAGTTGATGGACGTTAATGATGAATATTTCTCTAACATGAAATAAGTAGAAACCAAAAAGAGCAAAAAAATAATAAACATACCTAAATTAATTAATAAATTAGCACTGTTTTAGATTCATATTTTCCAAGTTAATTAATACTATTGCTACTTGTATATTTCTTTGAAGTTCTTTGAGTTTATTAAAAAATGGCATTTTAATTATTTTTTAAAAAGTGAGTTTAAAAGTATTAAAAAATTGATTTAATTTCTTTTTAATGAATTTAATAACTTTTAGTTATTATTGTCCCGAAACCATCATGCCTATTCTAAGCTCTTAAAATAATTCCAGAATCAATAAATTGCAGATAAATTTCAATTTGAGGAATATAAATAAAGTAGTTATAATTCAATTATATATTGAAACTCACAATTCAACATTAATCTCAATTAATTATCAAAAGTTATTTAAAAAAATCCCAAATATTTAATATCACTTATAAAAATGTTTTTTAATTATTTTGAACTTGAGATAAATATGAAAAATAAATTTATATAAGAAATTTTGGTAATTATATTACAGACGGGCCCAACAAGGTGGGTGGTTGAAACTTACTTTGAGGGGTTCCTTGAATGATTCTGAACAACTTTATATGCAACTTTTTTTATGATCTCTTTTAGTTTAATTAATAAAGTTTATTCATATTAAAGTCATTTAAACACATTTTCGGTTTTTTAAATTCGGTTTATTACCGACCGACGATAGTAAGGGAGGTATTGTTTTCACACCAAATTTCACATGTGGAGATTTTTACATATCTCCACGAATCAAGCATTTTCTTAACAGAAAAAAGTATTTTTAGCATGATGTCTGTCCGTCCGTCTGTCCGTCTGTCCGTATAGATGTGTACAGCCTGAACGGCTGAACGGATTTTGATGAAATTTGGTATTCTTACTTAATGCATCAGTGGGATGATTTGATCAACTTCTGGTGCAAATCCGGAAACCGGAAGTGGTAGTATTAGCGATCGACAATAGGAAGGGAAGGGTTATTTTCATACCAAATTTCACATGAGGAGATTTTTTACATATCATCACGAATCATTCACTTTGCATTGGTTTTATACTCGAGAAAAATCATCTTTATTAGTTTTTTCTTAATTAAAATTATATGACGTCATCCAGCCCTTCATGACGTCACAGCCTGGTCTTACATATATATTATAAATAAAATAAAATTAAAAATATTTATGTTATATCCATATCTGTTTTTTATTACATTAATAGATATATTAAAATTATTTGAAATTGTTTCTGTAGCTGGAAATTAATTTATTTAAAACCGTCGGACGGTTCGGACCTGGCCACAGGTCAACTTATTACCGACCGACGATAGTAAGGGAGGTATTGTTTTCACACCAAATTTCACATGTGGAGATTTTTACATATCTCCACGAATCATGCATCTTCTTAACAGAAAAAAGTATTTTTAGCATGATGTCTGTCCGTCCGTCTGTCCGTCCGTCCGTCCGTCCGTCCGTATAGATGTGTACAGCCTGAACGGCTCAACCGATTTTGATGAAATTTAGTATATTTACTTAATGCATCAGTGGGATGAATTGATCAACTTTTGGTGTAAATCCGGAAACCGGAAGTGGTCCGTCCGTCCGTCCGTCCGTCCGTCCGTCCGTCCGTATAGATGTGTACAGCCTGAACGGCTCAACCGATTTTGATGAAATTTGGTATATTTACTTAATGCATCAGTGGGATGAATTGATCAACTTTTGGTGCAAATCCGGAAACCGGAAGTGGTCCGTCCGTCCGTCCGTCCGTCAGTATAGATGTGTACAGCCTGAACGGCTCAACCGATTTTGATGAAATTTGGTATATTTACTTAATGCATCAGTGGGATGAATTGATCAACTTTTGGTACAAATCCGGAAACCGGAAGTGGTAGTATTAGCGATCGACGATAAGAAGGGAAGGGTTATTTTCGCACCAAATTTCACATAAGGAGATTTTTTTACATATCACCACGAATGTATTGGTTTTATCCTCGGGAAAAATCATCTTCATTATGTTTTTCTTAATTTAAAATTATATGACGTCACCCAGCCCTTCATGACGTCACAGCCTCGGGTAACGCCGGCTACTTCAGCTATATATTATAAATAAAATAAAATTAAAAATATTTATGTTATATCCATATCTGTTTTTTATTACATTAATAGATATATTAAAATTATTTGAAATTGTTTCTGTAGCTGGAAATTAATTTACTTCAAACCGTCGGTCGGTTCGGACCTGGCAACAGGTCAACTTATTTTATTTTAGAAATTGTTAGATTGATACTAAAGTCATTTAAACACTTTTTCAATATTATTAATTATAAAAACAAATTTTTTATTTTTATTAATGACTAATGTATGAATGTAACTATTTCTAAAATAAAATAAACCGAATTTAAAAAACCGAAAATGTGTTTAAATCAGTCAAAATGTCAACCTAAATATGGGAAATACACTGAAAAATTAATTACTTTTTATTAATTAAACTAAAAGAGATCATAAAAAAAAGTTGCATGTAAAGTTGTTCAGAATCATTCAAGGATCCCTTCAAAGTAAGTTCAACCACCCACCTTGTTGGGCCCGTCTGTAATATAATTACCGAAATTTTACATACCTTGCCTTACCTTATTATTTTTATTATTATATATATTATATATCTCTATTTTCATCATTTTTTTTTTATTATAATTTTTACTAGAATTACTCCGGTTACTTTAAAATGAATCAACTTTATTCAACTAATTAATATTCTTCTTTATTTCATTCATTTTCAATTTGAAATGTTACGGATGCACTATTGACAGATTATTTATATGTTATATGTAAATGAAAAATAAAATTCAAAAAAACTTGTTTTAATTATTCAAAGAAATAGTATATTAAAATTCTCAATTTATTCCTTTTTTCAACTGTCTAAATCTAAAAGTCTATAATTTCATAATTACAACTACAAATCTTCTCTTTCTTTGTTATTATGTAGATATATCAGATTATACTTATTATCGATCTCTTCTTTCTTTTTTTCTTAAAATTAGTATGTATTTATATACTTGTATGCAGTTTATCCTATTAATTAAACGTTATTTTTTTACATTTTTTTTATTTTATTTATATTTTTTATGATTCACAATTTATCATTAGAAAATATTTATTCAAATTTTAAATAATTATTACTATTTTAATAATATTTAAGTATTTTTGAGGGGTGTGGTTCATTTGATGATAAAAGATGATATTGAAATGATGATTTTTTTATGAACGAAATTCCCAAACGGCTTCTAGGCAATCAATTAAGTCCCTATTTGTCCACCATGCAATGGGAATCATCATCCATCATCTCTCGAGGTTTTCCAATGTCAATTAAAACAACAACCAACCAACCAACCAACCAAACAACCACTACTTGTTGAATAGCACAATCATCCAAATTTACAATTTAAGCTTGAATGGTTTGTTTTAACAGATCTATGATATTTTTATCTGATAGTTTTTCATAATATAATTAATCTAAATTTATCTAGATTTATTCACTATAAAAAAATAAAATAAAATAAAAAGAATAATAAGTTTCAATAAAATAGTTCTATTTTTCTTTCTTTCACCCTTAACCAATCGGGAATCAACCCCAATGTAATATTTAATAGAGAAAATATATATTTTATTATTTTAATAAAATTTAATCAAATTACTTAATTATTTTAAGTTGATTCTAATTTAACACATACATTTATTTTATTTATACAGCATTTTCTAGTAAGTATTATTCATATTAATAATTTTACTTTTGTTTTAAAATCTAATGTATATTGTATATATTATTAAATGATACAGGGTGGACCAAAAGTCCGGTAACATTTCAAATGGTTATAAAAAATACAAAAAGAGATATGAGAGAAAATGTATTTATTTATTATAAAAGTACAAAAATCAGGGTTTTATTTTTTAAAAATAACGTCGTCCAAATGTGCCCCTTGTTTAGTTTGGCACCCCCGTAACCTAGTGCGGAAATTTTCCATCACCGCCCGACAAGTGTTTGGAGAAATGTTCTGAATTTCCTCGCATATATTTTCTTTTAATTCTTCAATAGACTGAGGGTTGTTATTAAAAACTTTACTTTGTCAATTGGTGACAAACTCGGGCTGCGGGGTGGCGAGTTAATGTCACCTCTTTTGAATATGACTTTTTGCTCATAATTTTGGCCTGAACTGAACATGTGGTAATCAGAAGGCACTATGTTTGGTGAGTACACTGGGTGGGGCAGAACTTACTATTCGAGCTGCAAAAGGGTATCCATCACAACTCTGCACCGAGCGTTGTTCCGCAAGAGGATGAGCTGGCGTCGGTTACTCACTACTATTGCTGGTCTTTTTTTGCAACAATACGACGTTTAATTTGTTCGGTTGACCTCGGCAGACATCTGGAAGTTACAAATTATATAGTGTGACTTTCATTATTCATGATAATATAATTAAGAATAAATAATTAAAAGATAAAAAAAAAAATTATAAAACGTTTTTCTTGTTGTCTAAATATATATAAAAATATTTTATTCCTATAAGGATTAATAAGTTAATAGATTTTTATAATTTTTTGGGATTACTTATTGAAAATATTTTTTAATTTTAGCAATTCTCAAATGGAAATATTTTTATTTTTATTAATAATTTTAATAATATTAATAAAAATACTACCAGTAATAAAATACACACATCATTAACTTTATTCGCTAATTACATTTAATTGATTAATTATAATTCAATTACATTTCTTCCATACCATCTAGAAACACATTTAAATATCTACTAAAATATTCAGAAACCTAGTTCAAATTAAAGTTGATGAAAAATTTTGATTGAAATTTTTCATTTAAGAGAATAGTAAAGTTGATAAAAACGTTGTAATCGAAAAAACAGTTTAAATATCTGGAATTACTTAGATGCTACTCTTGAAAAACAAAGGTCTAAGAATATGAAAAAGGTAACTTATCTCGAGTGTCATAGACACCATTCCCTTGAATTTAAGGTGGAGTGCTGGCTTATGACAAATAGAGAAGGAAATTAGGCAGAATACAGTGGACAATGGCTTTAAGAAATTGATTTGCAGCATCTCATAGGGTGCAAGATGACATTAAAATTATAAACATAGAATACGGCGAGAAAATGACAAGAAAATGCTATTTTGTACTTAAGAGTTTGGGTTTGCTTGTTTATGATGCAGAGATTTTTTTTTTTCATAAATGAAGATGAAATAGAGAATTTCTACATAAAAAAAGAAAGATTTATTATTGACATTAATGATTTTAGTTACTAAAGTGCCCATAAACGGTCAATCATAATAATAATAATAATTGTTTCTTCATTTCGGTTAATTTCACACCCCACTTGTTTAACCAAATAATACTTATTATTATTATTTTTCAATTTGTAAGGAACTAATCGAGCCAAACGTTGGGCTGCCACTTTGTAAGGAGGACCGTTTCAAGTTGGGGTCACTTTGTAGACGATCCTCTTACGTTGGGTGCCAATTTATAAGGGGATCTAAGTATGGGGCACTTGTAATGACCCACGATGACCGTGAATTGTTAATTATGTTAAGTTATTGATGGGCGCCAACTTTGGATATCCCAAAGTATAAAATAGTGTTGAAAAATTAAGGGAAAAGGGAAAACACAATAATAATGTTCACATTAATTTACTTTAATTAAATAGATAAAAATTAACAAATTAAATATACAAATTTTAAATAGAAAAATAAGAAAATGTAATTCACTAATATCACTGGAATTAGCGGAAATAATTATCACAGGGGGTGATGATAAGGATTATACACAAATAATTATATCACGGGACGTGATAAGTATAGGTTATATCAGGATGATATCACTTGTTCGACTGTATCACAGGGTGTGATAAAAATGATTATGTACAAAATAATTATATCACGGGACGTGATAAATACCAGGTCATATCGGGATGATATCACTAGTTAAACTGTATCACAGGGTGTGATAATAAAAATGATTATATACAAAATAATTATATCACGGGACGTGATAAATACAGGTCATATCAGGATGATATCTCACTAGTTCCACTGTCCATTCTCAACTGTTAAAAAATATTAAAACTTGGAGGGATGGATCCTCCCCTTATGTCGAAATATATCTCTATATATATATTACATTTTAAGAATAATGCGACCAAATAACTTTGTTAAAAAAATAGGGGAATATAAAAAAAAAATAAACTAAAAAATAGATAAACAAAATAAAATGTATAATAAAAAAAAATAACTAAGAATATAAATACTTTGTCCGTTACATCCTCCCCCTCTGATTCCGAGGTCTTTTGATTGAGGGATCAGCCTTAGGAACGGACAATTTTTGGCCTTCCTCGCTTACTTAGAGGAACTACTGGAGTAGAACGCGTGTCGTGGCTTAGACGCAATGCTGATGTATGAGGGGGAACAAGTCCTTGAGTAAATAATTGTTTTTGAGTTTGTGGTGGCTCCATAACTCCTGGTGGGCCCCGATGGGCTCTCGGAGACCCCACCAGCTGTCTATATCGGACAGCAGGATCTTCTTTGCTGATATTGGTACCGTCCATGGGATCGACGGCCCTTTGCAGTCCATTCAAGCAACCGCCTGTGTTTATATGATGTTCAGCGAAAGCAGTTGGCTCTCCCCCTGGTTGAAAGACAGTTTCATGTTCTTTTAATAAATGGGCAAGTTTTATGTTCTGTTCCGCAGATAGCTGAATAGTGTTTTCAACAACAGTATTATTTTCTTCAGTGGTGCAGAGATTTTCTCGAATAAATTTGTATTTTCTCTTAGGATAATTATGAAAATACCAGCGATTGTTTCGCATATCTAATACTAAACCTGCTTTTCTGAGGAAGTCAAGACCTAATAGTGATCTATTTCCACTAACATTGGGTAGGAATATCATTTCTATATGTATTATTTTATTTTTGATTTTTACAGGAACTGTAGCTAATAACACGGAATGTATACGCTTTTTCCCGTCAGCTAGAGTTAAGGAAAGTTTTTCTACTTTAAAATGTTCTCCTCGTTGTCTTAAATAGCTGAGAAGACGCTGACCGCCAATTGAGCGAGTGGCCCCGCTGTCAACGCAAATAGAACCAGAAGCTTCATAGATGGAGGCTTCTATTAGAGCGAGTTTAGTATCTCCATTTGTAGTGACGTCACACTGCAAGGCTTGTGCGTTGGTAATTTCCTGCTTCGGATTGCAAGTTAGACACCTAGGTTTGGTGACTCCTGGAGTTCCGCAGCCGTAGCAACGAATTATTGAAGAGTCAGTCTCTTCTTTTTGTTTTTCACGAGGTTGTGAGTTTCTAATGGGTTTCCGATCATAATATTTCGATTTAGGGGGTTCGATAGATTTATTTGAAGTAATAGTTTTTGAAAATGGGGCCCTTAAGTTATCATAGGAGTCGAATTTTTCTGCGAGATCGAGGGGATCTACCAATGTTTCCCAAGAGTCGAGGAAGTGATCTTTGCATTCGGATGAACACTTTCTCTTCATTTGATCAGCTAGGATCAAATTTTTAAGTTGATCAAAATTTTCAATTTTTAGATCGGATAGCCAGGATTCTAGATAACCGCGTAGATTGAAGTAAAAATCTTTCCAAGTGTTTTCCGATGTCTTCTTGGAGGTGGAGAAAAGTTTTCTTATTTTATCCGTAGTTAATTTAAATCGGTGAAGTAGGAGCTTCTTAATATGTTGATAGTCTTGGGCGACTTCATTTGGTTCTCTAATTATTAGAGTGGTAATATCTGTGGGTAAGACCGAAATAAGATAAGTGACCCATGCATCCTCAGATATGCCAAGAAAATTCATTTGTCTTTCGAAAAGACGCAGATACGTATTAATATCGTCATCGTTAATTTTAAATAGAGGTAAGAATTTCAATATATCTACTTTCGGTTGAAGTGGGGTTGGTGATTCTACCTGGTTCACTACGGTTTGAATTCGGAGTTTCTCTAGTTCAAATTGTCTTTCCTTCTCCTTTTCTCTTTCTTCTCTGTCCCTTTCTAATTTCTCCCTTTCTCTTTCTTCTTTTTCCTTCCTATCCTCTATGATGGTCATAAGTAATTCCCGTGTAAGGTCTTCATCATAATCAGGCAATGACGTGATGTCATTTTTTATATCGATCCTACGAGAATCTAAATTCATAACTATTCCTAATTCCTGTGCTAAAAGGATAAGATCCTCCTTTTTCCCTTTGCCGAAAAATGACATTTTTAATAGGATAATTAAATTTAATGTTAACCAAAGAGAAAAAAAATTAATTAATTAATCAAAATTAAAAGTTATTTAGTCGCGTACAATTGAATTATACAATGTTTAATTATAAAATACGATAATTGTAATATAATTTAAAAATATATAAAAGTATTTAAATATTTGAAAATATAGTGATATTTTATCAATTTTATTAATTCATTAATTTAAATATAATGTAGTAGAATAAAATTAAAGTTTAAAAAAAAAAATTTTTACAAATTAAACATATAAATTAATTGATTATAATTAATAATAATATTAATATATTCAAACTATTTTTATTGAATTAGAATTAAATAGATAAATATTCTATTTGTTAGATAAATGTGAAAATTAAAAATAAAAAAAATAATTAACAAGTGTTAAATATATTATTATAATAGACAAGGAGATATGATTTATTTAAATTTAAAGTATAAAAGTAAAAGTTTTAAATTTTTATTTTATTAATTAAATATTAAATTGTACTATAAGTCCGTTGAGATGAAAACGTAATGATACTGCTCACCAAAGATGAATGTACTTTTCTCAGGAGCCGTGGTGTACTAATCGGGCTTCAAGTTGGGCTGCCACTTTGTAAGGAACTAATCGAGCCAAACGTTGGGCTGCCACTTTGTAAGGAGGACCGTTTCAAGTTGGGGTCACTTTGTAGACGATCCTCTTACGTTGGGTGCCAATTTATAAGGGGATCTAAGTATGGGGCACTTGTAATGACCCACGATGACCGTGAATTGTTAATTATGTTAAGTTATTGATGGGCGCCAACTTTGGATATCCCAAAGTATAAAATAGTGTTGAAAAATTAAGGGAAAAGGGAAAACACAATAATAATGTTCACATTAATTTACTTTAATTAAATAGATAAAAATTAACAAATTAAATATACAAATTTTAAATAGAAAAATAAGAAAATGTAATTCACTAATATCACTGGAATTAGCGGAAATAATTATCACAGGGGGTGATGATAAGGATTATACACAAATAATTATATCACGGGACGTGATAAGTATAGGTTATATCAGGATGATATCACTTGTTCGACTGTATCACAGGGTGTGATAAAAATGATTATGTACAAAATAATTATATCACGGGACGTGATAAATACCAGGTCATATCGGGATGATATCACTAGTTAAACTGTATCACAGGGTGTGATAATAAAAATGATTATATACAAAATAATTATATCACGGGACGTGATAAATACAGGTCATATCAGGATGATATCTCACTAGTTCCACTGTCCATTCTCAACTGTTAAAAAATATTAAAACTTGGAGGGATGGATCCTCCCCTTATGTCGAAATATATCTCTATATATATATTACATTTTAAGAATAATGCGACCAAATAACTTTGTTAAAAAAATAGGGGAATATAAAAAAAAAATAAACTAAAAAATAGATAAACAAAATAAAATGTATAATAAAAAAAAATAACTAAGAATATAAATACTTTGTCCGTTACAAATTTAATTTATTTTATAATAAATAATGTTAACGATCTTAAAAAATAAATAAAAAAAAAAAAACAAAAATAAATTTCTAATTTAACCTTTCTAAATTGCAGCAATGAATCGATGTCTTTTGTCGGTACCTCGTTTTTCAATTCGACGTATATTTCATCAGAGGTGTTTCTGCTTGTGCTGCCTCTTGTTATTGGTTAACCTTTTCCAATGGGCTGGGCAACCTCTCTCCCCTCTCTACCTTCCTCAAAAACAGTTCCCTTCCTCCTCTCCCTACACCCTTCTCATTCCATATCAAACTCAATTCGATAATTAATGAACGGCTTTGACACTTGTTGGGTCTGGTGCTGCTGTCAGAATTTTATCTAAGTAAAATCTCTCTTAGAAAAAAAAAAAGATAGACACAGACTCTTACATGACAAGAATTAACTCTCAACCATTCATATTCAAAAATTAACTAATGAGAGTGCACATTACAATTTTAAATATTCTGAAGTTTATACTACTACTATGTTTCCATTTGAAAAAATCTGGAGTGTCTCCAATCGACTATCTCGCAAATTTAAATTGGATTAATTATAACATATATTTTATTTAAATTAAGTTATAAATTTTAAAATTATTGAATAATATTATTAATATTAATCCAGCGTGTATTTGGCTCTTTGTTGATAGCACCACGTCACGTTTTGGCGCGTGATTTGCAGTCGTGCTAAAAAATTAATTTCGGTACTTTAAGCGATTCAATCAAACTGAAATTCTAATATATAGCAATTTTATACAATTTTTAATCATGTGAAAAACTATCAAACATATTTTTTTATTTTTACGGTCACTTTAGAGGAATAAAGATGAAAACATGGTAGGTGAGGATTTCTCTAAAGTTGATAGAAAACTACGAATTTTGAATAATAACTGTGTACCAAATCTCATGATTCTAGCTCAAACTGCATAATCTTATCTACACACACACACATACAGAGAGAGAGAGACATTTTTCTCAGCCTTAGTGAAAATAACTCACGAACCTTCAAAACGTATAAAAACATCAAAATCTCGACAAAGAAAATTATCTATCTCTCTCTCTGGCGAAATAGTAAAAATAATATTGATATCGGAAAAATAATGAAAAAAATCAGAAAAATTTTAAGAACCCTCTCTAACTTAAAATTTTATACTCGTATATAAAAATTTGTTTTCGTTGTATTGAGATTTTAGACTTATTTGAAAAGTTTAATGTAATTAAGTTAATTCTTTTTTGTTTTATCAAATTTTCATATATGCAAATAATAACTCCATGTAAAGATTCAAAATTTATATCTCAGTCTATTTAATCTAAACTCCGATAATTTTTTTTACATATTTTCAAAATACCTATATGGAATAATATTTTTGGATTGCATATTATTATAATATTTTTATATATAATATATATAAAATTTAATTTTCATATTTTTTTTAATTTCCTTTTTTTTAATTAATTTTCTATGTAAATTACAATTTTTAATATTTAATATTTGAATAAAATTCATAAGATTTTATATTCATATATATTTTGGAAGAATATGATCCCTTAGAGATCGGCTTTGAAAGTAGTAGGGGGGTTAAGAATGAGTGAGAAGAGATAAGGTCTGTTTAGACAAGTTAATTGAAAATTTCAAGAAGAGCTTTTAAAAAGTTTCCTTGGTAAGAGATAGGCTGGAGAAGGAGGGGGTGGGATCAATGTTTATTCTTTCTAACTTGTTTAATTACTCAAATAGGGATGGTGGAAAATGGTTGGTTGAAAAAAGGGTAAGTTAATTTTTGGAAAATTTATTCTTTCTATTACATTAAAAGAAGTAAAGAACACTAATATAAAATATTTTAATATTTGAAATATGTTTCAAGAAAAAAATGATTTTAAATTTTGGTTTTTCTTTATCTGTGAAATTACAATTTAAATCAAATTGAAGGGTGACTTTAGGACATAGTTTAGTACACAGTTTTTCAATCTATTAAGTGATATCTTTTCATAGCATTGACTTTTTTTAATATAAAAAATTCGGGAGTGTCCTCCCCTACTTTCCCGCATATAAATAGGTAATTAGGTTATTATTATTATGTTTTAACAACAATAAAAATAAACAAACTAATTAATTTAAATTATAAAGTAAAATGGTTTAACACTATTATATACAGGGTGCTTCAAAAAAATGTATACACACTTTGAACTTCCATAGAAAATTTATTTACCGTTCTACAAAGTTAAATTTCAGGAAAATAGAAAGCTGAAAGTCCAATGTAAATGAAACATAAATAACAAATGTTAATATTGTTCAAATTGGTGACCTGAAGCATCAATACAATTCTGAGTACGAGTCACCACTGATTCTGTACATCGTATCAAAACGTCCAATGAGATTTCTCTACACACTGCTTGAATCTCATTCCAAAGAATGTCTAGGTTACGTGGTTTACGTTTGTACACCTCATCTTTTACTGTGCCCCACAAGAAGAAATCCAGTGGTGTAAGGTCTGGAGAGCGTGCTGGAAACTCGAAGAAATAATTACTGATTCTTGCCTCTCTTCAGAATGCGTAGCACGCTGCTAGCACTTACATCACTTTCACGTGCCCCTTGCCTTGAAGATTTGTTAGGAGAGCGTTGAAACAGTTCCAAAACTACAATAGTTTAAAGTGTGTATACATTTTTTTGAAGCACCCTGTATATTTATAATTTACACCTAACGCTACTTGTATAGGTAAAATGTCACTTCCGGTAGTCAGATCATGATGAAATTTGGTATCTGAATTTTTTTCATATTTTTAAATCTATATACAAAATAGGAAGCAAATAGCTCGAAGCAAACTGGTACTTTACTTGAAAGGTAAACGCAACCAGTGTAGGTAAAGTACCACTTCCGGTTAACCGATTTTGACAAAATTTTGATAGAAATCTACAAACTGTGAATAATATCGGTGTACCAAATTTCGAAGTCCTAGCTTGATTAGTTTTTGAGTAAATTTGCTCATAGACATTACAAACATACATACATACATACATACACACACAGACATAATTCGAAAAATGTTATTTTCCGACTCAGGGAGGTCTAAAACGTCAAGATCTATCGAAATCTCGAAGTCGAAATTTTTGACGATTCCAATACTTCCCTTAAGTATACGAAGTATGCAGGAAAGTAAAAATCATGAATAATAGTTTTAAGGGAAAAATCACTAAAACATTTTTGAGAAAACGTAATTAAAATAAATATATTTGTATTAATTTATTAGGAAATCTTATCTTATTCTATCTTGAAGGATTCTGAAGGCGTTTAAGGTTTAATAAAATAGAAGTGAAAGTCAAATCCGACTTAATGTTAAAATAAATATATACACTATTATTATTTTATAACAGATGGATAATAGAAAATCAAAAACAATAAATAAAGAAATTAGTTTAACATTAAAAAAAAGTAGGAATAGATAATAAAATACCTCAATATAAAAATGTTAATTAAAGAATTGAATCATATATATATATAATATAATAGAATAATATAATATTGAAAATTGAATTTATTTCTTATCTTGATAATATATATTAATAAAATGCAAATGTTATGGGAGAAAAATAACATGTTTTTATATATGTATGTAGGCTAGAATTGATGTAAAATATAGAGAAAAAAATAGGAATTAGAATAGAAAGAGACCACTCTCTATCAGGGCCGTCCTAAGATATTCGGCGCCCGTGGGCTTCTAAAATTTTGCGCCCCTTTTTATAAGAAATTACACAGAATGGTTAGAAAAACAGATATGTATTTTGAATATCCATGATTAAAATCTTTAAAGTGATGTCACTCCGGGTTGGAGGCGACTATAAAACTACTACTTACCAATAAGAAAAAATATATAAACGAATAAAAAATGTCGCCCCCAGAAGGCTTGCGCCCTAGGGCTATAGCAAAATTAGCCCTGTGGTTAGGGTGGCCTTACTCTCTATTCTAATAAGAAAAAAAAAATTATAATTTAATTTGATTCAATTTAATATTATTAATAGTATGATAATAAATAGGAATTTATTTTTTTAAATATGTAAGTGTTTATAGTTTATAGATTTAATAAATAAATATGCATTTTTGCTGAATAATAATTTTTTTAAGTAGTTCATAACACTTTATATTTTATATCTATTATAAGCATACAAGTATATATATTTAATATAAATATCCAGTCTTCTCAAAATAATTAAAGTTTATTTTACAAGGAAACGAAAGGCAGATCACTTAGCCTAGAAGATTAGTGAGTAATATTTATTTAGGGTAGTTTTATGTAAACGAAAAATGGCATGACAATAAAGGAATTGTATGGAGGTGTTAGGAAAGGGAAATTTGAAAAAAAGTAGTTCCAACTGTCAAACATTTCAATAATGCCAGATAGATTAGTAATAATCAATTATTTATTAATGTTCAATCCCTCAGAATTAGGCATCACTAAGCCACTGTTTAAACATAAAAACAGTTTACCAATTATATTTAATTTTTAATTAAATGGGGTTTATCTTTCAACTAATTTGGTTTTGGGGAAGGAGAGAGAGACGTGATTTACAATTTTTACATATTTTTATATTCCATCCTCTCAAAAATACAATTTATCATAATAAAAAAGCAACCGTCTATTTTTTTATTATTATTTAAATTATTACTCAATTTATTATATATATTATTAAATAATAGTAATTAAGTATAGAATCATTGAATTATTTTATTTTAAATATGAAAAAAGGAATGTTTTAGACTTGATTAAAAATGAATTTCACCTGAGGGAGAAAAAGATAATAAATGAATTTCTCTCTCTTTCTCTCTATACTTATAGTATAATATATTGTATATAATTTATTAATTATATATATATGTGTGTTTAAATAAAATCACTACTAATAACTATGTGTATAGCTGGCTATTTAAAACTAACATTTAAAAGATTTATCGCTTACATTCAATTCTTACTTACTTTTTTATATTTATATTTATTACCATCATTTAAGTATTAATTACATTTTAAAGATAGAAACAATTTTAACTTAAAAAACTAATTTCAATTTTATCAAAAGGACCATTTATAACATTAATTATTTGTTTAAATAATAAGAACAACATTATATATATATATATATATGTTCATGTATATATAAACAAATTAACATTCACTAACATTCACATTTTTTTTAATCATTTGATGATAATCCGCTTTTAAATTTCCATTTAAATATTTTTTTTTTACCTTAAATCTTTTCAACACGTTTAGGAAGATATTTTTTTCTTTTTCAATGTTTTTAACATGCATTTAAAACAAGATTTCTAAGTTAATTAAGTGTATACAAAATCTTTGGTATGTTATTTTTAAAATAGCAAAAACTTTTAAGACTACTGATAATAAATATTCACTATACCATATATTTATATTATATTTGTAGAATAATATATTATTTATATTTATATGTAGAATAATATATTATTGTATTTATATATAATAATTTCTATGATTTATTTATTTTTATCCTGAACTGAATTAATGTGATTTTAAAATACATTGTGTGATTTCTAAAAAAAATAAAATAATAATTATTATATTTATTAAAAATATTCTAAAAATTCTCATTTTAATTAATTTAATATTATATTTTGTTTATCTAATGTTTTAATTGAAATTCTTTAATTATTATTTTATATGAATATCAATTCAAGAAATAATTTTTTTTTTAAAAATATCATATTATGTTTAGTGAAGGAAAAAAAGTAAACGATAGAGTGGCGGTGTTGTCGGGCAACAGATGGATTCCCCTGCGTTTTCCGACACGTTTCAACGTTTTGATTAGGATATTAACAGTTAATTATTATTTATTTAAGAAAAAAAAAATAATTAAAATTCCTTTCTTATAAAGATCTGTACATATCGATGCTTCTTCTTAAAAACAATTAGAATTTCATAAAAATCCTGGGATAATTTTAAGATCACGAAGAAATATAATATACAATTTTTGCTAGTATAATCAAATATAGTGGATAAATAAATTTTTAATACAGATATATACATATATGTAAATTGATCTATACGAATAAACAGAGCGATTTAGATAAATCTCCATATAGTTTAATTTTTAGTTTGATCTAAAATGTTTAGGTATATTGATTTATTAAATATTACTTATATATAATATTAATATTCTAAATCTATAATTATAATAATAATTCCATAAATCTATCTTTAACATTTTTTTTCGACTTTTATGATATTTAAATTATATAATTATTAATATTTTGACAGAGTCATATTATATCCACGATTTATTTATTTAATTATAATAATACTTATTTTTCAATTTATTTTTTTTTATTTTATTATTTCCATATTACTTTGGTCTTTTTTTTATCAATATCTTTCGAACCCACATTTTCTAGTCACTATATATTTCGACCATCTAATTCTATACTCTTCTAAATTAATGTTTTTTTTTATTTCATCACCAATCTTTCTCTCTCTTCTGTCATTCAAGTCAAGAAAGGAAAAGATAAAATTTCAAGGTGTGGGATGAATACGGTAAAATAAAAAAAAAAAAGATCAAATAAAATTATCTTACTATTCCCCTATTTACATCAATAAATTTATTTTCTCTCCATCTCTCTTTATTTTAATGCTTTTCTTTTTCTCTCACCTATACTACATACTTGGTCTATTATCTATTCAACCAATTCGTGTTTATTATTTTATTTTCAAAAGTGATGTTGTGATGTTATCATTTGTCGAGAGATGTATGACTGTTCGTTGGTGGCCTCCAACACCTTCTAATATTGTACAAGCGTCAGAGTTGGAGTATAGGATGGCTCAAATTCAAGGTAATCAGATTAAAAAAAAGTGAATGTATCTTATTTATATATAAATACTATATAACACTAGAACTCATGATTTTTTTCATTCTATTTCCTTACTAACTTTAATTGATTCCATTCATCAAGGATATTTAAATAACTAGATATTAAGAACATTAAATTATAATAGGCTATGGAATTTACAACAAAAAAAAGTGTAAGAACTTAATTAACGTTAACATAAAATAAAATATTTTCTTTAATAATTGTATTAAAAGAGAGCATCAAAAAATATTTTGAAAAATTCTTAGATACCAGCACGTCATGAAGAACCTAAATCTTTATAGAACTTTTTTTTTTTAAATAAGATTGGGAACAGATAATCTGCCTTTTTTTAAATTTTACACACAGGGTTGGTTCTCTTACTTGACATCCTACAGATATGTAATATATGCTATATATTAGATGTTATTTATTTTTACTACCAGAGATAGAATTGCGATCACGAAAATTTTCGATATTGAGATTTTTATGTTCTATACGTTTTAGAGGTTCCTGAGTCATTTTCACTAAGGCTGAGAAAAATGTCTGTCTGTGTGTGTTTAAGCTGAAATAATGAAATTTGGTACACGGGCATTATTCAAAATTCGTAGTTTTCTATCAACTTTTGAGAAATGAAGCTCAACCGGAAGAGGGTCATTACCTACCACGTTTTGATTTTTTTTCCTCTAAAAGTCTAAAGTGACCGTAAAAATAAAGATATACATTTGATAGTTTTTCACAAGATTAAAAATTGTATAAAACTTTTATATATAGAATTTCAGCTTGATTGAATCGCTGAAAGTACCGGAATTAATTTTTTAACACTGCAAAACAAGCGCCAGCACGTGCCGTGTTGCCAAACACGCGCTTATTTATTAATTTTAATTTATAATTTAATTAATTAAATTTAATTTAAATCTAATATATGTTAATTAATCCAATTCAACTTGCGAGATAGTCTAGTGGAGACACTCCAGCTTATTTATTTTTTTAACTGGGCATCCCTTATTGCTACATGTCTTTACGTACATGCCTGTGATCACTTGTTCATATTGATTTAATCAGACTATAAAGGTATTTGTTAATTTAATGCTTCTTCATGGCTCGATCAATATACCATCTTCTCAACAGGGTTTTTGTTAAAATAAATTTTTCATTTCTTTCTTTCTTTATTTCCATTTTTTTATGTTTTTTGTGAACAATTCAAATGTCTTTGTATAAAGTATTCTCTCTTTTGTTACTGTTGAGCTGTCATAGAATTTTGTTGAATTTTTCCTATTGAATCTCCTGTAGTGCTACTAGATCAAACATGTAATTCTTCAATATTGATTGCAGCATCTTTTTTATGATCCTGGGAATATTTCATTATCCAAAACACAATCCATTTTTTTGCTGAAGTCGAAATCCGTTAAATCCATCTTTGATCTGATTCTGATTGTTGAGGATTTTATCCTTTTTCCTTTTTACTGAGTTAGTGGCACGCTGCACTCCCTCTTAAGAGGATCGTCGTTTTTTATTGTAAAAGTCAGAAGACTCGTTTGTACCCCTTTCCTTCAGCCGCCTAATGACCGCAATAAAATATAAATCCTATACTTAGAGAAAAGTTTTTTCTGTTATAACCCCAATAATTGAATTTAAAATGTGTTAAACAAATAATATTTCGACATTTTATATTATATTCTATAAAAATTTAATAATATAATTTAATAATATAATAATTTGAATATTGTATTTTTAATTAATTTGATTTTCTTATACTATATGATATTTAATTTCTTATTATTAATTAAAGTTTAACAGTTATTATATTAAATTATTATATTATTATTATTTAAATTAAAATTCAATTATGCTGAATTTATTCAAATCTTTTGAGAAATATAATCTAATTTTTACATTTATATAATAAAAATCAGTTTTATGATGTTTTGGATTTTCTTTTACAAATTATTTCAATTAAACCACTTTGTTATAGCATGCTCTAATAGTTTTGAAAAGAACATAAATATATATCTTTATGCGGTTTTTGTGACTTTTACTTTAATTAAAGAATTTTTTATGCAATTGTTTTAAAAATTTATTTTAAAACTTTTTTACATTCAAATTAATTTTCTTTTATTTTTTTGTGTAAATATTAAAGGTCATTTTGATTAAAGACTTTTAGTTAATATATATCTCTTTCTTGAATATACCTTTTTAATTCATATATTAAAGATTAAATTATTTAAATATAATATTTCACACAAAAGTTTAAAATTAAATATAAACTTTTTTCATTATTTTAATGTTTTTCTTTAAAAATGTATTTATTAATTATTATAGACTATGTCTTCATAGTATTATATTTAATTTTATTTATTAATTATATCGGTGTAAAAATAATTTTAATATTTTTTCTTTTTATAATTTTTTGATCGTTTCTTTAGAATCAAAATAAGACTATTCTTATAATATTCCTAATCATAATAATAAACAATAAAAATTTATTATTTTAATAAATAAATTTTTAAAATTATTAACATTCATTTTACCTTAAGGTAAGTGTCCACTTGAGACAAATTCTCGAGAGAAAGTCTCGAGATTAGTTCCGAAGTGTTGTCCATTTGAGATCACTTGCGCTCTCGAGACAGCATTTGGAGACTCGACAGTCACTGCAGTCTCGAGATCGGAAAATTTTGTGTACACTTGAGAGCTTACTCTCAAGTCTCAGTCGATTCTGTGACTTGGGTGTTAGTTTTGAGATTAATTTCTTTCAAAATGGATTCACGGCAAATCTTAGCCTTTCTAATTGTGCGTAAAATTATGAAAAAACGGGAAGTGAAAAAAAAGGCGTGTTATGGATCTTTCGCTGAATTTCATTTCCACTGCAATTTTCAAATTTCGAAGCAAATTCTTCGTACATTGCCATTTTTTTTCGCGATTTCTATAAAGTTTATGTTTTACATTCCATAAAAACTCTTTCTCCTCATAAAGTTCGATTAATTTAAACACTTCCTCGTCAGTCCACTCGCGCTTATCATTCATTTTTTAAAAAATTGATTTGTAATTTAAATTAAAGAAATATTTTAAATAAGCGGGAGTGTCCTCCCCTAGACTTTCCCGCATATAAATAGGTATAAAGAGTTGTCAATGAATATTTAGAATGTGTAAACTTGGTATTGATAAAGAGCCAGTTCGTATTAGTTTATTGGTGTCAAATTTGATATTTGGTAACATTTATATATATATATATTAGGGGCAGCATGGCTGAGTGGGTAGAGTACTAGATTTCTACACAGGAAGCCTGAGTTCGAATCCCAGCATAGAACTCAAGATTTTATATTTATTTAATTAATAAATAAATATAAAAATTTAATTCAATTTAACAACGGCTGCCCCACCGAAGAAGGCAAGGGGAAACCACTTCGGTCAAATTTCCCCATGAACACCCTATGACTCCTGTGGAGTTATTAGGGCCACGACACTTCCGCTAGGAAGTTATCGACAACGAAGAAGAAGATATATATATATATATATATATATATATATATAGAATAAAGTTCTACTTCCGGTTAACTGATATTTTAAATGTAAAAAAAACAGATATGGATATAATATAAATATTTTTAATTTTATTTTATTTATAATATATAAGGGCTGGCTGTGACGTCATAAAGTGCGGGGTGACGTCATATAATTTTAAATTAAGAAAAAACTAATGAAGATGATTTTTCTCGTGGATAAAACCAATACAAAGTGCATAACACGTGGAGATATGCCCTCACGTGAAATTTGATATGAAAATAACCCTTCACTTCCTCTCTTCGATCGGCAATACTAGCACTTCCGGTTTCCAGATTTGCACCAAAAGCTGATCAATTCATCCTACTGATGTATTAAGTAAATATACCAAATTTCATCAAAATCCGTTGAGCCGTTCAGGCTGTACACATCTATACGGACGGACAGACAGACGGACGGACAGACATCATGCTAAAAATAATTTTTTCTGTTAAGAAAATGCATTCGTGGAGATATGTACCTAAAAATATCCATAGGTGAAATTTGGTGTGAAAACAATACCTCCCTTACTATCGTCGGTCGGTAAAAAAGAAACGCTACTTGTATAGGTAAAATGTCACTTCCGGTAGTCAGATCATGATGAAATTTGGTATCTCAATTTTTTTCATATTTTTAAATCTATATACAAAATATGAAGCAAATATCTCGAAGCAAACTGGTACTTTACTTGAAAGGTAAACGCAACCAGTGTAGGTAAAGTACCACTTCCGGTTAACCGATTTTGACGAAATTTTGATAGAAATCTACAAACTGTGAATAATATCGGTGTACCAAATTTCGAAGTCCTAGCTTGATTAGTTTTTGAGTAAATTTGCTTACATACATTACATACATACATACATACATACATACATACATACACACACACAGACATAATTCGAAAAATGGTATTTTCCGACTCAGGGAGGTCTAAAACGTCAAGATCTATCGAAATCTCGAAGTCGAAATTTTTGACGATTCCAATACTTCCCTTAAGGTAAGTGTCCACTTGAGACAAATTCTCGAGAGAAAGTCTCGAGATTAGTTCCGAAGTGTTGTCCATTTGAGATCACTTGCGCTCTCGAGACAGCATTTGGAGACTCGACAGTCACTGCAGTCTCGAGATCGGAAAATTTTGTGTACACTTGAGAGCTTACTCTCAAGTCTCAGTCGATTCTGTGACTTGGTTGTTAGTTTTGAGATTAAGTTTTGAGATTTAATTTTCAAATTTCGAAGCAAATTCTTCGTACATTGCCATTTTTTTTCGCGATTTCTATAAAGTTTATGTTTTACATTCCATAAAAACTCTTTCTCCTCATAAAGTTCGATTAATTTAAACACTTCCTCGTCAGTCCACTCGCGCTTATCATTCATTTTTACCGACCAACGATAGTAAGGGAGGTATTGTTTTCACACCAAATTTCACATGTGGAGATTTTTACATATCTCCACGAATCATGCATTTTCTAAACAGAAAAAGGTATTTTTAGCATGATGTCTGTCCGTCTGTGTGGATGTGTACAGCCTGGATGGCTCAACCGATTTTGATGAAATTTGGTATATTTACTTAATGCATCATTGGGATGAATTGATCAACTTTTGGTGCAAATCCGGAAACCGGAAGTGGTAGTATTAGCGATCGACGAAAGGAAGGGAAGGGTTATTTTCACACCAACTTTCACATGAGGAGGTTTTTATATATATCACCACGAATGTATTGGTTTTATCCTCGGGAAAAATCATCTTCATTATGTTTTTCTTAATTTAAAATTATATGACGTCACCCAGCCCTTCATGACGTCACAGCCTCGGCTAACGCCGGCTACTTTAGCTATATATTATAAATAAAATAAAATTACAAATATTTATGTTCTATCCATATCTGTTTGTTATTACATTAATAGATATATTAAAATTATTTGAAATTGTTTCTGTAGCTGGAAATTAATTTATTTCAAACCGTCGGTCGGTTCGGACCTGGCCACAGGTCAACTTATTTAAAAAATTGATTTGTAATTTAAATTAAAGAAATATTTTAAATAAAAAGTATCGAGACCGACTCTCAGCTCTTCCAACATTGACGGAAGACTGGTGACTAAATCTCGTGAGCAGGAATGATCATGTCCACTTGTGACAAGTGCAGTGTCTGATACTTGTATAGGCTTGTCTCTGAGAGCGCTCTCAGGCACACATACATTTGAGAGTCTTGTCTCGATATCAGTCTCGAGACCAATTTGTCTCAAGTGGACACTTACCTTTATACGAAGTATGCGTGAAAGTAATAAAAAGTATCGAGACCGACTCTCAGCTCTTCCAACATTGACGGAAGACTGGTGACTAAATCTCGTGAGCAGGAATGATCATGTCCACTTGTGACAAGTGCAGTGTCTGATACTTGTATAGGCTTGTCTCTGAGAGCGCTCTCAGGCACACATACATTTGAGAGTCTTGTCTCGAGAGCAGTCTCGAGACCAATTTGTCTCAAGTGGACACTTACCTTTAGGCAGTTAAGAATACTTTCTACAATTTTAAACAAAACAATGGATAAATAAATAAAAATAAATTATATTTGATATTTAAATAAATCAAATCAAAGAAAAAAAGGGATAAAAAAGTATTTATTAAAAAAAAAATGAAAGATATAAAATGTAAATGAAACAGATCTAAGAATCAGTTACAAAATATCATGAAACATTAAACATTGACAATGATTTATATTTTTGAGTTGTGACGAAAAAAAAAAATTTTTATTTCTAATGTCTAAGAAAATTTATTTTTTATATGCAAAGAAAATTTACAATGACTATATTCCAAAATTTATATATTGAAGTAAATCACAAACACCTGGATGCATTAAAAAACAACAGCACCAATATATTATATTTATAATACATGTATAATAAATCTTTTTCACTTTTAAAGATTTTTATATTATTATATCGTATAATAATAGGCAGTTTATAGTAGGAATTTTGGATTGAAGAAGGGGGAGGGGAGTGAAACGTTTACTTTGGATTAATTTTAAGAGGAAGAAACCGAAACCGTACACTTTTATTATGTTACAAAACAAAAATTACATAAATTTAAAATCAAAACAATATTCAGTTATTTACTTAATATAGGACAATGTTCGTTAAAGAAATGCAAGTTTGAAATTTTACTGTGATTTACCATCAAAAAGAACAAATCTTAAATTTGTTTATTGCCTTTAAGCTTGCATTTTAAATGAATGTAAAAAAAATTTGAATTGAATTGTATAAATATAACAAAAAACAAACTAAAATTAAATTGAAATGTATAAAGAATAAATGTTACGACAGATTTTAGTATTTGAAAGGATCGCTAAGTTGTTTTGGTCCTGGTGATTCTTTCTATTGTCCCATCTAGAGACCGTCTGGTCAACAGCCAACCTTGCCTTGTTCATGGCCTTTAAGCACTTCTCGTCGGGCTCCTGTTGTAAAAAGCACGTAGACGTAGGATGGAAGGAAGATAAAACTAATATGTTTATAATCTTCAGTTTGTGACTTCTTAACCTTTCAGTCCATATGCACATTAAAATTCTAATATTATTTTTAAATTCCTAAGAAGTCGCATTTATACATTTTAATTGAAATAATATTTTAATAATATAACTAATATAAAAATTATAATTTTTCCTATACAAAAAATGAGTTAAATAAAGCATCTAAATTGAAATAAATTTTTTTAAAAAAATTTATTTTAATTTCCACCTTGAAGCATTGCTTTTAGGAAATAAAAAAAGGTTACTATAGATATACGAGGGTTGTGTACATTCGATTATCGAATTTTTTTTGTTATGTTGTTAAACATGTGTTTCACATATGTTGACATTATCAGCCATTTTGGATTAGTAGTTTGTTTTTGATAACTGAAAAAGTTAGTCACGTTTTTGGGTGTTCTTCGATTTTTTACTTAAAAAATGGATCAATGAATCTGTATTAAATTTTGCGTTAAAAATGGAATAAAGTGCTCAAACGCACTTAAAATGTTGACTGTGGCATTCGGAGGGTCTACTTTGTCTCAAAAATATGTTTATAAGTGGAGTTCAAAGCACACCAATTTCGATCAAATGTTAAGGTTTTGCTAACTCTTTTCTTCGATTACAATGGCGTGGTGCATCATGAGTTCTTTCCAACAGATCGTACTGTTAATAAGGAGTACTCAAAGGAAGTTATGCAACGTTTGCATGAAGCATTACGGCTCAAACGATCGGATTTGTGGAAAAACAAACCATGGATTCTGCATTACGATAATAAACCAGCTCACACATCATTGCTTGTTCGTGATTTTTTGGCCAAAAATAACACCGTAATCATGCCTTAACCACCGTTTTCACCAGATTTGTCTCCCTGCGACTTTTTCCCATTCCAAAAACTGGAGAGACCAATAAAAGGAAAGCGTTTTGCTACAATTGTCGAGATAAAGTCGGAATCGAAAAACGAGCTGATGACCATATCGAAAAGAAGTGCTTCGACGATTGGAAGAAGCGTTGGCATAAGTGCATCATATCTGAGGGGAATTACTTTGAAGAGGACAAAATAGATATTGATGAATAAATAAATACTTTTTGAAATAATTCAAAATTCACCTTTTCTTTTGAGCAAACCTCCTATATCTATTTAAATGTTAATTTTTCGTAGCCAAAATTATTTATAATTAATAGGATTTTTCTGAATAATTTATTCGTTAATTTAATAGGAGGTTGCTAGATTTGTAATTCATGACAATTTTGAAGATTTCATTCTTAGCTATTAATCCATAAATTTCCATCAATATTTAAAATACTATAAATTTTATAAAAAATGTATCTATCTTTCTAATAATTTGAAAATAAATCTTAAAATTATTATTATTTATAGTAATAGGAAGTTTATTTGACTTTTTGTATATATACACTCATATGTGATCAATATTTTTTTAATGAAATATGGTATAAAAATTGATTTGAAATCACAATTGTCATTGTCAACATATTATCCTATACTTTCTATTCTCTTCACGTTCTTTTGTATCTTTACTGTCGGGCATAATATGACAAACAAATCACAGATAAAAAGAGAAATGAAGGACAAAATTCAATTGTAATTAATCCTCCCATGTTCTTTATCATAAACGTAAAGGTATATCTTATTTTTTTTTTATTATAAAGTTTTTATCAAAATAGGGAAAGTAATTTTCTTAAATGTAATGTTATACGTTCTCCATATACGGAAGACGAAACTTGATTGCTATTCATTTGCTTATTAATGAATAAACTAACCATCAATGGTGTATTTTTTTTTCTTGTATTCCTCCTCTAATATATTTTAAATAAACATTCCATTGGTAATTGTATCCACTTTTGGATATCAATTTGACCTTTTGATCCTTTAAACCTTATCTCGATTCAATTAAAAAGCTCTTTTTATGGTAGATTAAAAGTAGAAAAAAAAATCTTTAATAAAAAGTTTATTAACTGTATCTGTAAATTAGAGGAATTTTATTAATTAATTAAAAATGAAACTATCCTTTGGTTTTTTTTGCAACAAGAAATTATCTCATAATGTTTCGATTTTAACGATAAATAATAAATAATTAAGATAAAATCTGATAATACACTATTTATAAAACTTTTAGAAGAGTTAAATGACTACTCAAAAAATTGCATAAACTATTTCATTATAGAATCCTTTTATAATCAAATGCAAGTGCAGAATGCTATTAAATCAATAATACTAAAAAACAAAATTTCATTTTATTGAAATTTATAAAGATTAATTAATTTTAACTCATTGTCAGTTTTATATAATTAAACTCTCAGCTCTTTTGATATTAATGTATAATAAATGAATTATTTAAATGTAATAATTATTTAATTTAATAAAATTAATTAATTTTAAATATTTTTTTAATTAAAATATAATATATTATTATACAAAATTATTTATTGGCTTATTGTGTGCCATAAAATCAAGCAAGAGACATTTGCCAACTGTAATGTCAGACTAACCTTCAAGATTATTGAAGGGTTTTAAGAATAAGAAAATAAAAACTGAAAACTGATAAGTATATAAGCAGTTGTAATCAATATTCATAAGGTAGGTACATTAGATTTTTATCTGTTCATATTGTATTTATTTTTCACTTGATTCGTTTGAAATCTGTACTTTTATATGGATTGTTCTTTTTGCTCCAATTATGCTCCAATATTTTGTTTTTACATCATTTTGAGAAGAAAAGTATTTTATTTTAAAAGTCATTTACTGGAATTCAAAAACTGAAAATTTCCTGTGTATGACAGTTCCATTTATTTTAAAAAAAAACTGTTTTAGAACTTTAGACGACACATTGACTGGAGGACAGATAACATGCTATTCTCTTACTTGACCCTTGGGGATGTAAGAAGACAAAGGGTTAGAAACTACTGACCGATTCAAATTTCTGTAGGTTTTTTTTTCATAAAATGAAAATTCATAGGAAGAAATATAATTTCTAACCCCTTAAAAACAGTCATTCTTTTAAAAAAAGACCGAAATAGTAGAAATAGTTTGAACCCGATTATTTGTCGTTCATTTCTTGATGGGACAATGTTTCAAATATTTCCCCTACTTACACAAGTAAGAGACGACAACTTTTTCAGTTTTAAAATGTAAAATTATTGATTTTGGAAAACTTTTTATTATTAGAAATTGTCAAAGACTGGAACTTTAGGTGTCAATCATTGGAAAAATTATCAACAAGTGAGTAATTGCTCATTTTTTTTTTTGTTTTTTTTTTTAATATTTTTTTTTTGTGTAATAAACACCTTATAAACTAAACTTCTTATTCCTTGATCGTAATACTATTTTTTCAGCAGAATATAAAACAGATTTTAATTGAAATTGAAGTTTCATGTGACAAAAAGTTATGAGTGTCATACTCATCCTTTGGCCTATTAATTTTCTCTTAAGTATTTTTATAAAACATTGGTATGCAAAAACATAGATGTAAATTTATAGTGTAGGTAAAGAACATAATAAGGATTAACTTCTAAATTTGAAATAAAAGAACGGAAATGTTATGATGATATTCATTTGTTTGCTGAGAATAAAGCCAAGTAAGTAAATGATATTATAAACATCTGAAAATATAAGAGATAATATGTTGTGAGGTATTGTCAGAGCAGATAAAAACTTCTTTTGACTTTTCTCCAAATCTCTGTTCTTAAACTTCCTTTAAACATTAATATTGTCCTACCTCTCCTAAAAATACATTTTCAATTAATTCTAAGAGTTTATCACAAGACATGTATGAGACATCCTGAATATTTATAATTCATTTAAAAAAAATATTACATTTAAGAAAATTTATTAATATAATCATTTTAATCAAAACAAATAAGGAATTTACATATTTTTATCATGCTTATTAAATTATAAGAACTTTTAATTAGATAATTAATAAATTTAAATTGGATATATTAATTTAAGATTAAGATTATTAATTAATTACGATTATTTTTTTATTTATTTGTATTAATAATAAATTTCGTTAGACTAGTAAGAAATTGAAAGAAATTCTTAAAAAGAAACTAAAATAAAAAAAGATATTTATATTTAAATAAGAATTTTCAGTTTATTTCTAATTGACAGAGACAAAGCGGTTTTCGACCGGTTTATTTAAGAAAATTAAAGATTATCATGATAGAAGTAAAAAAAATTTGTTCTCATCCATATCAACATTGAAAAAAAAATACATCAAGAGAAAAATGTGAAGAAAAATTAAGACAACTTAATAAAGGATTTTCACTTTCGTTTTCCGCTGGATCATAAATTGTATAAATCCAAAAAAAAATGGAGATTATAATATTTTAATGATCTTCAAAATGATTAGAATATAAAGAAAACTTTTTAAATATTTAATAGTTATAGATAGAGTGGAATTTATAAATGAGTTTAAAGATTTAAAATTTATAATAATAATTTCACTCATAAAAATATGTCTTTAAAATTAAATGACAACTTTAGACGTGTGTTTTGATTCTTAGAAGCTTCCTCATTTTTTAAATAAACAGAAATAATTTTATTTTATCAAGTAAAAATTTTAAATATAAATTATAATCACAATTTTAATAAAAAAATAATAATTTGTTAATATTAAATAATTTATAATTTATGTATTTTACTTTTAGAAATTCAAAAATAATATTTTTAGTTTTATTTTTATTCCTTCTTAATATAGTTTTAATTTTAGAAATTTATAAAGGAATGGATATAAAATTGAGATTATTATTCCACACAACAAATGATTTTTCTAAATTGTTATTCATATCATAATTATTTTTATATTTTATATTTTAGCTGTAATTAGTCTAGATTATTTTAAATTAATTCAGGTAATAAAAATCTGTAATGATACTTTATATAAATATTTTAATTGAATATATCATTTAAACTATAAATATATGTATATATAATAAAACACCTAAATTATATTTCAGAAATCAATTCTTCATATTTTTATAAATAATATAAAACCAAAACAAAGTGGATGATTTGTGGAGATTTGTAAAAAACCTCCTCATGTGAAAGTTGGTGTGAAAATAACCCTTCCCTTCCTATCGTCTATCGGTAATACTACCACTTCCGCTTTCTGGATATACACCAAAAGTTGATCAATTCATCATATTGATGCATTAAGTAAATACACCAAATTTCATCAAAATCCGTTGAGCCGTTCAAGCTGTACACATCTGTTCGGACACATAGCGGACGGATGGACGGACGGACAAACATCAAGCTAAAAATACTTTTTTCTGTTAAGAAAATGCATGATTCGTGGAGATATGTAAAAATCTCCACATGTGAAATTTGGTGTGAAATCAATACCTTCCTTACTATCGTCGGTCGGTAATTAATTAATCATATTAATTAAAAATTAATAATATTCTTAAAATAAATTAAATTTTTATTATTCAATTTTTCTTTTTTTTTAGGGTTATTGATTTTTTTTAACATTTTCTTTATGAGAAATAAATAAATATTCTTAAATGTGTTTTTTTAAATCAATTAATCAATTTTTTTTTCACTCTATTTTCTGCTTGATTTTAAAATTTACCTTTTTTCCCATTTCAACCCCTTTGCCTCTCTTTTTCTTCATCTCAAGTTAATTTATACAGTAAACAAAAAAAGAAGAGCTGTTTGTTTCATTTTTTATTTATTTATTTATTTTTTATTTTTTGTTTATCGTTATATTTTGTGGTTTTACTTTTTTCTTCTATTCGTGTGTAACTAATTCAAGGTCAAAAAAGCCAACGACAACGATGACGACGATTTTAACTAAAGGTGGTACTGAGAAATGTTTTTCGTTTACATGCAATATAAGAGCCGTTCAATAGCGATGACGATAATGACGATGATGGTGATCTTCATGACTATTGTAGCCACTCCTAATAACAATTGGTCCTTTTGATTCTTTTACTCTTTCTCATGTTTGTGAAAGAAAAAACATAGTTCCAGAATAGATTTATTTTCTTAATTTTTTTATAAATTCGCTTTTTAATCCATTGATAAAAATAAGAGATTGTTTTAAGATGCACTTAAACGATTGAATGAACAAAGAATGAGAGAGCAACATTCTTTCTTATTCTATTTTTTTTTTATTTTTCACCTTTCATGATTTATCCTTCGAATTCACTCATCTATGAAACGAATTCATTTTTTTTTAAATAAATATAATTATATTATTTTTTAGAACAAAAATTTATTAGTCAGGCTATACAATACAATTGTGTTGAATCTTTTTTTTAATTATTATAAATTTTTAATTATTATTAATTTTATTTTTAATATTTTAAGAGACTAATATTAATATTTAATTTAAAATCATTATTATTATTAATTATTATTAATTATTATCATTTATTTTTCAGTTTTGTTTTTTTTTTGAAAAAAATTTAATTAAAATAATTTTTATATTTTAAGATTAATTTGCAAATTTCAAAATACAAATTTAGTTTTCTAGTATTAACCACATTTGTAACAAATTTCATTTTAATCCATTCATTAAATTGATTTGTATATCTAAACCCAATTACCTTGAAACTCTGCTCAATCATAATAATTTCCCAACGATTTTAAAGTTCATATGAGTGGAAGGATAAGAGACGATCTCAAAACCTTCTATTAAATAAATTTAAGATAAGATAAATATATAAATAATTAAAATCTTGTATTTTATTGAAAGTTTATTTTCAGGTATATTTTCATGGGCCAATGACTTAACACTTCTTTCAGGTAGAAGCAGCATTATTTTTAACAATTAATAATGAATTTAATTTGAAAGGTTCTTTATTCATATATATAGGATCTGAAAAAATGAAATTTATTTTATTATTTTCTCAAGAAGATGTTCTCCGAGCGATTAAGCAAATTCATGTTGCGCTGGGACATATATTTAAAACCTCGCTACCCCCTCTTAGAAACCTATGATTGGAGATAATAAGCGAGCCATTTATTGGGTCTTCGTTCAGTGCCTAACACGCGATTGGTCGTCGAGAGCCCCCACCACTCTGCTTAGATGTCACCAGCAGGGTATAAAAAGCCGTGAAGCAGTTGGGCAGTGGCAGTTGAGCAGTTGCCAGTAGCAGTTGGGCAGTAGCCGTTGAGCAGTTGTCAGTTGTGATTCAAGACGTTAAGAAGTACATATCCGAAGAACGACGAAAATATCCGAAGAACGAAGAACCGAAGATTTCCAAGACGTTTATTTTTCCTGTGTATATATTTTTCTACAAAAACAATATATTTTTTGCTAATACTTTTCAACAAAAACGATATTTTTAATAGATCTGCTTCACTATCGAAGCCACCAACCCTACATATAAATCTACATAATTACAGACAAAGCGATACAACTAATTATTAGAAATGTTTCGGCTTTTCAAATTACTTAATCACATTTTACAATATTTTTATTTAATATAATATCCAATTTAATTCAATCTTTTTAATCTGTGATATAGGTGTATATAAAAAAAGATTTTGACTGTATATTCCTCAGAATTTAACATTTTATTTATAAATATTTAACCAAAAAAATCCAAAAATTATTTTTTTAAAATTTATATTAATTAATCTCAACAAAGGTTCATGTTAACCATGGAAGTGGGGTCAGTCATTTAGATAGAATGTTAATATCAAGAGAATATTTCGGTGAAAACTCAAGAGTTAAACACTAATAATTAATTCAATGTGAAATCATCATTGGAAAATTATATTCATTAAAAGAGAATTAATATTTATTTATTATAAGAAAATAAATTCTTTCAGTCGAAATTTGATTTATGATTTAATCATTTGAAAGAAAATAAATACATAAATAAATAAACTAAAGATGTTATTTATTTAATTTAACTTTACCTTGAGGGCATTTTTCGAAATATGAATTTCCCGAAATAAAAATCATAATAAATGCCATAAATAAAATACCTATTAGCATCAAACTTGTCTCTTGAAGAAACTTTCAAGTTAAACGTTTAAAGATCATTAATTTAAGATTTTTTTTTCTAACATCCGATTCCCCTTCTCGCTTGCTTGCTTATCCATGATACGTCATTTTATATATGCAAATGATGAGTGTATAATAGAAGAGTTTGTTTAGATTGTCGTTAGAGGTTTGAAATTTAATCTATCTATTTTAGATATAATATCTACAATTTTATTTTATGATTAGAATTAATTCAAAGGGCGGAGTTTTTTTTATTTTCTCTTGTTTTTTCTAAATGATACTAAAAAATAAACCTTAATTTCATATTATATACATCGAACAACACGAATTAATTAATTTCAAATATATAATTTAGTATATTAAAAAAAATTATATTTTGTTTATTAAAATAATAAATAATTAAACTAAAAACAATACAAGAAGAGGAGGGTAACCTGATGGTGGACCGCCGAAATCGAAATTAAAGGGTTGAACCTATTGAAATGATAAAATAAAAATCATTTTTTAATTTTATTACAGAATCACTTATATATAGAATAGTTAAATTTATTTTTACATTCATGTACGAGTATGAACAGAGAGTATGGTCTTATAATATTTTAGTACAATTTTGCAGAAAAAATTTAATAAAAAAAATATCATATGGATTTTGATTCATGTTAATTTCAGGTGAATATGTAATAAAAAGTAATATTTTCTAGTTTATTTTGTTTTAACTATAAATATAGTATATATATATTTATATATTACTAGATGCTCAAAGCGTCTTCGGAGCTCTCCACACCTAGACGGTGACTCCGCCCCCTTTACTACCGAGTGGTACATAGTATTATGTTGAAAGTAGTAAAAGGTTTTCATCCATTTTGTTTCAATTACATAAAACTTTCATTTCTTTTTCTGTTCTTATTTAAAATATATTTTAATTTAATCAGTAAATTAATAATATAATATTATGTATTGTATATGTTATATCTATCTATCTATCTATCCCTATGCTCTCCCATCTCTCTCACATCCCTTCCCACATTATCCACTCACCGTGTCCTTGGTCTTCCAAGCGGGCGTTTTCCAATCGGTCTCTCCACCAATATCTTTTTCCTCTCCCATTCTAGCCACGTGGAGCAAAGAAGCTGTTGCCTGCCCAGATAAGATGGAAGAAGCGATACCTTGAGGAAATAACCAAGAATCATCACATGAAGTCCCAGTGTTCCCTGAACTCATTATTGATTAAATAACAGCTAAGTGGTCGAACCATATTTAAATAATTGCAATTACTTAATGAAACTCAATTTCATTTAATTTATAATCTTCCTATTTATAACGGTACCATATCAACTCTATAATTTCTTTGTTATCTATTGTTATAATATTAATACTTCTATTTTTATTAAATGCATAATTTTAGTTTAATTTTTTATATGCATTTTTAATCTGAACGAATTCAATTTTATCATTTCCCTTATCAACCTTCGCGGATTCGATGCCCATTTATTCTTCTAAAGTAATCCAGAGTGCTACCAATTAATTTGATCTCATTTTCAGCCCATTTTTTCCCATAAACCACCATACCTAAGTCATCCAATATACGACAATATATATATATATATATGGTATATATTTATTTATTTTTTTCGTTTTTTACTTTCCCGCATACTTCGTATAAGGGAAGTATTGGAATCGTCAAAAATTTCGACTTCGAGATTTTGATAGATCTTGACGTTTTAGACCTCCCTGAGTCGGAAAATACCATTTTTGGAATTATGTCTGTGTGTGTGTATGTATGTATGTATGTATGTATGTATGTATGTATGTATGTATGTATGTATGTATGTAATGTCTGTAAGCAAATTTACTCAAAAACTAATCAAGCTAGGACTTCGAAACTTGGTACACCGATATTATTCACAGTTTGTAGATTTCTATCAAAATTTCGTCAAAATCGGTTAACCGGAAGTGGTACTTTACCTACAATGGTTGCGTTTACCTTTCAAGTAAAGTACCAGTTTGCTTCGAGATATTTGCTTCATATTTTGTATATAGATTTACAAATATGAAAAAAATTCAGATACCAATTTTCATCATGATCTGACTACCGGAAGTGACATTTTACCTATACAAGTAGCGTTTCCTTTTTACCGACCGACGATAGTAAGGGAGGTATTGTTTTCACACCAAATTTCACCTGTGGATATTTTTAGGTACATATCTCCACGAATCATGCATTTTCTTAACAGAAAAAAGTATTTTTAGCATGATGTCTGTCCGTCCGTCCGTCCGTCCGTATAGATGTGTACAGCCTGAACGGCTCAACGGATTTTGATGAAATTTGGTATATTTACTTAATTCATCAGTATGATGAATGGATCAACTTTTGGTGCAAATCCGGAAACCGGAAGTGCTAGTATTGCCGATTGAGGAGAGGAAGTGAAGGGTTATTTTCATATCAAATTTCACGTGAAGGCATATCTCCACGTGTTATGCACTTTGTATTGGTTTTATCCTCGAGAAAAATCATCTTCATTAGTTATTTCTTAATTTAAAATTATATGACGTACCCAGCACTTCATGACGTCACATCCAGCCCTTATATATTATAAATAAAATAAAATTAAAAATATTTATATTATATCCATATCTGTTTTTTTTACATTTAAAATATCAGTTAACCGGAAGTAGCACTTTATTACATTCTAAATATTCATTCACAACTCTTTATACCTATTTATATGCGGGAAAGTCTAGGGGAGGACACTCCCGCTTATTTGATATATACTGAAATAATTCGTTTATTATAATACATTTATAATATATAACTAAATATTATAACATAAATGAAAGTAGTGTGATGAAAGAGCATCACTCTTTACTTCAGTCTATATTTAAACTATATATAAGTATTTTATTCTCTTAAAAAAAATTATATTCATTTTCCTTTTAATCATTTTTTCTCAATTATAATTAAGAGTTAAACGAACTGAAAATTAACTGAAACTTGTTAATAAAAAAAAGTTTTATAAGTTTCGAAAAGAGATTAAAGAACAAAAAAAAAGTTATATCAAAAGAAATTAAGAAAATTCCATTGAATAGATTTTGAGAGTGCCTTTCAATTATTATTAGATTTTTTTACTCGCCTCCCTTGCTTTTTATTCTCTTCCTTTCAAATAAAAGGGAGATGAAAATTAAGCTTCTAGGGACAAAGAAATTACTTCATTACAGTCTAATCATTTCACACGTACATAAACCATTAGCATGTAAAATAATACATTTATATATATATATTCATAAATATACATTTATATTAACTGGTCAGATTACCTTTGAATAGTATTGATGAATGTGTAAACGAAATATTTTTATATTTTATTTTGTTTCAACCAGTAAATAAATACCTTAATTTTTTTCTACTTCATTTTTTAACTTAATTACTAAAATAATACAATAAATTATTTTATTCTATGATATGGTGAGAAACAATTTCTTAATGTTAATTTTAAATTGCACTGGATAATAATGATAATGTTTTTGGCTAGTCCTGTTGAATATAAATGGAATAAAAATAAATTTCAACTCAATATACACCCTATCTTACATCGTCTCCCAAAGATATATAAAAAAACTCATTATAAAAATGCAATAATATAAATTTATTCAGGCCAAAGAAAGATGAGGTAACCGGAGAATGGATAACGAGAAATTGCATGACCTCTATGCATCTCCAGACATAGTTAGTGTTATAAAATTGAGAAGGCTGCTATGGTCAGGGCACGTGGCTAGAATGGGAGAGGAAAGAATGACGAAAAATATATTGGTGGGGAGACCGATTGGGAAACGTCTGCTTAGAAGACCTAGGACGCGAAGGGTGGACAATGTAGGAAGGGATGGAAGAGGAGTAAGATGGTTATAGCCGCCAACAACTTTCGAGTTCCGTAGAGCCACAGAGATAGATAGATTCAATTTTAAATCATAATGATAATATTTTTCTAAATCTCAATAGGAAAAAACATTGTGGTAGGTTGGAAACCAAGTGATTGGTGAATAACGATTTTTTTGCATATTGTATGAACACATTTTATTAGAAATTATAATATTGAAGAAAGAAAATTCAGCTAAATATGAAGATGGAATAGGTAGCAATAGTTTTCTTGCGCCTTTCGTTGAATTTGGGTATTTGATCTCTGTTTCCTCACAAAGCCATGCCATCGCTCCTTTTATATTAATATTTATTTATAAAGTTTTAACTGACTAATCATTTTCTCGTGCACCTGTACCTGGCTTTGAGGACCCCCAGTAAAGGCTTCGCGGACCCCTGGGGGTCCGCGGACACAGTTTAAGAACCTCTGCTCTAAACTATTGTTTAATTGGGTCTTAAAAATTTTAAAACCAGTCCCAGGAATTGAACAAATTAATTGCCTCTGCGTAACTGAGCAACTTTACATTGTCAACATCCTGCGATTTTACTTGCCAAAATACCTGATGGAATAAAAAATGATTTCTTTTATACTTTCCTTTCTTTCTAAAGTCTAATTTTACGGAAATTAGCATATTTTCAAAAACACCTACACCAAGTATTCTTATTGTATATTGCTATTATATCCAATGTTTATTTCAGTTTTTCGTTCCCGAATAAAACAAGAAATATTGCAGACGTTGTTTTGTTCAAAGTTCTGACTTTTCATCATTTGTATATTTCCCCGAACGGAAATGTTATAGCCATGTTTCTGACTATTAAAATTCTTTTATTCATCCACTTTTTATAAAATAAATATATATTTTTCAAGTATAGAAACTTTATTTTTTTAAAACAATATGAAAAAATAACCATTTTGTTTGGGCGTTTTCTTAGTTCTGATTAGATTATTTTCCAGTTTATATATTGTATATACAATAATTCTGAGCCTATATATTTTCATTAGATATACACATATTTGTATAAATTAATTGTGTATTGAAAAATAAAATAAATTAAATTGTTAATGAATGAATTTATATTATTTCCTTTCTTCATTTATTTACAAATTAACATATTCAATTTGAAAATATTACACGTACAAATAAATATATCCGTTTCATGTATATATATATATATTTACAAATAAATTTATAAATGTCTCTTTATATATATATATATATTAAATAAATAAATACATTTGTTGTCTTTTTTCTCATATAATACTATTACTTATAAGCAAAACACTATAATGAAGAGAGTAATGAATGAATGTGTCATAATTAATGAATGACATCCGACAATTACAAGTAAGAAACCATATATAATACAAACGGAAATATATATAATAAATAATGATAATAAAAAAAAATGTTTTAAATCAAGCTGAAGGAATTTAATGGTAGCTTTCAAGGAACTCAAAATCAACTTTCTCCCCTTTTATATTTTTCTATTCAAAGGACAATTCACCAAACTTACCCCAAATTTGATTTCATTCCAAATACCCATTATATTCATAAAAAATAAATAATAATTTCAAGATAATTTAAAATATTTCTGTAATTGTATCTATAAAAGATAAGGATGTTATTGCGTTCACTCACCCACATATATTTTGCAATGTTTCATAAATAGTTGATTGGGACAAGAAATCGTATCCTAGTCCAGTTTTTATCATGGTCGTAAAATATTATTTGGTTGGTTCGGAAAAACAAAAAAACAACTAACAACTACAGGTCAAGAATACAACTATTAAATAACATTATTTTATATTTATACAAGTTATTATACCACATTTACAACTGGCACAAATATTATGAAATTGGTTAGAGTGACAGAATGAAAGAAAAATATACACTAATAAAATAGCATAATAATATAATTTATAATAATGTTATAATATAAGTTTTTAAATTTTAAATATATATACAGATTGATTTACCAAATGTGATTTAAATCATTTAGGGATTCGTAAACCGTGTTGAGAACTCGTTTCGTTGTCCATGAGTTTTTAATTATAGTCTTTGTCTTCTCGTTTTAATATATAAAATTCAATTATAAAAATATATACAGGAGATTCAAAATGTATATAGCATATAGTGTATAGCGTATATAATTAATTTATCAATTTTCATAGAAAATCAACATATTTCCCCTTTTTTATAATCAATTATCCGTCTTACATAACCATTTCCATTTCAAGTGATTTTTTTTAATATCTAATCAGCACGAAGTGCTAATGCCATCAAAGTAAGGCGGCTGCCAGAGAGAGTATTTAAAAACTAATGGTGCAGTTACACACTACTTTGTTAGTTACAAGTCAGCCACTCTACCCGTCACTAAGTCCCTTTCCTGATTACATCAACACAAGTAATATTTACCATGCAATAGCTTTTTTTCAGGACCCACATTTAAGTTCATCATATATAATACATAATAATAAATTACAATCATTAATTAGAATTTTATAACGTTTTTATCATTTTCGCTTCATGTCTGTCTGTCTGTTCGCTCTTATAACAAATTGAAATCGATTTTTCATCAAACAAATTTTTCATTAAACAGAGTTAGACTTTAGAAAATTTTTATAAATATTTCAATGGATTCCTAGAAGGTAGGGAAGTAATATAATTTAATTATAATTAATTAATTTTAATGCTCCCAACGTTTTTCGTTGAATATGAAACAATTCATCCATAAACTTTGTCATACTTATAGAAAAATTATTTTATTCTTTTAAGTCCATGAGAAAAACGTTATTTTTTAAAAAATTGTTTATATTTATTGGTCAAATTAATACTTTTTCTAATTTATTATTTTCCAAAGTAAAAATCATAGACTTTGTCTTCGTTTTATAATAAAATTCATTTATAAAAATTTTATGAATTATTAATATTTTATGAGTGGCTCGAATAGGAGAAGAGATATTGGTGAGATATTTTTTTATGAGGGGACCGACCTTAAGAAAAATAAGTATAGATATAATGAATGAGAAGAGGATATTCGATGTTTGCCTAAAGAGTTTAAATAAATAACTTAAATTATTATTTTATTTTTTTTTTATTATAATCATGATGATGATATAAAATCGATGAACAAATAATAATATCTATGTGATTAGTATTATAGATAGATATTTGAAGATGAGTGTAGGCTTTTTGTTTTTCATGTTGAATATATTTATTCGATGGCTATGCATCAAATCTCTTTTCCTCAGAGTCTGTAATTAAACACATAAATCGTTGCTTGATATGTAAATAGACTTTTTTAAACTCCTCCTCTTTTGCCTGGCTGACTGGTCATTATGTATTTTCTTTAAGTAGACTTTCAGTTGTTGTTCTCTTCTCTCTTTTAGTTTGCTGCCTTGTTTTTTTTTATACTGATCGGGAATTGATCAAACAGCCCTGAGCTGTCCTCGCCTAATCATATACCTATATCTTCCATCTTGATGATAATCATCGTTATCATTGAAATCGGTTGATTAATTTCTCATTCATAGAGGAATTTTTCTATAGAATTCATTCATTTAATAATTACATTAATCAATTTAAATATTTTTTTTCATTATTGGTATTTTATCATACACAAAATATCTATGTTATCATATATATTCCAGAATTATAAATATATCATTCTTAAAATAAAATAGAATGGAACAATACGAATTTTATGTTTTTGAATTATTTGCTAATGAATAAAAAAATTATAATTTTATTAAAAATTTATATAAGTAATAATATAAGAAACCCTTATCAACATGGTATATTGAGATTACAATTTTTCTAATAATAATATAATATATTAAATAACTAAACATGCATATCATTAGGGGATTTAATATTCTTGATAGTAAATGAGGAAACTATTCAAAATAATAATAATAATAATAACAATCTCTAAAAGAATTTAATTAATTGTTTAGAACAATTTTCTATGTATATTGTATAATATATATATGTTGGTTTAGGTTTCCGTGAATGTTATTGTTATTATTATTATTTTCAGATTTATCAGGGATATAATCACGTATTTTTGTGAGATTGTTTTCTCGACGTTTCGGCACCCATTTTGGCGCCATTTTCAAGAGATTATTTAGGTGGGAGTATTTTTGGGATTCTGGGTCTTAGTCTGTGTGACCAAGGGTTAATATCGGGATTTTGGGTTGATAGGTTAGGTGGTTTTGTACTCTCTGCGTTGCTGTAGAGCTCCGAAGAATCCTGGGCAATCCTACGACCGGCACACGTCCGCACTGGACAACAGCCCGAGGCCAACTGAGTATAATATATATATATATACCTTTATTTTTTTTATACATAATATAAATTATTAATTATTAATATTAATTAAAAGGATTTAGGGTTATTAAATGAAATCGTTTGACGTTTTTGAGAAATTTAAAAAAAAACTGAAAAATTACAATTTTACCAAATATTTTATAATAGCGAATGTGGGTTCTAGATAATTTTTATAAATTATATACGTATATTATTTTTTATTTTTCTTACAATTCTTTACATTACTTGTAAATATCTTGTTGACTGTATAATTTAATTTAATTTAAATAAAAAAATATATATTTACCATTATAGATTTATGAAATCGTAACAAATAAAATATTATTAGATTATTCTAACTTAATGTTAATAATGTATTATCAACAAACAATTATATCACTAGTATTATATACCGACATAGTATATTACAAATAAACATATTAAATATTTATATATTCATTTATAATTAATACTATAATAAAAAATAATATATGTTAATCAGAAATGAACATACTACATCATGTCGAGTAATTGAAATCCAAAATCAGTAATAATATGGAAATTTTAGTAAAAATTCAAAAGTGATACGACAAAATAAACTCAAGGGTAATTGTAAATAATAATAAAAGGTGATATTAAAATAAACATTTTAATATAGAATGATAAATAATTAGATTGTTAGAGAATTAGTTATTGATTATACCAAATAAACTTTATGTTAAAAAATTTGAAATAAATCTATATAAATTTCTATAAATTTTAAAAATAGAAAATATAATAGTTTGCCATTAATTATATGTGAAAATTTATCGAAATTAACTTTAATTGGAAGGAATTGTTAAGATAATTAAATCACAAAAGTTGAGAAATTTTATTTCAAATAAAAGTTGTAATTATTAAATTATAGATCAAACATATTTTGATTAATCTAAAAATAAAATATCCTAATATATTCTTAAATAAAAATAAAAAATAAATTTATTATTAATTTTAAAGAGGATGTTGTATTAAATAAATCAGCTGTTGTAATTGGGAACAATAAATTATAATACTTTGTTTGAAAAAAAAAAAAAAAAAAAATTATTATTCAAAAAATCATTGTTAGTTACTTGATCGATGTTATTAGTAATAAAATAAAATAAATAATTAAAAAAAAATTAAGTTACAGTGTTCACCTACTTAGCATTTCAACAACAATGGTCTAGATTCTTTGAATAAAGAGCCTAATTAAAATGAATTAGTTAATTAATTTTCTAGGGATCTCTCAAATAAAACTAAAGCTTGCATTTAATTTTTAATTTTGTCACTATTTTTAATTTAAATGCATTTTAATTTAAATTTAGATCCCTAGAAAATTAATAAACTAATTCATTTTAGTTGTATAGTTGTAAATTCATTTTAATTAGGCTCTTTATTCAAAGAATCTAGACCATTGTTGTTGAAACGCTAAGTAGGCGGACCCTTGTAGAACCCCATCATGAAGAAGAATATATTTACTTATTGAGGCTAAGAGAACAATTATTTTCTAGTTTTTAGTGCATTTATAAATAAAACACTGTAACTGAATTATTGAATTGTGTGCGAAATCTTCGCTGATTAATTAATTAATAAATTTAAATTTACAGAATAGTTTTGTTATTCAATTTAATTAATTAATTAACATATATTACATTTAAATTTAAAACATTTACCTACATTTTTAAGTCAAAATTTAAAAAAATTAATTCCGGTACTTTCAGCAATTCAGTCAAGCAGTTTTATACAATTTTAATCATGTTTCACATTTTTTTCAACCTTAGTTAAAATGACTCAGGGGCCTTCAAAACGTATAAAAACATATAAATATCGACATCGAAAATTTTCGTGATCGCAATACTATCTCTGGCGAAATACAAAACAATTATAACTAATCTTTTCCAAGAATAATTATTAGTGAAAATAGTTACTAATAACTAATTAAAATGGTTTGTAGAAAAATTTAATCTAACATATTGACAAAAAAAGAATCAATAGTGTGAAATATGCATTTTAACAAAATTCCAGACGTAAATACTATCAAATAGTTAGAAAGAAAAGAATATGAGCCAAAAGAAATAAATATTGGTATATTTTTTTTAAAATTTGAATATAATAATTTTCGAATGATAATATAATGAGAAAATTATTATGGCATCATAAATCAGATATCAGACCACTATTATTGGCATTATTCTGGTTTTAATTGAAAAATCTAGAGTATAGTTTTCTCGTATTATATCTTAGAAGAAGAGAAGCCTAACAAAAATGTAAAATTTCAATTTTATTATATTTATATTGTATTTCATTGGTAGCAAATTTATTTAGCTTTTTACCGACCGACGATAGTAAGGGAGGTATTGTTTTCACACCAAATTTCACATGTGGAGATTTTTACATATCTCCACGAATCATGCATTTTCTAAACAGAAAAAAGTATTTTTAGCATGATGTCTGTCCGTCCGTCTGTCCGCTGTCCGTCCGTATAGATGTGTACAGCCTGAACGGCTCGACCGATTTTGATGAAATTTGGAATATTTACTTAATGCATCAGTGGGATGAATTGATCAACTTTTGGTGCAATTCCGGAGGTAGTATTAGCGATCGACGATAGGAAGGGAAGGGTTATTTTCACACCAAATTTCACATGAGGAGATTTTTTTATACATCACCACGAATCATGCACTTTGTATTGGTTTTATCCTCGGGAAAATCATATTTATTAGTTTTTTCTTAATTTAAAATTATATGACGTCATCCAGCCATTCATGACGTCACAGCCTGGTCTTACATATATATATTATAAATAAAATAAAATTAAAAATATTTATGTTATATGCCTATATGTTTTTTATTACATTAATAGATATATTAAAATTATTTGAAATTGTTTCTGTAGCTGGAAATTAATTTACTTCAAACCGTCGGTCGGTTCGGACCTGGCCACAGGTCAACTTATTTTAATTTATGATTGTAGTGTTACTGAACTCGAAAACACCTTCCTCTAACCCTTATCATTTTATCTCATTCCTTTCTTCTCTTTCTCTCTCTCTCTTTCTCTTATATTTTTGAATAAATATAGTTATAATCTTGATTTTATATAAATATAAATCAAAGATCATTAAAAAATAAAGTTAATAGGATCAGTCACGTAAATATATAAAATTCTTATGATCAAATATTAGACTAAAATTTATCCTTGATTTCATGCTTTTATATATAAAACGATAAGTTTTTATTTAATAATAACATGATAGGTAAATTATATACAATTTTAATAGTTTTTTTTTTTTTTTTTGCTTGTGAGTAGAAAAAAGAAAGTGAATATTCATTAAAATCAAAACGAAAATGTAATAAAAGAATATTAATAATATTTTATCGTGCTCTTTTATTTATATATAATGAATGTAGGTGGGTATTGTAACATTGTCACGGAATAGAAATGAAAATAACCACAAAGCTTTGTTAATTTTTCTTTGTAATCATAAATGTTTAATACAAAGATTTACATCTAATAATTAGTATATTCAATAGCAAAATTTTTATAAATATTTACTATCCTCCATAAATAAATGTATGTATTGTATAAAATAATATTTATTAATATATGTATAAAAACTAGAATTTATAGTTGTAAATTCATTTTATATAAAAGCAAGGAAGGTTTACATTTAGTAATAATTAACGTAAATGATTATAATTGAAAATTATTTAAATTAATGTTAATAATTAATTTGTTAACATAACATAAGTGGGTAAACAAAATTGTTGGTTTTTCTGATTTAGTGTAATTCCCTATTCTCGAAATTAATTAATTATACGGTTTAATCTCATACCAATATCCAATATTCTACCTAAACATATAAACCTATATATACCTAAATAATAGTAGGTGTATATAAAACAGAGAAATGGTAGTTCTAGAAAAAATAAATTATCAAATTATGCCATAAAGAACGAAAATTCCAGTAAGTCGTATTGTTGGTCGACAACCTTCCAGGCGCTCAATGCATAGTTTGTATTTTTACCGAACGAGTAAGGGAGGTATTTTTATAAATTAAAGTCGAATTTTCTTGAACTTTAGTTTTCAAAATAAAATAATATTTAAAAAATACACAATTATATAAATAATAATTATTATACAATTAGAATAATTAAAAATTCATTAATACAAATGCTAAAAAATAAAAATAACAAATATTTTTAGATGATTATAACGCGATCCAAATATAAATAAATTCATTGCCATTTTCGTTTTTAATATAAATTTTAATTTTAAAATTAATATTCCATTTTTATTTTAATTAATATTTATATTCAAAATTAGTTTTTGACTATTTATGGGCTATAAAGCTTAAAAAAATCCTTTGAAAATTATATATTGATAAAAATGAGTTCTATGAAAATTGGAACTCACAATTTCAATAATATATACATACATATATTTATATACCTACTTTTGTATCATACTTTTTTCAATTACTATTTTAAATTTATTCATGGGTATAATTATGAAAGAAGGGGAAGAGTGTTTGACAACCTATCTAAACCCTAAACAACCTTATCGTTTCAATTATACAGCATATATAGGAAAGGGATCATAGTAGATATATTGAAGTGAGAAGAATATATCTGTTCATAAACTATGACACATTTAATATGATGATTGATGATGATGGTGATGAACACATTTCAGAAGATACATATAGGTTTTACCAAATTAGCCTTATATATGCTTATACTTTTATATATATAAATGTACTTTCATTTATATACATGCCATATTTATATATATAAATTAATAGGTGAAATGAATAATTATTTATATAAATATATATATTTGAAAACTATATAAAAATTGTAATTCATAATTACAATAATGATACACTTTTAAAGATTTTCCAATTTTAATAACTTTCTGAATTGAGAGAGAGAGAGAAATTAATAAATAATTATTGAACAATTTTTCGTTAGGTGGATACTTCTCTGAAGATATAACTACTATTTCTAGAGGCTATGATTAAATTTAAACTCATTCATGAAAAATAGATGTGAATCCAGTTTTGTTTCCATCTGGTTTTTATTTCGGAAAAAATATAATGTCACAATGAACTCAAACTAAACAATAACGCCTTTTTTATAGATGCCAAGACAATATCTAAAATAAGAAGTAGCGACTGAAAATCAAGGTAAAAGTTAAGAAAGGACATTGTACTGATCATGCTACACCTCTATCAAATCTAGGCGGCAACCGACTTAATATGCTAGGTTCTTTGATAGAATGTTCAATATTCAGAGATTTCTACATCTCAATGTAAAGTTTTTATTTAAATAAAAAATTTCAGTCTTTGAGTTTTTGAAACTATATATATATATATACAAAGAAACATCAAAACTATTTTTTTCTATTATCTCATTTCATACATGTATATATATTAATAATCTCATTTTTGTTGATTATATAAATAATTTGAAATATTTAACTTGTCATGTTCCTGTATATATATACGTATATATATATATATATATAATTTCTGAAATAAAAAAAAAATAAATATAATCGATTATCTTTGTTAAATTGGTGGATGTAATCCAGATCAAGGCAAGAAGTATCATATCCAATATAATGAATAAGAAACAACAAGGACAAAGATGATGAGGTTGACGATGATGATAGAGGAGGATTAGACACAAATAAAAAAAAGAGAACATGGGATGTCATTTGGCCTGTACGTTGGGCACGCAAAACAAGTCCCACGTTTTCAAACTAATCGCTGAATCATTCGATTGTTCTGCTTAAAAAAGGGGGGCGACAACGACAATGACGACAAACGTGAGTGAGTAGGTGGAAGAGTAAGATTAACATCGTGCTGCGGATGAGAGAGAAGATGAATTGGTTCAATAAGAAATTGTCATAAACATAACTAAATTACACTTCATTTCATTTCATAACGTTTTTTTAAAATCTAATGTCTAAAATACGTTAGAATAAAAGAATAATGAACAAAAAAAAAGTATTAAATCAAGTGCGGATATTAAAATGGAATTAAATTTAAAATATTTTAAATTATATATATACTACACAGGCTGAAAAGTCCGAAATACACTTCGGTTTCCGCGATGACTTCCTCATTCGATGTCAATCTCTTTCCCTGGAACCACCGCTTGAGGTTTGGGAACAGATAATAGTCGCTGGGGGCCAAGTCTGTAGAATACGGTGGGTGAGCAAACAATTCGAATAAAACGCGATATACCTGTTTTTCCATTTTTCTTATGAAGTCGAAAGTAGCGTCACTCAAACGACTGTAGCTTGTAAACGAATGGACGAAATGTCATGATACTTCATACATAAACTAGTGACAAATGTGCCTCTTGAAATGAGTCATGTTCATTTTCTAGTGGAGTCACCTATTGGAAAATCCAGGGACTTTTCAGACCAAATAGTATATATATTTATATTTATTTATTTAAAGTTATTGCTATCTAAATTTATTTCAGTAATTTTAGTTATTTTATTATTTTATTTTTAAAATATATTCATCTGAGCTATAATTTGATTTCATTTTAAAAAAATTTATTATGTTTTAATCAAAGATTTAAATTAAATTCGAATAAATTAAATTTAACACAACAACAAAAGTAAAAGAAAAAAAAGATAAAATAGTTATAGAATTCTATCCTTTATATATTGTATTATAATCATTTGATATTCTTTTGAATTTTTTTTAACAATATTTAATAAGCATTGATGACAAAATAATGTAATGTAATGTTTCTTTTTAAATTGAGCAGAGATATTATTTTATATTTACTTTGCATGATAAGATGCTAAACTGAATTAGTATTCCAAAATTTGTATAATTATTATGAAAATATTTATTAATAACATGTAGTTATTTAGATTCTAAATACTTTCCATAGGTAAATGAATGATTTATTGATTATTAATGTTTTTTTTTCATCTTGAGATATAATTCTAATATTCATTATAAAATATTCTAAATGATTTCATTATTTTTGTAATTTGAATATTAATCGATAAATACATATTAAACTTATTTTACTATTTTCAATAAAAAAGTTGCTTACCCTCGAAATAGTATAATAGTAAAATTTATAATTAAATATTCTAAAAATTTTCATATTTTATGATTGAAAATTATTTCATTTTTCAGGCATTAATATTAGATAGTTACAGTTCAAAGATCGCCTTATTTATTGAATCCGTATAAATCCGTGGGTGGTGCAATCTGTGACCCGGCCCCAGGCGCCGAATGATAAAATATGCCGAACGATAATTATATTAAAATGATATATTATTATTTCTTTTGATATTGGATACAAATTATAATTAAATTAGAATTATCAAATCGAGAAGGGTACGATGGGTAGGGCACGTGGCTAGAATGGGAGAGGAAAGAATGGCGAAAAATATATTGGTGGGGAGACCGAGTGGGAAACGTCCGTTTGGAAGACCAAGGACGCGGTGGGTGGATAATGTGGGAAGGGACTTGAGAGAGATTGGAGAGGGTAAGAATTGGAGGGGTGTGACTCAGAATAGGGATACCTGGAGAAGTGTGATTGTTGCGGCCAAGAATTTCGAGAACCATAGAGCCACAGAGATAGATAGATAGATTATAAATAAATACATATTTAAAATATGTAAAGAAAAAAGTATGCTTTTAAAGGGTTACGAAGAATTTTATATCTATTATTTATATATATATTCTTTTTTTTCTCTTTTTATTTATCGATCAAACATACATCTATGATTTATAGTTATATATAATTTTAATGGTATATCTTCTAGAGAAGGTTGCTACACACCCTTTTCTGTTTATCTTGGTGAGTGACGCGACATAACCAGCCACTCAGGACTAATGAAACAGACAACCAACCCAGTGCATACATTAGTACAACAAACAAACAAAATGGATCTCCTTTAATGTTTGTCATTTTTATTTACTTTCCTTTAAAAAAAAATATCAAATATTCATCACACGAATATCAATATCAGTTTTTTTTTTAAATTATTTAGTGTTCTGAATATAATAATATTAATAAATATACACAGGAAAATACAATTTTATTATTATTATACAAGGTTACGTGATTCTTGAACAGTTTTTAATAAACTCTCTCACTTGAATCATTACAATATTATTTTGATTTTTCTAGGGTTTTTGTATTGATTTCGGAGAGTAATTAAGAAAAAAGAATTCAAAAATGATTTTGCCTCATAAAGAAAAAAATGAATTAAATTTCTTTAAATCAAAAACCCTTTAATTTTATAGAATGTTAATCGTAAATTTACAATGTTAAGATAAATTTACTCTTGGATGAACTTATATTCATAAATAATTTGTTATTAGTATTAAGATTAGATAGATAAATAATATAGTATATATTGTATTTTTCAATTAATTTGTTTTCTATAAAATAAATTTAATATATTTTTATCTTTTATAAATTGTATATTAAAAAGTTTTTCTATTATTATATAGAAACTATTCTAAAGTCGTTGCTACACAGATGTTTTTTTTATATAATCATATATTTAAAAAAGTATTTTCAATAGAAAATGTTTTACCCTTCTAGATATTTAATAAATATTCTATAAAACTTTTTACTTTACCAGACTTCTTTCAAGGGAGTGTTGAAGTAAAAATCTAGAAAGAGGGACCAACAAGACAGTTTTTTTTTTTCTTTAAAGAGCGATAGACCAATCAATAGAGAATAACTTCCATCTTAGTTGATACATAGATAGACATATATATATTGAGAGAGAAAGATGCGTCTGGCTCCAGAGTCCAGACGCCAGTCGTCGTCTCCCCTTTTACAATTACGGTAGCAAAAAAAAGGAGAAAGTGGATATCTGTCCAATGTCAATTGAGAGGGAGAGAAATGAATCCAACCAATGACAGTCATCGCAAGGAAATTGCCCAAATGAAACATAAATATAAAAAGAATAAAAAAAAAATCGGAAGTCGGAAGGAAAATAACATTTTTATATTTTTTTTAGGGAATTTCTCTTTTCTATCCTTATATGGCTCATTAGATTTATATATATCGGTATATAACATTATCTGGAGAAATATAAAAAAATATAAATACGAGGATAGTTTAAAAAGGCTGTACTAAATAATGGAAAGAGCACTACAGAGGTGCATATCGAAGTTATTTTCAGTTACTACTATCTCTTGGAAGAACACACAACAAAATTCCACAGAACTTTAATCGTCATTTCGTGTCTGTGGATGGAACATGGATAAACCACTACACTCCTGAGACCAAATTAAAGCCCAAATTCAAACGAACGCCAAAGAAATAAACCAATTTTGCTGAAACTTGGTGTATGTTCTTTCAAGAGATGCTACTGACTGAAAATATTAAAGTAGTTTCTTGTCTTTGACTTTGCACAAACTTTTCAAATCGCCCTTGTATTTAGAAATAGTGGAACTGCTTTATTAGTCCCCATTTATTTAATTTAATAACAAAATTTTTTTTTGATATTTATAAAAAAATACCATTTTTAGTACATATTCTGAAATATTTTTAGATTTTATTGATTAAGAAATTAAAAAAAAAGACAAATGTGATATTTATCTTTATGATTGAATGATACATCCCAGTTATCTAGAAATTTAATTTATCTTTGAAATATTTGGTGTAACTCTCCCTCTTCTCCCATCCCCTCATCATTATTCAAAAGACAATTACTCACACCTTAATATGAATAATAATACAACAACAGGAGAATGATGCATTTTAATACAATACAAGTAATTTGGAATAAATAAAATAAAAAAAAAATTAGGTATTGTTCGCGAAAAAAAATTTAAATTGCAAATAGTAAATATTTTAATGTGTAGTTAAATTCCTTTGTGGTTAAAGATTCGTAGAATTTTTAATGTAATGTTATGTAGAAGCAAAAAGAACGATTGAGAAAAAAATTGATTGCTTATTCATAAAGATTTCAATGTCAAAGGTTATATTTTTCTTTCTCTGTCTCTCTCTTACACTTTTTGGATTTATCTGTGAATGAATGATTTCACCTAGACCCCTTCTAGTCATATTTTTTAACGTTTGGTATATAAATATATAGTATATATATAAAATGGAAATAAAAATATAATCAAAGACACGAAATCCTCTTAAACATATATTGGTATATTGGTATATATATATATATATATATATATATTGTTTTATACTACATTCAGCTGGTTAAGAGGATTTCGTGTCTTTGATTATATTTTATTTCCATTTTATATTCGATTATTTTCGATTTAAAACCCAAAATTTTAATTTAGATAAGAAAAATCAATTTGATGGTATCATGAATTTCACTTGTTTAAATAAAATAAGATTTTTCAATTTCCAACCACCTTTCTTTTCTAATTATCTATAAATATTATATACTTATTTAATTATTTTCATAACATTTTTGTTAAATTTAGAATATTTAAATGAAAGATAATATAATTCAATTTATTGAAATGGAGTGGTTGTCCAAAGATCATTAAAGTTTTGCCATATAAATAGCCCTAGCTCTTCTATCATAAACTTTACATGATTGAATTATAAAATTTAAAGCCTACAAAAAACAAATCGTGAAATCATCATATAAATTTAAGATTTTTGTTTTTTGGAAAAAAAATTAGATATAAGTATTATATTTCTTGATAAAATTATTTTCTTAAAATTGTTGTAGCATTATGGTCGAATTGCTCTTTAATTTAAGAAAAATAATTTGTGGTAATTCAATTAATAGCTAACTCTAGGAGGCAGCTAGCCGAGAGTGTAGCATAGCAATTTTCTACACAAGAAGTCGGCGTTCGATTCCAACTAAGAACAAATTTTTCTAATAAAATTAAATTTAACATCAGCTGCCTCCGGCTCCAGGAACTGTCAGTTCCTGGTTCTATACATGCGGAAGGCAACGAGAAACCACCGCATTAACATTCCCGAGAAAAATTATCATGGCTGGGTACCTTCTAAGGCTATCCTAGCAATGATAATAGCCAAACTCCGAAAGGGAGACGGCACCTTAAGAATAAGCAAACTCTACTATACTAAATAGAATAATTTCACAGATAATTGCAATTCATCAGTGAATTCAACTAATATCAACATTCACTTTTTAATATATATTTATTTATTTAAGAAAATAATACAATTATCAATATTATTTAATTTAGTATTGGAATACGGGTTTAGACAAATTGGGGAAATATCGAACGAAATCCAATTAGGCAAAAAATCTCAAGTATTAGGTTATGCGGATGACTATATAGAGGAGAATCGACAAAATCAATTAAGAATGCAGTAGAAAAATTAAAAGTCGTTGGAAAAGAGGTGGGGCTTCAAATTAATAGTAATAAAACAAAATACTTGGTCTCAAAGAGGGATAGCATTAACACATAAAATCTTAACATACAAAATGTTACATAATACGTAGGTTCTGAAATCTTGCAGAATAATAATATTTGGGAAGAATTTGAGCCAAAGTTGCAATCGAGAAATTATGATCAAAATAAAAATATATAAAACAATTAATTTTCCGGTTGTATTATATGGGTGTGAGGCGTGGTCTATGACTTTAGGTGACGAGAGTAGATTTAGAGTATTTGAGAATAGGATTCTACGGAGCATTTAAAGGTCAAAAAAAGGATGGGGAATGACGGAGCCTGTATAACAAGGAATTGCATGACTTCTATGCATCTCCAGTCATAATTAGGGTGATAAAATCGAGAAATATGTGATGAGCAAGTCACGTTGCTAGAATGAGGGATGAAAGATTAGGGAAAAATTTATTTGTGGGGACACACACCGATTGGGAAACGTCCGGATGGAAGCGGTGGGTGGACAATATAAAAAGATAAGTAGGAGAGATGTGAGAAAATAGGAGTTGGATGGGTGTAGCTTACAATCAGTATAGGGACACTTATTGTTATAGAAATGTTATTCATGCAGTCAAGAACTTTTCATTTCCGAAGAGCCACAGAGATAGATATATAGAGAAAATAATATCTAAGTACATGGTATATACCTATATATATATAAAAGTGTAAGTATATAGGTATAATAGAGATATTTTCATGGGCCATCGTCCTCTGAAAGGGGCTAAAAATACACTTAAAAGGCTGCTTGCTTTTCCTTTATAAATGAAAGCTCTTTTTTGTGCATCATTAACTCCTGGGTCAACGCCAATCATCCAACTTGACATGTAATTTTCTCATACTACATATCAGATATTGAAAAAATATAAAATTTCATTTTAAAGGTGATGATTATTTTAAAATAATTCTTGTTTAATAAGTTTTAATAATGTTTAATATTTAATGTTAAATCACATATTATAGAAATATGAAAATAAAGATAAATAATATAAAGGAAATAATCATTTGAAGGCCATATGGTTGATTTAGCGGATTGGAAATAAATTGAATCCACAGTCTTTTCAATAAAATTCAAAGTAAATTTTACGGCTTAACTGGAGAATTTTATTTAAATCCTTTTGTCTATTTATATCTTTTACTTTACTTACTTCTGAAAATGCTGATTATACTGATTCAAGGATCTAAATGTTAATGAAAGATCAAAAAATATTAATTTTGAATTAATATCAATAAAAATGGATTTCCTCAAATTTATTTCATTTATTTAATTAATCAAAGTTAAATATAATGTAATAATTTTGTTAATGATAAGAGCATTACGGACTTTTAATAATTATTAGAACTAATAGTTGATGGAAAAGTTATTATTTTATTGATTATTCTAACAGCAGATTGCAAAGTCAAATATGCATGGGGAAGGGTTATCATATGAACGACTTTCTTTATACCTTTAATTTAAAAAATAGACATGACTTTTATTAAAAACTGTTATTTCTGTCTCTTTCTCACTTAAATGTAGTTTCTCCACATGTCAACGTTAAAAATCATGCGTATATCTGTTATACATAAACTTTCTTAACCAGTTTATCTGTCTGTCTCCCTGTCTGTCTATCAATTCAAACAAATCTCAACTCATTCTCTGATACCCTTTTCTTAAATTCACTTTTATTTCCATTTATCTCTTATCTCTTTATCGCTCTCTTTAAATTAATTTCCAATTAATCTTCATACATTTTATTCAATCATTTTTTCAAATAGGACAATGAAAAGTATCTTTTTTTTTGTTGGCTCTTGTATCGTTCACAAATTTTAACTCTAGACTATTTTGACATGGAAGAAATAGTAATTAAATATATTATAATTTTTATTCCTCTCTTATATAGTTAACTGATTAAATTGATATATTAAAATATTCATATAGAAAGAAAAAGAAATTGAGATGAGAACAACCTTTCTAAAATTTAATACATTCATTTATTCTATACATACTATGATACAATATATAATTTATAATATAGGTATCTTAAAATTTTATATATATATATATATATACAGTGGGCGATCGGTTAACGAAATGTCTTGACAACGAACAAATCCGATAAGGAATACTTTCACCAAAGATTTTTGTGTTCGGACCACGAACCCATTTTCGAATAACAAACAAAAATGAATTCTAACATCTAAAGTTCTCGGCTCTTTGAGCATATTGTGGAAACAGCCTACTTGTACAAGTGAGGCACAACTTGCGTTTCCTTGGTTGTCGGATATATATCATAGAGTAGCTTTTGTGGGTCGAAACTTTAAAGTAGTCGGTTTCTGATTCTCTAAATTTTTGCTAAAATATGTGATATTCTGAACTCTTTATTAAAATAAAGTGAAAATCTGACAAAATTATGGGATCCAAAAAGAGTAGAATGTCAAGAACTCTCCGAAAGTGGACAGAAAGCGACTTGAACTGGCCTACAGTATTGTCCATACTGTACTAAGATTGTCCATCTTAACTATGAATGATATTAACAAGAAGACTCAAGCAGCTAAAAGAAACAAGGCAGCTAAAGAAAATTACATCTGTGAAGTAAAGAAATGTCATTCATATAAAATGAAGAAATTGTTTTTAATTTAGATAAATGAATGGGAAATGAAAAGAGATTTCACTAGTATTAAAATCACTCAAAAGACTTTTTGGGGAAAATTTTTGAGAAATTGAAAGAACAAACTACAAATTCAAGTAGTTATAATTCAAGACTATTATTACTGGTTGATTTGCAAATTTCAAAAGGATGTCTGGAATTAAACATGTAATAATATATGGTGTGTATGATAAAGAAGAAACTGAGAAGTAATGTCACAAATTTAGGATTATCAAGAACGAATTAATCGATTTCACATAAAAATGAATAGTAAATCGATGATCAGTTAACGAATAATTCGGATAACGAACCTAGTCTTAATAGATCCCCAAATTTTTTTAAATCAATTTGCTTCGAATAACATAATAATATTATACTTAAGTAAAAATTCGTGTCTAATTATTATTTATATTTTTTTTTGTGGTTAATCAATTTATATGTTACTATTAATTATCATTTAATGGATATCATGTGAATAGGGATTAGAAGAGTAGTCAGAGTGAATGTGAGGGAGGGGGAATTGAGGGACAAAATATGTCTCTCTCTCTCTCTCATTCTCTCTTGCCATGTTTTTATTTCCCTCTTGAATATTAACGATCGCATTTTGTTAAATTTTATAAAATTGCTTGTAATTGAATAATAATGATGACTATTATATATCATAAACGTTTAAAGTATAATTTTCTATATGTAAGTAATCGTTAAGAATGATTGGAGCAACTGGATACTAGATTTATAAATTGAATTCAAACATTAAACGTCCAACATACCTTATACTTATATTTATATTATATTATAATATTTTTCAATCCACTCATTCACTTCTCTCCTCTCTCACGCACACACACATACACTTTCCTGACTTAAAATAAAATATTTAAATTAAATAAATTGAAAACCACATTAACCCCAAGAATAGAGGGTTTAATCAGTCTTCCTCCACATTCCTGGAATTTATTTTATTTTAAAAAAACACTAAAACCTTAAAATATTTAATTAGATATTTTCACAATTTAATATTACTAATATAATATTTTATTTGTATTCTAAATATATATAAAAAATTTAAAAATTTATTATATTTTCATCTTTCATTTAATGAACGTATTTGGTGATAATTTATAGAAAACATTGAATATTCCTCTAAAAATTATTTTAAAGTGAAATTCTATCTTTATTAAGTAACTTGAATTATTGCAGGTTATTTTGATTTCTGAATCGTATATTTATATCTACAGTTGAATGATTATAATTAAGTAAAAAAACAATTAAAACGATTTTGTACTAAAAAAAATACAGACATTTTATTAAATTTTTGAGTTTACCAAGGTTCAAGTTCGGCCAGCATCTACTACTATAATAAATGAGTTACGTTTTTAAAAGTTTTATATTAAAAAAAAAAAGAAGAATTAATTTCGTAAAATCAATAAATACTTAAATATACTAAATATATTTAAAAGAAAGAAATACATTGAAAAAGGGAAAGAGAGTTCAATTACATACCAAGGGGCTGTAAAATGCAAATATTAGGCTTCCATCTTGTTTCGGCAGTTCCTTATTGGATCCTTTTTCGTCCCCTTTCCTTCCTCCACTTACCATTCACTTCCTTGTAGTTAAATTTCATCTGAAGACCTGAAAGAGAAGAGTATATTCAATTACATATTGAAATAAGAGAGAAAGAGAGAGAAGATATATCATCATAAATATGAGGCCCGCCCTCGAGCTATCGGTAGCTTCCGAATTCAATGTACTCAATTAGATTTATAAATAAAATAAAATAAATAAATAAGCACAATCGTAATAAAAATGGAATTATAGAAGCAAATATTGAATCAGTTACCTTCTGCTCAGAAATGTAATATGGTTTTTATATTATAAAATAAATTTTTAAAAATTTGGAGTATCTCCACTCGACTATCTCGCAAATTTGAATTGGATTAAATAACATATATTATAGTTAAATTAAATTTAATTAAAATTATAAATTATAAATCAAAATTAATAAAAATATATTAAACAAGCGCGTGTTTGGCTTTTTGTTGATGGCACCATGTCACGTGCTGGATCATGATTTGAAGTGTTAAAAAAATAATTTCGGTACTTTCAGCGATTCAATCAAGCTGAAATTCTAAGAAGGGCTGAGTGACGTTTACATTAAGGAAAAACTAATGAAGATGATTTTTCCTATAGATGTGATCAATAAAACTCTATTTTTCTTTATAAATACTATCTATGGTGTGATTTTCAAAAAAATCGATCGAGCGGTTCCTGAGAACCCATTTACGAATATATATACATAAATACTTATATACAATTTTAGCTAAGAGATAATAAGATTAGATAGATAGATATTTATATATTTATTTATTTATAATACGTTTAAAAATAGCGATAACTGAAAATCCCAAAATATACTCAAATATATATATAAATGTGTATGTAGGTATATTTATTTATAGTATTTCTATAAAATAACGAATTACAATAATATTTTATAATAAGTAATTTTCATTTGAAAATAAATATTTATATCAAAATCGTGTGTTGAATTACTTTTTATATATAGATATATAATCTATATAACCCATATATAAAAACTCATTTATTTATTTAATCAAATTTCTATGTATTGCGCCCCTTCTTTCATATCAAACTTACTTTTTGGTATTTAATAAATCAAATCGTTGTGGCTGGTCAACCACCTGCCACACAAATACATTATAAGGACAAAAGCTACTCTATGATATAAAAGCATCACGCGTCTGTTAGTATTATTGTGGTTGAACTCACTATATATCATCGTTATAGGGTGGGTGGGTTTTACAAAGCGGACGAACGGACATGTTTATTATGAAAATTGAATATCACAGTGGACAGATCTCACTAGTTTGGATTTCATTATTATGATATCATATCAACTCAATTTATTTAATCATAAATATGAAACTTCCTGTCTTTTCAATCCCTCGCCTCTTTTGTATTTTTATATTTATTGGTCAAATATTATTTTATGTTGAAATTTTTTTTTTCAATTATCTATTTATTTGTTTATTTATTTTACTGGAATGATTCCAAATGTATTATTTTTGTTGTGAGACAAGAGTAAAAAATTATAATTCTTATCTATTAATATATTCATAAGGAAAATCTATCTATCACTGTGTGGCATTATTGACTTTAAAAAATATTTTGGTAGTCATTCCTATTTTAAACTAACTTTAACGTATTCTAATTATTTCTTATTTATTTGATTTCCTAGATGATGTTTTATATAAAATTAAAAACGAAAAAACGAATTTATATAAATAATAAAACTAATAAATGTCTCACATAAATTGTATAATAATAATAATTATTTAATTTAGGATTTATAGAAAAATTAAAAAATTATTATAGAATATATAAAAATGTATAAGTAATAGAAATTTTTATTGCTTAAATGTGATTAGAAAATAAAATAAACTTAATGATTAAAGTAGAAATAGAGATGTTAGATGTTAAGACACTTCTCTCACTTTTCTCACGATAGTCATGATGAATTTATTAATTTTATAAATACTTACCCTATATCTAATTTTATCCTGCATGTCATGGATATAACTAAAATATTAAAAATAATTTCTTTTATTGGTCATTATCAAATTAGAATAAATTCAATAAAATAAAAGTTTTATATATATATATATATATTAAATGAAAAATTATTTCCGGATTATTTTTGGCACTATCACTAACATTGACACACGTCTGCTCTTGACGACAGTCGGAGCTTCGGAACACAGTATGTCGAAAATCTTCCACCCATGGACTCTTGGTTAAAAAGAGACTGACTCAGAATCCCAAAAAATTTCCTCCTAAATAAATTATCTTGAAAATGGCGCCAAAAAGTCTAGACTCAAATCTCACAATAAAACGTGGCATTAATCTGGAAACAATTTTTCATAATACTTTCATGAAAACCTAATATATATTATACAAATATATATATATATATATATATATATATAAGTGTGAATGTGGAAGAAAAGCCTTAATCAATTCTGAAATTAAAATAGTTTTTATTTTAATATAAAATTATTTACAGAATATACATTTAAATCATATTTACCTGAAATTAAAATAGAATTAGACAAGAGTCCCTTTATCCACCTCATAATAAATTAGATAAATGTTCAAGTGGATAAGTAGTCCAATCCTACCAACCTCAGGCAATATGAATACACTAGTAAATAGTAAATATGATTTACATATATATATATATATATATATATATATATATATATATTCCAGACAATATACTCAAAATATATTTGCTCTACCGATTAAAACAACTTTGATAATAATAATAATAATAAAATTAATTAGATATCTTATTATGAGAAATGGGGGAAAGAAAATGAGTTGGAGAGAAATTTAGTGGGAAATTAAACAAGATAGATGATTAGATTCGAGAGATTGGGGGAAACGAACGTAAACGAGTGAGAGAGAATGAAAAAAGTTATAACCTTTCATCACCCCAGCAAACTAATTTACTCAATTCTTATTAAGGGGAGTTAAAAAAAAAAAAAAAAAATGTTTTTTAATCATTTAAGAAAAAAAAGTCGATCATAGTTATTATTTACTAGCAATTTAATAAACGCTATAAATAAATTTTTATTTTTCTTATTTTTTTTTATTGTTTCATATAATAAATATTTATATAAATTGTTATAATAACAGTAGATTAATTATAACTATTTAATATTATAATAAACAGTTTATTTTATTTATACTCATAATAATAAAATTAAATTTATTTTTTTATAAATATTTATTTAATTTAATTTAATCATAAAAATAATTGAAATTGTTTTTTTTTTGTGCATAATAATTTGTTTTTTTTTAGAGAAACGGTTGTATATTTTTGATAATTATGCTTACATCTTTTTTTAAATCTATTTTATGGTCTATTTACCTGTTTTATTTCTTTTTTTTTCTTTCTTTTGGCTTGTAGTTTTTCAAATTCCTAAGCCGCGTGTCCTTGGCACACCTGTTCAAGTTCATTTTCAAAGTGAATTCACGGTGTATTAATTAATTTATATAAAAACATCGTGAATAAATAATCCAATCAGGCCGTAGACCTTTACGCTTTTCTTTCTCTATTTTTTTTTTATTTATATCCAAAATATCCTTAGGTTTATATCCGAAAAGAAATGTTTGGCATGCTTTAGATTTCCAATACGAAAAAAATGAGTGTAATCCAATTCGTTCAGCTTACTCAAATAAAACAGTCATGTTTATAATTTTAATCAACTTAACTTAATAATTTCTTTTTTTATTTTATTTACTCTATTGTAACTAATCTAATATTATAATATTATAATCCAATCAATGAATAATTTAAATAAATACCTAAATATTTCTTATTTTTATGTTTGTTTTAATAAAAGTTAATTTGTCATTTAAAACTATTTAATTCAAAAAGAATTTAAAATAATACGACGGCAGGTCAATAAGTCCGTGACTTTTAGAATGAAACACAGGTTATTGGATAAAAAATCATTTTATTTTTCAAAGTAGTCTTCTTTGAGTTATATACACTTCGTCCAACGTTTCTCCAAATTTTTTATCCTTTCCAAAAAATAAGATTCGTCGAGGACATCAAAATAGATTTGTTTTTGGGATGATGGCATCGTTGGAGTCAAATCTCTTTCCGCCGAGCCATTTCTTCAGTTTTGGAAACGAGGAATAGACACTTTGGGCTAAATCCGCCCCGGATGAGGGAGCAATTCGTATCCTAATTCATGGAGTTTCATGAAATTCACTTTTTTCCATTTTCTTTTCAAATAACGAGGTAGTCTGCTATTAATAAACAAAAGCTAAAAGACCCAGCATAGTTTCTTGCTAGCAGGGACATTAATTTATTTAAGAAACAGGAAATTTAAAAAGTCACGGACTTATTGACCTAGTCTCGTATAATATCTATAATAATAAATTTATCTTACCTAAATTACTATCTATAAGTTAATATTTCATTTTATTTAATTCAAAAACAATTTTTTTTGTTAGATATTAATTTAAGTATATACTTAAATTTAATATTATAATTATTATTTTATTTTAAATTCTCCTAATTAAAAAGTATTGTAATTTTAATTAAGTAGTTTATGTATTTATTAATTAATTGTATTAATTTCTATCATTAATGTTGAGTAATATGTAAAAATATAATTTCATAATAATGACAAAATTATCCGATGAAATAAATTTGATATCTTTAAATAAAAAATTATTTAAAAAATATTTAATATAAAAAGTAAAATAAAAAAAATATTGATAAAAATAGATATTTTATCGTTTGATTCAAGTAATTTATTAATTTATCTATATATATAAAAGGCAATGTCTGTGTGTCTGTGTGTCTGTGTGTCTGTCTGTCTGTGTGTCTGTGTGTCTGTCTGTCTGTGTGTCTGTGTGTCTGTCTGTCTGTGTGTGTGTCTGTCTGTCTCTTATAGACTCAAAAACTACCCGTCCGATTACGGTGAAACTTTCAGGGATTGTTGTGGGCATACCAAGAAAGGTTTTAGTGTAGTTAAATCCAAAATTAATTTATCCAAAATTAATTTAATTAGTAATATATTGCTAAAAGTCTGTAGTGTCACAAAACTATCGACAGATGGCGCTACATATAATTTTCAAAATTCAAATATTTTAAATTTTTTTTAAACTTAATATTTCTAACTTTGTATTACAATACAATAATGAGACGGAATTGTTGTGTGTTAAATTAGATTTTATAAATTGAAAACCATTAGTTATACTCTTAAGTTATTTAGTTTTATTGATCACATATCTGGAAAAAATCATCTTCATTAGTTGTTTTTAATTTAAATGTATATATGTGACGTCACAGTTACCTCCTTTTAGATATATATCTATTCTTAAAATAAAATTAAAAATATTTATATTATATTCATATATATGTAAAATAATAATCTCTATAAAATAAGAGAATATACTTATTCCGAAAACTGTTAATTAAAATGTAATAACTATTAACAATTAATAAAGTAGAAATAATTTTCGAACAAATAAAAATGTAATAATTATTAACAAAAAAAATAAAAAATAAAAATAAATTATTAACAAAATAAGTTGACCTGTGGCCAGGTCCGAACCGACCGACGGTTTGAAGTAAATTAATTTCCAGCTACAGAAACAATTTCAAATAATTTTAATATATCTATTAATGTAATAAAAAACAGATATGGACATAACATAAATATTTTTAATTTTATTTTATTTGTAATACATATGTAAGACCAGGCTGTGACGTCATGAATGGCTGGGTGACTTCATATAATTTTAAATTAAGAAATATTCGTGGAGATATGTAAAAATCTCCACATGTGAAATTTGGTGTGAAAACAATACCTCCCTTACTATCGTCGGTCGGTAAAAAATAAAAATAAAAATGTAATAATAAAAAATAAAATTTCAATTTTATTAATTTAATAAATTATTATTATTATTATTATTATTTTCACGTATTAAACGGTATATTATTATTTGAAATAATTCCAATAAAAATAAATAAAAATAAAAACCAAAAAAAAAGTGCAATTAAAACTAAAATTTCAATTATATTCATTTAATACATTATTATTATTATTATTATTCAGTTATCATATACGTAGATATGTATGCAGACACACATGCAAATATTGGGAAACATCCGGTGGAAGACCAAAGATCAAGGTGGGTGGACAATGAAGGAAGGGACAGGGTAGGATTTGGTTGTAGCTCAGGATAGGGACTATTAGAGAAAAGTGGATGCTGCGGCTAAGAACTTTCGAAAACTGTATAGACACAGAGTTAGATAAATATAACATATGCAATAATAATATATAATTAATTTACTGATTAAATTAAAATATATATTTTCTAAGAAAACAAATATATGTCTTATCTACTTATACTGATTGAAACAAAATGGATGAAAACCTTTTACATACAGACTTTCAACCAAATACTACACTCGGGGGTACAGGGGGCGGAGCCCCCGTCTAGGTGTGAAGAGCGCCTGGAAGGCGCTCGGAGCAGCTAGTAATTAAATAAACCCATATTTTGATTGAATTATTTAAATTTTTTATCTTTCAAAAGTTTGAATGTTTTATAATTATAATATATTTAAAACAATATATTTTATAAGTTTAATAGTTATTTACCCAAAACATTTTAATAAAATATTGTAACATATACGTATATGAAGGCCCTTTTAATTCTAGAAAGACATTTCTAACATACATTGACTCACCCTCGTAAATTAAATAGGTAAAACTTTGATAGAACAAAGAGACTGAAAATGAAATATTTTCTATTGAAAAAGACAAAAAATATTTCCTCAATTCTTTTATAAAAATTCATCAAATACTGCACATCTGGTTGCCAGAAGACATTTGCAAGAGGTGACCAATAAACAGAGGACTTTGAGAGGAGAGGGGGAGTGATGGAATCTTCGAGAGATGTCAATGGAGAGGGATGAAGAGTTTTCGTTATTAATGAATAACAATTTTGGAATTAGTCTTCATTATGTTGAGAGAGAGACCAATTCATCCCTGATGACTCAAGTCTCTAGAATTCTCCAACTATTTTTAATTATAATACAGCTAAGTGGTTGACCCTTACTTATATAAAATTGCAATTGCTCATTAAATTAAATTTCATTTAATTTATCTGATTTTCCACGGTACCTTAATAAACAAACAACTCTTGATAATTACTCTGAATCAATTCTTTAGTATTAAATATTCAATTTTATTATAATTTTATATCTGCATTTTATTCTGAACGAATTCAATTTAACTTTTCCCTCATCAACCGTCGCGGATTCATGTGGACCCAATTATTCTTCAAAATTAACCAGAGTGCTACCAATTTCTTAATTATTAATTTTCAACCCTTTTTTCTCATTAACCAACCCATACCTAAGCATCTAATATACGACAATACATTAGTTTTTTTTTATTTTTTATTTCGAATCATGTAAGAAGTATGTGAATAACTAGAAAAAAATAGGATTTAAAACTTACTACCTGTAGATTGATTGTCTTTATTAAAGTATTCCGACATATTATGATAATAACGGTGGTTGTTTTCTTTTTATTTTTATTAATTTTTTTCCTTTGTTTGCTTCTTAAAAGGCATTCTTGTATCTCTTGAAAGAGGTATACTAAATCAAATAGGATAATTAAATTGAATTGCTTTCAGGATGATACATAGATACATGTAAAGAATTAGGAATTTGTTAAAGAAAAAATTACAATTATAATAATAATGACACTTCAGATGAGGCCATCTTTGATCACGAAGAATAAATAAGTAATTTATGGGTTATAAAGATTGAGACAAAAAAAAATTCTTTGCTATTAAATATTTCAATTCACCTATTGTGGATCAATTAAGATAATAATAATATTTAAAAAAAATATGTGTGTGCAAGTCCCGACTTACCCGATAGTTTTTATATATTTTTAATATTGTTGTATTTATTTTACTATTATAATAAAACAAGTATAACAAGCTATTGTTTCATTCGTTGTCAGACAAGAAAGTGAGGAGGTTAGTAAAGCATTAGAAAATTCAAAGAATCATATCTATAACTGAGAATGCTGATAATGGAGTATTTGTGGATAGTAAAAGTGATAATAAGAACGTTAATTATGCAGTTCAAGTCAAGAACCATTACTATTCACCCTATGCAGAAAAAATCTTCTGAATCAATAAGCACTGATAAATGAAATTGAACATTCTTTTTGCTGTTGTTTATATTTACAATGTTGTATACATATATTGTGTACTCTACCTCTCATATATATTAAAAAACTATAATACTATTCGAATTTACAAAGAGGCAGTGCTACAAACTTTAAATTACTAATAAATACTTTAAAGAAATGGTATGTTAAATATAATTTTAAAAAATGAAATGAAATATATAAAACGAGTGCCTAAATTATATGTATAATATACAATTCATTAAATCAGAAATTTAATTATTTAATCAGTCTAGAAATTGAATTTTATTCTTTTTTATTTTGAATAGCTTAAATCAAAATAGATTATATAATTCAATTGAATTTAACTGTTTATCACAAATAGTATACATAGTAAAATGTATTTATTTATTTTTCCAAAATCAAATTAAAATTGCACTAAAAAGAATAAAATAATATAAATATAAAAAAAATTTTATAAAATAACGTTTTTCCAATGGACTAAAAAGAATAAAATAATTTTTCTATAAGCCTGACAAAGTTTATGGATGAATTGCTTCATATTCAGCTAAAAACGTTGGACGCTTTTAGTTTTCAATTGATTTCTATGCAATTAACTTCATTTATAGAGCTAATATTCATATATATACATACATACCACACTAAAACACTTCATTAACAAGAAACACTATTTCTTCTAAATAATCAACCATTTTGGATTTGATTGTTAATATGTAAATTTGATAAAAATTCTTTTAAATTTTGTTACATACTTTGATATAAGTATATTACATTGAAAAATAATAAAAGATTAATTTTTTAGTTCTTAACCTATCAATTTTATTGCATGATAAAAAAATTTATCAGTTTATGTGTTTAATAAAATTTTTATTATTACAAAAATTTGACATGATTTTTCATATGAATAAATAAAACTAAAAGCGCCCAACGTTTTTAGTTGAATATGAAGCAATTCATCCATAAACTTTGTCAAGCTTATAAAAAAATTATTTTATTCTTTTTAGTCCATTGGAAAAACGTTATTTTATAAATTTTTTAATATTTGTATTTGTTTTTTGTTTTCTTTTTTCTAACTAAACACATGTTGCCTTAGTTTGCTAGAGTTAAAAAGTTTAATCACCCTGTAGTTTTTATGTTGGTAGAATGGACGCAAATCAATTTCCGTTTGAGAATGAAAGAGGGCTCGGATTCTTTACATCCGCTTCCAAAATTCTTTCCTTCTTTTTCTTCACTTTCTTTTAACTTTCTTTCCCTCTATTTCTTTCTCTCTCTCTCTCTCTCTCTCTCTCTCTTTCATTCTTTATTTTTTGTTCTTTATTTTCTAACCAATTCTTTTCACCCCCACAGTCCACCCACTTCTATTTCCTTTTTTCTTCGTCTGTGCGTGGCTACCACCTTTTTTAACATCACCCACCCTCCTTCTTCCTAAACAACCACCTCCGGCGGGCATGTCGCCAACACTTGAAAACAAATTGAAATTTTGAGATGCTTATCATTGTCGTGCACGTTGACGGGTTTCTTTTATTGCAAATTGGATTGAACAAAATCAAAAGTCAAAGTATTAAAAGAAAGAAGACAAGAACAAGAAAAAAACACTTTCAGTAATTTAAATATGTATTATGTACTATTTTTGGTAGTTTTATGAGGGAAAAATAGTGAATTTTATTTATTTAGAAAACGTCTTTTTTTTGTTTTGTAAATATAAAAGGAGCTAATTACAATATTTTATTAATCAGTTTCAAATAAAGTATTATAATAAAAGATGGACCACTTTTCAATTGATACAAAGTGGTTATTTCTAATACTTTTGAATAAATATGATATTACAGTGGCGCAACCAGGGGGGGGTTTTGGGGTTAAAACCCCCCCCCAGGAGAGAAAAAAATATATATTGCTGTATATTATGTACTATATTACAAATAGAAAAGAAAAAATATAATCATTCTTTTTATTTGAAAAAAAAAATAATTCTTAAAGTATAACTTAGTGTATAATAAGTAAATTTATTTTATTTTAAAAAAATTTTAACAAAAATAAAAATTGCTTATTTTTTCGTACAGAATTAAATATAAGAAATAAAATTTCTCCTAAATCATAAAAAACAAAAGACTTAATATAAGATTACTAGATGATTGTGAAATTTTCCAATTTGACTATTATTTAAATATAAAATAAATAAAAATATTACTCAAATTCTAAATATTTCATAAAAATTATGAAGCGAAGACTAATTTTTTCAAAATGGAAACGGGTAAAAATCCCTAAAGGAAAAAATCCATAAAAGTCAAAAATCTCTCTCCCTAAAACCAAATATCCCTAAAAAGAAAAATCCTTAAAACCGAAATTCCCTAAATAAAAATATCCATGACTTAAAAAATCCCTAAAAGAAAAAATCACTAAAAACAAAATTAATCATTTTTGTATTAATTTTAATTGTGATTAAGAAAATTTAATTACAAGGTGAGCATGACACCCAGTTGCCTGAGACACGACCTCCCAAGGAGGTAATCGAGCCTGGACCGAAAGTAGGGAAAAATAGGTCAAAAAATACATACATGTGGCCCAGACACGTGATTTTTCCAAAAAAATAGGGGTGTCAAATTCGTATGTAAAATAAAGGGAATTTACTCAAATTTCGTTTATTAGCATTCGTTTTAATAATGATTCCAAATACAAAATACACCATTTGCACCGTATATTTCACAAGGGAATATATAACGCAATTTGTGAAATTTACTATCATCAGAGGTTGTCTTTTTCATTTTGCTCAATGCATTTATAGAAACATCAAATCAATGCCAGAAGTTTTGAAGCTCTATAATGATATAGATAATCCTGACAACTCCACTCATTTACGAACTCTTGCAGCTTTGGTTTTGGTACCGCCATCAAAAGTCATTGTAGCCTACCAAGCATTTGCTGGACGACCAACAGGGCAAAACTTCGTGATCTTTTTTCTTACTTCGAGCGCACTTGCCTAGGTGAACAATATTTGGCTGGCTTTTATGACCCCGAATTCGACATTGGAACATTGGAACATCTACGATGCCACGTTGATGGGTTTGCCTCGAACAAAGAGATAAGGTTATGCTCAATATGGATTTGCTTAATCAGGTCCCATACTGATGTCTTAAAACCTCCTAAGCGTGAACGAAGAGCAGTGTTGTAACCTTCCAAATCTGTCGTGATGTTCGTGGTAAGAAGCCTGATCCACCAAGAAAACGATTCAGCGACTCTCATAATGAGCTTCTGACCATATTGAAGGCAAACCATGAAAAATGAGACGCTAAAAAAACAGATGGAACAGATGTGATGACACCAAGCATGATGTATAACTACTTTATTCAAGTCTCTTTGGTTATTCATTATTAAATAAGTAAAAAAAATTAGGGAAATTTTTTATTTAGGGATTTATTCTTTTAGGGATTTTTCTTAGGGATTTTTACATGATTTCTTTCAAAATATCCTGCCACTACGGGCGGAAGAAAAGCTTTCGAAATCTTAAAGTACTTGGGGTGTCCCATAAGTTTCATCGCTTTTTTGATGCAAAATGAATTGGTTTAAGGTTGATTTATTATGTTATGTATGAACTATTCTGATCTATAACCTTCTTCCATCTCCCAGGAAGCCTCATTATGCCCTGTTTCCAAAATAGTTGAGGCTTACTTTCAAAATATTCATTTAGGTGCGTTTTTATTTCGATTATGGATTTGAAAGATTTACCACGGAGAGAGTTTTTTAAGGAGAGGAACAAGTAATAATCGGATGGAGGAAGGTATGGGGAGTATGGAGAATGAGGTAGAACATCCCAATCAAACTGTAATAATTTTTGCCTTACGATCAACGCAATAAGCGGCCTTGCGTTGCCGTGATGGAATACTACACCTCGTCGGTTCGCCAATTCTTGCCGTTTTTCTGCTATGGCGGTTTTTAGTTAATTCAGTTGATTGCAATATTTGTCAGCATTGATCATATCACCTTCAGGAAGGAGCTCATAGTACAGTATACCCTTCCAGTCCCATCAAATGCACAAAAGAACCTTCTTCGGATGAAGCCCAGACTTTGCAACAGTTGAAGGTCTATTTTCTTTAGACCAAATCCGTTTCCGGTCTCCGTCAATTGGTGTGGAACCAACCCAAGCTTCATATCGATTCGCATATCTCATTTTGATTAAATGCTTATGTGCCGTTGTTTTGGGAATGTTAGTTTCACCCGCTATCTCGCGCACACTGTATCGTGGTTTTTCAGCATGCACAGTCTTGATAATATCCGTCGTTGCTGGGCGGCCAGCTGTAAATTTCTTAAACCAATTGCGGACGGTCCTAATAGTCGAAGCACCACTCCCGTAAACGGTGCAAATCTCTTCTGCCGCAAATGCTTCTTTTGGCTCTCCATAGTAGAAAAATTTTTAAAGAGACTTTGTCACCAACGAAACGTACTCCGAAAAAGCTCATGGATGATTAAATAAGATGCCATAAACGGCTAAGAGATAAGCCTGCATGTTTATATATATATATATAAAAACATAGGCAGTTAGATTCATTCATAGCGTGACGCGGAAAAAACTTATGGGACAACCTAATAGTTTTTTATAAATAACTCCTTTATTATTAAGTTTAGGTAAAAGTGAATATAATGAAACTTTTAGTAAATTCGATTCTCTATAAATTTAAAACGATAGTATGATAATTCTCATAAAAATCGGTATTTATTGAGAAAATCAATAAAATATGCTTTGACACATCTTTAAACTACCCTTACTTATGGTCCGATCTTGTCCAACAACAATCCAATCTCCGTCCATCATTCCCAAAAAAAACATCTAAATATCAAATTTCAAAACAATATCTCATTTTGTTTAGACGTAATCTCGGTAACGAGCCGGTTCAAAAATTTTTTTTTGCAGTTTTGGATTCAGAACCGTCCGAAAAGTGAAAATCTCGAAGAATCTCGGAGCAAAAATTTTCAAAATTTTCCGATCATCGTATAAGCTATCCTTATTTCATGAGGAAAGCTAAAATAATTTACTTATAGCTGGAAAAAATATTTTCTTTCTAAAACTGTGAATACGAGTAAATAAAATACAAAATTAAATTTTTTTGACAGATTTTGTAAAATCAGTGTTTCATTTACAAAACTTTTTTAAATATTTAATATAAAAAAAATCTTAGAGAAAATTTGTCTTTGAGAGAGCCCGGGGGGGGGGGGGCGCGCCATAGGAAGGTGGAGCGGCTAGTCAAAACCCCCCCCCAGGATCAAATCCTGGTTGCGCCACTGGATATTATACTGATATATTTAAATAATTTAAGAAATTTTCAAGAATTATAAAATATAGGAAATATAAATATATTAAAAAAAAATAAATTACCCCTTTAATTTGTTAATCATCTAACAATAAATATTAAATATTTACCACATTATCTATCTATCTTTGTATTCCTACGGAATTCGAAAGTTCTTGGACATAGAAACTACATTTCTTCAAACAGGTCCCTATTCTGAGAAACTCACATCCAACTTCTATTTCCTCCCATCTCTCTTACTTCATTTCCTACATTGCCTGCCCACCGTGTCCTTGGTCTTCCCACTGGATGCCTTTCAATCGGGCTAGAAATTATAACATTACAAATTAAATTTTATATTTTTTTTTCTCTGAGTAAAATGATTATATTCTGTACTATTCTTGTCTATGAATAAAAAGGCACCATCTTTCAATTGTTCATTTTCTTTTTGCGGAAACGTCATAAATCATAACTATAAAGCTTTTTATTTGATAGTTGTCAGGACCATCAGAACCCTTCTTTGTCCTTCTCCAGAGTCTTAGTAGTTCCCTCATTTTAATGGGAAATTATACAACGGACCCCTTGAGTTTAACATGCGGCTAGTCAAATTATCCGGCATAGGGAGCCCATCCTCTATATTCATCTTTTTATTCTCACTGTTTTAGGTTTGTTTTTCTTAAGTTGATAAATGATCTACTATGTACAATGTTTGTTAGATTGATTTAAAATTTCATAAATAGATTATAATTAACTAAGTGTTTTTCAACCAAATTTACTTTGTTATTTCTTTTAGAAAAAAAACCTCTGACTTTTGTACAACTTATGCAAAGACAGCGCCTACCAAGTTGGTTATATCAATGAGGTGTCCTATGATCAGTAGAACGGGTCGTCTCAACCTTTACCTTGATTTTCTTGATCGGAGGCGCTAGTTTTTATCAAGTAGCTTCCCAAATTTTATTCCGGAGGCTGGGTTGGCTCCGTCCCAGCACTGTTGTCTTTCACCCTGTTTCTTCTAGACAATATAAAAATTAATTAATTAATAATTTTTATTTAATATTTTTCATTTATTTTTATTTGAATTCAAAATTATAAAATAATGTTAACACATTTATAGAAATATTCATTTTTTGAATTAAATTAAAAGATACTTCGTTATAATGTTTCCATATTAAATGTAATTATTTTGTGTTTTTCTTTTTAAGGGTAGTCTTCATTTTTATTATAATTCCCAGAAGAATAAAATTTTTTTTTTTGAAAATACACCTTCATACGCAATCAGTGACATCTAAAAAAAATAATTTCTCTTACAACAGAATGGTTAAATTATATATATATATATATATATAACTTATATCCGGAATCTGACCCCGAAAGTATAAATTACAACATTCACATATGTATTTAATAGACTTTAGCATATAAAGAAACTAGAAATAATAAACGTTTCACTATAAATCTATTAAATGTAAATTAGGAAAACATACACATATCATTTCTCAGTATATTTTATTGTATATTTCTTTCACATATACAACCAAGTATCTAATTTCATTTTACCACCCACTATGTAAAATTGGTATTAATAATCATAATTTAAGAATACTTCACTTTTTATATTTTCGTGTTTTTTTATAATTGCTATTAAAATTAAATTATAATATAATGTTATATTATGTAAGTTGATATTTCTGATTTTTTTTTTAATTTGAATTTAAAACATACAATTTTCTAAATAAAATAATCATTGTTTACTAATAGTATTATTTTTACAAGTAATAGAAAATAGGAGTTAGACTGATTTTACTAATAAAATAAAAATTTTTTTAAAAAATCAATAAAAATTTATTATAATTATATAAGTTTTGTTTTTATTTAAAACGATGTTAAAATAATTATTATTAAAATTAAATACTAATTGTCCAAGAAGTATTTTTTTATTTTCATAATAGTAACTTGAAATTTTTTAAGAAATATGCCCTTCAGAACAATTCCACTGAAGAAAGAACATACCACTATCAAAGATTCCTCAGCCACGAGACACTTTCTCATTTACCAGATGAAGGATTTTGAACTTTGTTGAAATTTCTCATAACATGACCAAAAAATTGTAATTACCTTTTCTTCATGTTGAATAGGATCTCTCTCTCTCTCTCTCTCCATACCAATGCGGCCTAAAATCTCAGCATGGTCATAATATTTGGCCTAAATATCCGCAATATTCATCGGTGGATCCACAACTCAAATGCTTCAATTCAATTTTTTCCCTGTTACTCCGGTCAATGTTCAAGTTTCCATATTAATATCTAAACGATGTGTTGGCTGAATTCAATCAGTTTTTACTTTCATTTGTGTCGTCTCCTTTCAGTTCAAAGGTTGGTGATAATTCTGATGTTCTTGTCATCAATACTCACTTTTTGAAGTACTTCAATCATCCTCACATACACATGTCAAAGGCATTTATAATTTATTATTTTAATTCTAATTAAATCAAATTAATTGATTAACATTAATTATTATTTAATTTCTTAGTAATTTATGATAAGTGGCGCTACCTAGGAGAGGAAAACTAAATTATTGGTATTTAATAAAATTATTTTTTATTAATAAAATAATTAGAAAAAAAAAAGAAAAAAAAATATTTTCCATTAAAAACGATTAATTAAATACGCAAATAATTAATTTTATCAAAAAAAGGCTTCAGATCTGGGATTACTAGGAAGTATTACTATCAACTAACTTTTATTAATATTTATCACAAAATTGCATAAATAATTCCAATTTATATGATCTTAATATATTGTGAGAATTAGATAAACAATGTAGAAAGCAAAAAATATTTAAAAATAGATATTTATTTAAATGAAATAAAATTATTTAATTTACAAAATGAAAATGTAATTTTAATCAAAATAAGAAACAATGTTTTTAAAATGTTTTCAAGATTTTTAATTACACCCACATTATAATTAATATAATTTATAATTATAATAAATAATAATAATTAATAATAATTAATATAATTTATAATTATAATAAATAATAATAATTAATATAATTTATAATTATAATTATAATGATACGATCGAAGATGAGCTGAAAATATCGCTTATTTATAATTATGCGCTAAAAATATGGGAAATTTTCAACTTTGACCGCCGATTTGACCATGTTCCCAACCGAATTTTAAAAAACAAAGACCACTTTACAATTACACTTTTTTAAGCTCTACTCGTATCCAAAATCAAAATTTAAAAAATCGAAAATTTTTGCCGACAGATACACAGACAGAGATTTTATAAACGAACTAAAAGTTAGTTGATAACAATAAAAATAAATCAATATTTCCGCTCAAATACACAAAATTTAAATATCGCTTTTTACCGACCGATAGTAAGGGAGGTATTCTTATGTATATATTATGAGTTCTGGGGGTATTTAAAGAGAAACCCCAAGAGTGGGTAAGGGGTAAACTTTTTAATATATACCCAGAATAATTCATATTGTTATTATATTATTATTATATATTTAATGCTTTAGTGTTTCAAAAAAATTAAAATTATATTTTGTACATATACTTAATTAGTAGATAAAAAAGATTAAAAATCTCATAATTGTTTTAATTAATATTTTAATAGAATCTTGTATGAGTAAAAAAAAAAAACAAAATCAACATTAAAGCACAATTTTAAAGTGTTAATTTCATATTAAACAATAGTGTAAAAAAACTTAGCCTGAATTAATCCTGTTACGAAAATTATTTGTTTATATATTTAAAAAACATAATTATAATCTAAAATAAGAGTATATCTTTATGAGAAGAAATATAATATTCTTTTTGTTTTTATTTCGGGTGTATTTTAATCATTTACCTATTGAGAGAGTGTGCAAGAATAATAAATAAATAAATCCCGTTGATTTTTGTAGCCTATTTCTCATGCTCTCACGTCATAGATCATCTAATCTATCTAAATGATAGTGCCATAAGCAAATTACATATTTTTTCCCGTGAACCTATGAACTTATATTTTATATAATTCAGGCTAATTTGTATTATAAGACAAGTTTTAACATAAAAATATACTATCTAATCTTTAAAAGTAATCACATATATTTAAACTTAATATATATATATATATATATATATATATACACGTATTTATCCTATCAGATTTAAAGTATAATATTTTAAAATGTCTCCATCAAGATTATATAGCATTTATTAATAATTTAAAATATTTAGGTTACCAAGATATTAGAGTAATTTATAATCTATGTAAATGAAAAACCAAATCATTAGATATGGTACTATTTTATGAATATTTTTATATTGAAAGAGCCAATGATATAAGTACAATCAATAAAAGTCATTAAAAAACATTCAAAATCATTTTTCATTTAATTATTGATAAAAATAACTTTTTAATTCTTTTGTTTTTAAAATAATGCCCAAATTTCCTTTAAATCATTATCAGCCTTTATTCAATTTAATCTAAAATGTTATTAGTTTCTTATAGTCTAATACAAGGGGTTCTGATGATGACGTATTGATTAAAGTTGAATAAAATTTATATTGAAACTTAAAACCGAGTGTTTTTTTTTAAAAAAACATACCTTTAACTTATTAATTTTATTAATTATTTTCAATTTCATTTTTTAGGTTAAATTTACAATAATATGGAGAACAGTTAAATAAATCTTAATTATTATTATAACTAACTCTTATATTTAAAGTGATATTTTGATTTCATATTTTTTAGTAAATTGAAATTTTATTGAATATATTATTTATATATAGAAATTAATGTTACTTTAGATATAAATTATTTCACTAGCTATCTGTATTTCTATAACGCTCTATCCTTCACAATTCTTATTCTCTCGGATTTCCGCCGTATTCTCGGTTCAACCCCTGGGACGTTTTCCAATTAGTTTTCATCAATCTTTCTTCTTCCATTTGAGATAAATGTTCTTCCTACCCATCGGATAATAATCTACTCGATTTTATAATTTAATCTGGGAATCCATAAATGTTAGGTATGTAATGATTAATTATGAAATCCCCTTCATTGCCTAAGTAATCATTAATTTCAGCTCATAAATGTTAAAGTGTCCGTGAAATTTTATATTTCAGAAAATACAAAAAATAAATTAATATCATTCACTCACATATTAATTATTAATATTATTATTGTTTAATTTAAGAACTGTTTTCAGTTGAAATTTGATAATTTTAATATTTTTATTAAAATATATATATAAAAAACGTGAAAATAAAATTCTTATATATGAATATAATTAAATATTAGATTAAAATCTATTGAAATTTAAATAAAATTTGTTTCTATTTACGAATTACGACTTAAATATTTAAGGATTTGATTGATTTTTATGAATGTTGTCTTTCTTATGAAAATAATAAGGTAGTGTGCTAATTTATTATAAAGAAAATGATATTTATATGTGGAATTTATATATAATTATATAATAATATAGAAAAAAATTTGAAGCTTGATAAGGTAAAAACTGGGCATATTGAGATTGAGTTGAAGATTTATTATATATATTTAGATATATAATCTTTATAATCTCCTTATATGTTTTAGAAAAGTAAATTTCAACTTCTAGTTGTGAATTGAGTGATTGCACTTTGTAAAGTATATGTGTATGTGAAAGAGAGATAGAGAAAGAGAGAGGAAAATGTAGAAATGGTCTTCATCTTGACTGTATTTGGCACCTCTGAGATATTTCTAAGAAACACAGCGGTAAGATCAAATCCGCTTATCAGTTCAGTTGATGTTAGTGGTTTTTTCTTCTATTCTTTTTTTATATCTTAACTTAACAGACCCTTACGTGCTTCATTTAAAAAATCTGTATCTTATAAACTTATATAAAAAAGTAGGTAATGGAAATATATCAATAATATTTACATAGAGGTGAATATTAAAAAAAGTATTAAAAATTCATTAATCCATTAAAAACTAAATCAACTTTTTATTATACAATATGTAAAAAATATGATTTTGACAGATGTTTATGTTTTGATGTTATAAAAAACCAATTTTATAATAATATTTATGGGGGAACTTAAATTTTTTCAACACAATGTAGACTAAACACAGTCATTTTTTATAAATAAAAAATGAAAAATGATATTTTAATTGTTTCTATTCATCTTCTATACTTAAGCATTAAGATGCATAATCATTTATTGATACTAGGCCAATATATATAAAGTAAATCTATATATATAAAAGTAAAATCAAATGGCTCAAATTATCTCAAAAATGGTTTATTTGATACTTGCAAAATTCAGGCTATTTTTCAACATAATCCCCCCCCCCCCCACACACATACAGTTATGCACTTGTCCCATCTTTCTTGCAGTTTCCTAAGCTGACCCGTGATAAGCTTCAAAAATTAAGTTAGGATGTCTTACCTCATCCTGCCTATAATCCCGACCTCGCCCCATCTGATTTTTCCCTGTTTGAACTAAGTGGAAAAAGATTTACTAACAATGAAGAAGTTAACGAAGCGGTGCAAAAGTGGCTTCAGGGTAAATCGAAAGAAATCTTCGCCAAGGGAATTAGGAAGGTGCAAGAAAGATGAGACAAGTGAATAACTATGGGGAGGGGGAGATGATTATGTTGAAAAATAACCTGAATTTTGTAAGAATCAAAAAACAGTATTTTAGCTTTAGCCATTTGTTTCTTTGTTATTGAAAGGTTTTTTTATTATCATTAATTTATTTTATTTTTATATTATATTATTATAATAAATAAAATATATTAACCATAATTAATATTTAGTTTTATTTTAATTTTTATTTTATTATTAAATATTTCAAAATTAAAATAATTTATATTTACATATCATTAATAAATAAAAATGCACATCAAAATATTTTACATATTTAAAACAATTAAGCTAATTTAACATTGATATGTAGAAATTGTTTTCTACATTTGGATTCTATTATTGAAATTATCGAGTGCTCAATGCACCGGATGATTTTATTTTATATAAAAAATAAGCTGGAGTGTCTCCACTCGACTATCTCGCAATTTGAATTGGAATAAATAACAAAATATATTATATTTAAATTAAATTTAATTCATTATAAATTATAAATTACAATTAATTAATAATATTTATTAAACTAGCGCGTGTTTGGCACTTTGTTGATGGCACTACGTCAAGTGTTGGCGCGTGAGATTTGCAGTGTTAAAAAATTAATTCTGGTACTTTCAGCGATTCAATCAAGCTGAAATTCTATATATAGCTGTTGTATACAATTTTTAATTATGTGAAAAATTATCAAACATATATCTTTATTTTTACGGTCACTTTAGAGGTAAAAAAATGAAAACGTGACCCTCTTCCGGTGAGCTACATTTCTCAAAAGTACGAATTTGGAATAATTCCCTTATACCAAATTTCATTATTCTAGCTCAAACCGTTTTTGTGTAATCTTGTCTACATACACACACACTCACACACACAGACCTCTGATATAAGAGAATAAATTCCCAAATATTCCCTACTAAATAGATTGGATGTATTTGAATAAATGCTTAATGAATGCTATTTATTTCTATATATAATTATTATGTTTTAGGAAAATAATATTAACATATGGATCGATAAATAGATAGATTAAAAATAGTTATTTAGGCAAGGAAAGAAACAGCAAAAAAGGGGAGGGAATAAAATAACATGTAAAAAATAAGCTGGAGTGTCTCCACTCGACTATCTCGCAATTTGAATTGGATTAAATAACATAATATATTATATTTAAATTAAATTTAATTAATTATAAATTATAAATAACAAATATTAAACCAACGCATGTTTGGCTTTTTATTGATGGCACCATGGCACGTGTTGGCGCGTGAGATTTGCAGTGTTAAAAAATTAATTCTGGTACTTTCAGCGATTCAATCAAGCTGAAATTCTATATATAGCAGTTTTATACAATTATTAATCATGTGAAAAATTATCAAACATATATCTTTATTTTTACGGTCACTTTAGAGGAAAAAAAATCAAAACGTTGTAGGTAATGACACTCTTCAAGTTGAGCTACATTTCTCAAAAGTTGTTAGAAAACTATGAATTTGAATAATGCTCATGTACCAAATTGCATCATTCTAGCTCAAACCCTTTTTGCGTAATCTTGTCTACATACATACACACACACACAGACATTTTTCTCAACATTAGTGCAAATGATTCAGGAACCTTCAAAACGTATAAAAACATCAAAATCTCAACATCGAAAATTTTCGTGATCGCAATACTATCTCTTACGAGATAGTAATTAACTGGAGTGTCTCCACTCGACTATCTCGCAATTTGAATTGGATTAAATAACATAATATATTATATTTAAATTAAATTAAATTAATTATAAATTATAAAAATTAAAATTAATAAATGATATTTATTAAAGCAGCGCATGTTTGGCTATTTGTTGATGGAACCACGTCACGTGTTGGCGCGTGAGATTTGCAGTGTTAAAAAATTAATTCTGGTACTTTCAGTGATTTAATCAAGCTAAAATCTATAGCTGAAATCTATATATAGCAGTTTTATAGAATTTTTAATCATATATTTTTATTTTTACAGTCACTTTAGACTTTTAAAGGGAAAAAAAAATCAAAACGGTGTAGGTAATGAATGACCTTCTTCCAGTTGAGCTACATTTCTCCAAAGTTGATAGAAAACTACGAATTTTGAATAATGCCCATATACCAAATTTCATGATTCTAGTTCAAACCGTTTTTGCGTAATCTTGTCCACACACACACACAAAGAGAGAGAGAGAGAGAGAGAGTGAGAGCGAGATAGTAACAAAACACTTCAATGGTTATAATATTATTATTTTATTTTTATTTTTATTTTTTTATTTCACTTGAAACAATAGACATTTTCTAATTTAGATCATGAGTTGGTAAAAATATGAATAACAAATTCTCCATAGTATTAGTAGAAAAAATAAATAAATAAGTAAGTATTACAAATAAAATCAAATAAAAACAATTAACCAAGTTTTTCAAATTGGTGGAGAGATATTCACACAAAAAACTATATTAGATTTAAAATTATTTATTCTTTATAGTTGGATAGTGGAACAAATATTTTAGATTAATTAAAGATAAACAAAAAAAAAGTATTCTTTACATCCCATCTAAAGGAAAAGTTCAAAAGGTGCCTTGGCATCCTGGAAAAAGAACAACAACGCAAATCATTAGAAAAAAAGGTGACTTGAACAGTCAGGCGCGACGATGACCTTCCAATCTTGAATCTTGGATCTTTAAAAAAAAAGGAGCGAAAGAGTTACTAGACAGCAACCTTTGTTAGAAGACCACATATGTTCAAGAATGGAAGGAGGAAGGCCCATTTTCTCGATGCAACATTTACTTAATCAATGATTTATTGAGCCCTCCTCCCCACTCTCTTTACGACATCCATGATTTATAATACAAGTCAAGGAAAAAATAAATAAATAAAATCTTAGATCATGACAATTAGTGGCAATTGAAAATTATACAATTATTAGATATATTTAATATTAAAATATTTAAACATAGATTTATTTTTTTTTTTTATTTTTCATATTCTTAAAGTAAATTAATATTTTCAATAACTTCTAATAAATATTGTACATATATACGAATTGTATTGTGTATTTTATAAAATATTAAATTAATTAATGATATTATTTTTTTAAAATTTTCATATTATTCTTCAGTTCAAAATATATTTTTCTAAATTACAGCCATATTATAAGCCAATATTATATTTTTTTTTAATTATTATTTCAATTAAATTCAATATTATTTTCAACAAGTTACTATTTGTAAAAAGTTATTTCTGTAAAACAGATTTTGGAATGATGAGTCGGATCGACTGTTTCTGAATGAAAATCAGTCAAGTTTCAAAAAATTTACAACTTAAGAAATAGTTTAAATTCACTTGGAGCCATATTGGGTGAGTAAGGAAGATAGCCTGAATCAAATTTGTAGAAGTGCATGGAATCGTCCACAAAAGCAAATTTTCGAATAGTTTTCATTTTGCCAAGTTTTTAAAAATACCAGTTCTGTTTCATTTCTGTCAATTTATCAACACTAAAATGTGACGATTGCCGCTTTATAAATGTCCACTACAACACTTAAATCATTTTTTTCTTTTTGTAAAATTTCCACTATCTAAACTAACTAAATTCACTTTAATATATTATATATGAATTTTTAATGTAATCTTACAGGATTAGTAATATTAAAACTGAATAAACTCAGATACTCACTATGAAATATGAGAAGGGAAACTATGAACTCATGAAAAACTCTTTCCCTGAATTTTCTCCAATCAGGATACTCCCATTTATCCCTATAGAGCTAATGAATTTGAAAGTACTTAGTCACCACAACCACATTCCTACAGTCGTCTGCACGAAGACTCCATTCAATATCCTTTTTCTAGTATCTCCAAAAACAAGTTAAATCCAAATCAAAAAGAAGAAAGAGTATATATAATAAAAACTTGGGTTAATTACCACACAGTAAGATGCGAATATACCCAATGATGTAAATGGCTAATAAATTATAAAAATTTATATACTTAATTATAAATGCAATTTATTTTAGAATTTTGATTAATAATTTCCTTTCAATATATTTTTCTTTCCTTTTTCATCATCTTTTCTTTTTTTTTAATTGTCCATATTAATTAATATTCTCTTCACTTGTTTATACTTAAATAACTTAATTAATAATCGAATTAAAATTTTATAATGCATATCCATATTTTAAGATTTTTATGAAAGAGAAAAAAGTATTTTTTGCATAACTGATTATACCTCTATAATTAAATTCATGAGATGGATTTTGAAAATAAACTTTTTATCAAATAAAATTATTATACGCATATATACTTACCATATACATATATAAATAGTTATAAACTATATTTGTATAAGTATAAGAGTATAAAAATAAAAAAAATAATATATTGATGGAATCATATATCAAAATTTTAATTAATAAATAAAAACCTGATCTATAAATTATATATATATTTAAGAATAATATACTACAAGTATATAGAAAGTCTCTCCTATATTTGGTATTTTCAAAAAATAAGTGTTATTTTTCAAACAAAGTTTTTTTAAGGAAGTCTCACTAAAGACCTTCTTTTCATCGTATTTAATTTAAATAAAAATAATATATAATTAATGAAAGAAATAAAAGATTATTTTGGGAAAAGTTTTTTTTTTTTAAATTAATGTAAAATTATTCAACAAGTTATAGTAAAGATCAGAGAAAAAATATTCCATTGATTCAAGTGGCTTAGGAGAAAGTGGAGTAGATTTATCCAAGGAGCACCTTCATATACTAAGTATATCTGATGTTAGGCGTACATCAGCAGAATGCATTATAAGTGTATGCATAGCTTTCTTATGTGTGTGGTTACTGACAGAGATTGACACCAGTCGATGTAAAACGCGCGTCGATGTCACACGGAACGTGACTCGGCCAGGTCTAAGTAATTGAAGAACCTCAATTGTTCTTATCTTTTTTATTTAAAATATAATATGGCCAAGATTGTGAATGAATTTATGAATAATTCTTTATTTGGTTGCATTTTTTTAGTAATATTTTGGTTTCATTTTCTTATGATGGGGTATGTTCATACAGAAGTGTACAGGGTACATTCATACAATATCCTAAATAAGCTAAAACAGCTAAGACAATGCCAACATTTTAAAATTCAACAAAGATCTATATTTTTATAACATACATAACATATTATTATTGTTTAGATCAGTGATTCTCAACCTGGGCGATATCGCCCCCCAGGGGGCGATCGACATCTTAAAGGGGACGATTATTTGACTATACGATTTTGGGGGGCGATAAGTTATTTTTGGGGGGCGAAATCATTTTCAACTCTAAAAAAGGTCAGATGATTTTGCAATGCAATTTTTATCTATAAAAATTTATAGGGGGGCGAATTAAGAAGCGGGTCTTACAAAGGGGGCGTTTGGTCCAAAAAGGTTGAGAAACACTGGTTTAGATAATTCTCTTCAAGTTAAGAAGTTTTTAACTTAGTTCCCTCGCTACCATAAAAAGAAAAAGTTAACTTTATTTGTATTTTATATTTACTATTTGGTCACAGAGACAATTTTTGTTTTTGTTTTCATGAACATTTTATTTTGAATAATTCAATAGAGATATCAATATCCGAGAGAATTCAATAAAATTAAATATAAAAAGAGTATAAATATCTCCCATTTTCCCCTATTAATCAAATTTTAGAATAAATTTTAATTATAAAGCTGGTTCTGGTAGATTTGGTAAATATTAGAGTCTAGAGAACGTTTTACCATTCATTGTTAACCATTTTTATCATTTTCTGCGATAAAGAAATGTTTTCAATAATTCTGGGTGAGCAAGGAGAAACTTTAACAACAAAACTATTAATACTTTGAAAGGGATAGTTTTCGGGACATCCTTATCAATAACTGTATTTTTGCCAATCTAGTATATAATATTTTTTAAAACACATTTCATATAAATATATGCATATAGCAATTAAATAAATAAAAATATTTTTTATTATTAATTTGTTTTTGTTTTTTTATATTGGGGTACAACGTGAAATAAAATATTAATTAGAATTTTTATTAAACGATTGAAGTGGGATAATATAAAATAAATAATAAATGGTAAACATTTTTGTTTTAAATTTTTAATTAATTATCTATAGTTATTGTTTTATGATTATAGATCCATGCCTGTTTATTAATCAAGTTCTCTATTTCTGTCTCTTTCAGTTGGTTTATTCAAATTCAATATCTCTGTATATTATTCCCATCTCTATTGATTTATCTAATTCGACAGGACCACTAACCGTGTAATTTCACCATATAAATCGAACTTGTAGATAGGCTATGCATTCTATAAACATTCAAGCAAGATAAACATAGTTATTTACCTGTTATAAAATATTATTTCACATGTATTTTGAATGTTATCTAATTAATATATTTGAATATTGATATAATTTCAATTAAAATGATAATAAACAGGATGTTAATTTAATTTTAAATTTAATACTTAAAGGATCAATTATTTTTGGGCCAAACTAAATAAATAAATTATAGATTTATAAGAATGTTCAAGGTTTTATTATAAGTTATTAAAATTATAATTTATTTTTTTTTTGTTTATTATTATTACAATTTGGTTATTGAAAAAAATGTTTACATGTTTATAATTATAAATAAAGAATTTATATAGGTAGGTCAATAAGTCCGTGACTTTTTGAATTAAACTCAGGTTATTGGATATAAAATTATTTTATTTTTTAAAGTAGTCTCCTTTGAGCTCTGTATACTTCGTCCAACGTTTTTCCATTTTTTTTATCTCTCTTTCAAAAATAAGATCAGTTGAGGGCATCAAAATAGTTATTTGTTTGTGAGATGGTTTCATCGTTCGAGTCAAATCTCTTCAAAGCCATTTCTTCAGATGAGGAAACAAGAAATAGTCACTCGGGGCTAAATCCGGAGAATATGGCGGATGAGGGAGAAATTCGTATATCAATTCATGAATTTCTTGGAAATTTCATTTTTTCCATTTTCTTCTCTAATCACGAGGTAGTCTGCTATTAATGGATGTCAACAAAAGCTAAAAGACCAAGTCGGTTCAAATTTCAACAGGAACTGATAGTTGCCTGCTGACAGGAACATTAATGCCATTTTATTTAAGAAACGGGAAATTCAAAAAGTCACAGATTTATTTGATTGGCCTACTCTCGAAATTATGACCAAATAAGCATTTTACTAATTACGAATTTTTTTTCCAAATAAACCTAAATAAAAATTAAAAGTGAAAAAAACAATGAAGACTAATTTTTAAAAAAAATTCAATAAACACTATAAATAATAATATTCAAGAGGAATATAAATTAAAGTTATAATCGGGTGTTTCTATTATTAAGCGGATAAATTTATCAAAATTATGATTATTATGAATATTAAAATCTATAAATCTATCATTTTGCTGTATATGGATGTGAGGCGTGGATCATGACTTTATTGATTCATTCAGGATATTTTAAAATTCAATATTTCGTAAAATTTATAAAAGAAAAAAATTTTTTATGAAGAGATCAAATTAGAATTGATCTGATGTTAGCTCAAGATCACCGTGAACAGACAATATATAAAAATAAGTGAAGTGGGAGAAGATAGGAATTGGATTAAGATGATTCATGAAAAGGGACGGTTGGAGGAATATAGTTTATGCGACAAGAACTTCAGTAACAAGATTAAATCGATGGGTATCAATTTTTGATTCAGTTTATTTCAATTCAGCTTCTTTAAATATTTTATTTATTTTTATTAACTGATTTTGAAGTTACGATTAATACAATCGGGTACAATTCAAGTTCTTCATTTTTTAATAATCAATAATTTATATTTCATATTTTATATGTTTTCTTCTTGTTAAAATATTTCAATTTTAATCAATCAAGATTCTCATTGAATGTTGACTAAAGAGATGGATTTTATAAACGTGGTTTTAGATATTTTTATATATCGTTATATTAAATTCCAATCTCCCCATAATATTGTTTTTTTTTTCTTCTTTTACACCCATGAGATTTGAAACATGAAATTTAGATTTAAATTTCCAATCCCTTTTTTTCAAATGATGATGGATCGATCTATTTTCCGGCCTTACTCGACCTCACCCACCCTTTCTTTTTTTTTCTTTCCTTCTCTCTCCCTGATGGTAAGTAACCTTTCTATTTTCTCTCTCCCTCACTCTCTCTCTCTCTCTCTTTCTTTCTTACGTGAATTGCCATTTCAACTTCGTTTCTTCTTCCTCTTGATTACCATATCTCTCGCCTTTTGTTTTGCATGTTGCTTCGTTTTCTCTTCCCACTTTTTCTACTCACTCTTCCAATCATCTTCGGGCAAGGGCATTCGCCTGTTTAGCCATTCGTCCTGAGGAAGGCCATGAGACTTGAGGTGAACGCTCCCTTCGCTTCAGAACATTATGTAAATGCTCGTTGATTTAAACATTAGCAATTAAAATAAACCTTTGCCTCGTTATATATATATATAATTAAAATTGGGATTAATTTCTTCTCATTATATTTGAAAAGGCACCCTTACATAAATTATCCAACTGATGATGACAATGATTATATAATCGAAAGTTATCAATTGTCTTCTCTAAAATAAATAAATAAATAATACTAACCAATATAGCAGATAAACCAATAATATAATACTTACTAAAATAAGAATAAAAATTAAATTATTAAATTTGTTTATAATATATAAATAACTTTAAAAAAAATATTTTTATTTTTGGTTTAAAGTAACTTTAATTTCATATGTAAAATAAAATTAATTAAATTTTTAAATCTTAAATTTCAACTTTAAATTATTATTACCATATATTATTATAAGATCATATATATTATATCCAGGAGAGTAGTATAGTAGTTATAATCTCCAAGTTTTTTGTAAGTAGCCTTATAGGTTGAAAGACTTTATTGATTATATTTATGAATTATTGTGTGTATGTATAGAATATAAAATATATTCAAGAAAAAATAAAATTTAAATAAAATATTAATAATATAAAATTGTAATAGTGAATCAGTAGTTGAACGCTAAAGAACACTTTAAACTTGTAAGTAGTGTTACTTTCATCTTTTGTATGTCCTGATTGAATAAACTAATGTAAATATTGGTGAATAAAAATAATTTTAAATTGAAAAGAATTGAAAATTGTGGTTATGTTTATAGTCATAGTTCGCTGAACTTGAGGTCGAGAGATTGAATCCCATTTAAAATTTAAAAGTAATATAAAAATAAATGTGAAGGTTGGAAATGTGAAAAATGGACTACGATTCAGAATATTCAATAAAACTTGGAAAAAAATTAGAATGTAATTTAATATATATATATATTAAATAATAGAAATACATAAACTGTATTATAATATTTATCACTAGAAAAAAAAAATTAAATTTTTTATTTGAATAAATAATATTTTACATATTTTTATCGAAGAACATGATCATAAAAAAGACATTTAATGGATATGTTTGGAAAACAACAACCAAGAAAGATATTTATCTTATTTTGTTTCATTTATTTACTCACTGGTTGATGAAATTAAATAAAAAAAAGTTTAGTTACATATGTATTTCTATAAAAGGAAATACCAAAGAACAAATCATCCCAGTTTTAGATTATACAGGGTGGTCTGAAAAGTTTCCGACCTGGCCAAGAAAAACGATGTATTTCAATTTTTTTTTTGTTTTATTTTTCAAAATTCAAGAAAATTGAGACCTGTACGATGTCAGCTGTACGTGTGCGAAATATTTTGCAAAACCATTTGAATATGGAAAGCAGTGTGCAACGTGGGTGCCGCATTTCCTAATGTTAGACGAAAAATTGCTTCGAAAAAACATTTCTAACGACAATTTGGCGCTGTAGGCGTAATCCAAACGAATTTTTGCGTCGATTCATAACTGTTGATGAGACTTAAATTAAATTAAATTAATTAGAACACCGTTATGAGAAATGTATCAGTGTTGATAGAGATTATGTTGAAAAAAATAGCAAAAAAAAATTGAAAAACATCATTTTTCTTGGTCAGGTCGGAAACTTTTCAGACCACCCTTGTAACCGCTCTTGGAAGCTTTACATGTTGTTAATTTATTTAATTAATTTAATTTACCATATACATACCATTATTTAGGTAACCATTACTTTTTTTTAATTTTGAAGACTAATTTTTAATAGGATGTTGTATAAAAGATAAAATTGGTAGCTGTTTGATCGACTCTCAATAATACTTTAAAATTAAAATTTACATTTGATATTGAGCTGGGGGAGTGAGGTGAATGGGTTTTGAGATAATATTTATTTATTCACCGCCAAAGGGCAAGCAGGCACTGTTTCACGAAAATTCCATGCAAATCTAGTTACAAAATTTCCCTTTCAAATGAATGAATGGAAAGTGAAAGACAAGAGAGACGGAAGAGGGCGAGAAGAGAGGGTTACACTGCTACATATGAGCCTATAATACTGATCTTTGATCTGTCTAGCTACTGTATCTTTCTTTATCTGTAGGAGAGAGATAGAAAGAGGCACGTGGCTTGTCTACAGCTTACCTGCATTCCATTTACTCTCAGATGCATAGATACATACATACATTATATTTTATTTGTCTCTATTTACCTCTCTTTGCCCTCACTTTGAAATTAATTTTGAAATAAAGAAGATTAGAATCTTTAAATTTACATATGTATTTATATTTATTATAATAAATTGTAAGTGAAATATAAATCTAATAATATTAAAATAAATAATTATCTGAAAAATATAAAATTTTAATAAATAAAAATACATAAGATAACATTATTTTATTATATATATTCAAATGGAAAATTCAATTACATTAAATTACCATTTGAACTACTGTCTCTCATTTAAAATAATATTAAAATAAATTACATTTTTTTTTAGAACTTATTTATATTTTAACATTCATTAAAGAATAAATAAATATAAAATTATTCTATAATTGAATAAATAAAAAAAAAAAAAATAATTTGCCACAGATGTTAAAAATATTTGAAAAGATTAATATTTTCAACATCTGTGAATAAAAATTAAATAAAATATAATAAATATTTATAAATTGTATAATTGATTAAAAAATAATATTCATTATTATATTATTATTTTATTTTATTGGAATGCAATATTCATATGAACACAATTATGTACAATTTAAAAAACAAAAAAATAAATTTTCGTATTTCATTATAAACATAATTAAAGATTTCAAAAGTTCATTTCATCTAATACTTGTATCTGTTATTGAACTAATTCAAATTTTGTAGAAGATTTATAAATTTCCAGATAAGAATCCAGATAGAATTTAGCGTTTTAAAGCATTTTATTTGTAATATTATTTTTTTCATGAGTATAGATCCAGGAGAACCGATAAGGTTTAAGAAAAATTAGAATGTCATTTTTAAGTTATTTTTATATTTGAATTAGATAACATATAATAGATTTAAGATTTAAAAATAGTTTAATAATACATGCTAAAAATGGGCTTATGTACCGATATATTAATAATAAAAATTAAAAATTCGTTTGCATGAAAGTAAAAATTATAAATTATAAAATAAAATCTTGTTGATGTCACTTTTTCGAAATCGATGTTTTCTATAATTAAAGACTTTTATTTAGCATGCAATGACGTTTTCTTCGCTTTTAATAAATCACCCTTTCGAAAATAGTGGGGCTAATATGCGCTCGAAATATACCTATGTATAAATATTGGGATCATTCTCAATAAGTAAAGAGAAAAATGACTATAGCTCAAAAACTGTTTATGTAATTCTGACAAATTTAGGCTATTTTTTAATATAATTCCCCCCCCCTCCCACAGTTATGCACTTGTCCCATCTTTCTTGCAGTTTCCTAACTCCTTTGGCGAAGAATTCTTTAGATATACCCCGAAGCCACTTTTACACCGCATTGGAATTCATCATCTACACTTGTTCGGCCACTTTTAAACCGATCAACCCACTTGTAAAAATTCGCACGGTTCATACAACTTTTACCGTACTGGTTCAACATTCTAGAAAAAATTTCACTTTGTTTTACACCTGCTGCTCTTCTAAGGACTTGCAAAATTTTGAGGTTATGTTGACATGAAACAGCTGATCAGAGCAAATCCCAAGGTTGCCAACTAAAACCCCTGAAAAGATTGTACACATTCATTGAATAGTTTTAAAAACTATAGAATTTGTCTCTTTACTTATTGAATGCCCCTCGTATTTTTAAATACACTAAAATTATAATTAATATTTTAATAGAAGACTGCTTTTGTATAGAAAAACTAATTTTGGTAATTTTTTACAAAAACCGAAGCTTCAGGAATTTGGATAAATCTTTACTAGTGGATTCCTTTTTTAATTCCAAAGAAACTTTTCATATTCAATATTTCTCGGTCGCTTCTAGTTTCAGAGATAAAAATTATTAATTATTAATTCACTAATTATTCACTTATTCACTAATTTTTTCGATTCGGTTTGGATATAGAAACATTAAAAAAATAATTAAATAATGATGCATGGTAGCTAAATTAAATGTCAATGGAATTATATGGAAATTTTAATAATTTATATATCTCGGCAACTAAAAGTGACCGAACCCTTTGCTAATTTAATAGTTACTTGGAATTAAAAAAGGAATCCACTGGTAAAGTTTTATCCAAATTTCTGAAGCTTCCGTTTTTGTAAACAATTACCCTAATTAACTTAGCAAAGTGTTCGGTCACTTTTAGTTGCCGAGATATAAATTATTAAAATTTCCATATAATTCCATTGACATTCAATTTAGCTACCATGTTTTACTCATTTGGCCAGCAGAGGGCTTACTTATTTAATTATTTTTTTAAATTTCCTATATCCAAACCGAATCGAAATAAGTTGACCTGTGGCCAGGTCCGAACCGACCGACGGTTTGAAATAAATTAATTTCCAGCTACAGAAACAATTTCAAATAATTTTCATATATCTATTAATATAATAAAAAACAGATATGGATACATAAATAATAAATATAAACATTTTTAATTTTATTTTATTTATAATATATATGCAAGACCAGGCTGTGACGTCATGCATGGCTGGATGACGTCATATAATTTTAAATCAAGAAAAAACTAATAAATATGATTTTTTTCGAGGATAAAACCAATACAAAATGCATGATTCGTGGTGATATATAAAAAAATCTCCTTTGGTGTGAAAATAACCCTTTCCTTCCTATCGTCGATCGCTAATACTACCACTTCCGGTTTCCGGAATTGCACCAAAAGTTGATCAATTCATCCCACTGATGCATTAAGTAAATATACCAAATTTCATCAAAATCGGTTGAGCCGTTCAGGCTGTACACATCTATACGGACGGACAGACGGACGGACAGACGGACAGACATCATGCTAAAAATACTTTTTTCTGTTTAGAAAATGCATGATTCGTGGAGATATGTAAAAATCTCCACATGTGAAATTTGGTGTGAAAACAATACCTCCCTTACTATCGTCGGTCGGTAAAAATTAGTGAATAAGTGAATAATTAGTGAATTAGTCAATAAAACATTACTAAATGACTGCTTATTTGGACATTGATAACTACTTTATCCGTCAAACTTTAATAATTTTTATCTCTGAAACTAGAAGCGTCCGAGAAATATTGAATAGGAAAAGTTTCTTTGGAATTAAAAAAGGAATCCACTAGTAAAGATTTATCCAAATTCCTGAAGCTTCGGTTTTTGTAAACAATTACCATATAAATTTAATAAAATTTTAGTATAATTTTCCAATTGTTTGAAGTGAAAAATTATGCCCATGAAACAATTGCCCTTGTAATTTTAATTTAGAAATCACTGTAATTTCAATTTCATCAAAAAATGATAGCCAATATTAGTACCCAAGTGATGATATATATACATATACCTAAATAGATATTTATATGTCTTCTCTTATTTATTTCTTTAGTGATTATTATCATTTTCAGATTAAAGATAAAAGAATAGAAAATAAATTTTTAAATCGATATTGTTTTCACCTTTCGACATTTTTCAATTCTTTTGTTCTTGTTAAGGATTAGAATATATTCTTTACCTATAAAGATTGTCTCACTTTTTGCTTATCTAAAGAATCGAACTGTATTTATAATAATAATAATGGTTTTTAAAAATTAAGCAAACGGTGAAGATTAAAATCTGCTCTTCATGCTATTACTCAAGATGGTTCATCGGAGCGATGAGGTCAGACCAGGTCAGATCAGAAAATGAACCCACGCATACTGTCCTTCTCTCTCGTTCTTGCTCTCTTTGTGTTGTTTATTCAACGTGGCAGGCCAATCGGTGTGGGGGGTTTTGGTGACGGCATAAATCACGTTTCGCCCACGTTTGAACGACACGTGCAATTCTCTGTTGTTGTTTTTTTTTATTTTTGTTTTTGTTTTTGTTTTCTTCTTCATGTTCTTCTATCGATGAACAATAATCCTGAATATCGTGTCACGCGTTCTCATTTTAATGGAAATGCACGATTTTTTAGTACTTACCCCCCCCCCCCCTCTATACTCTTGTTTTTTTGCACGTTTTTACGTCACTTTTTGGGTGGGCAACGAAAGTTAAACCACAAATATAAATAAATCAAATTTTCTTTTTTTTTTGTTTTAATTATTTTAGGTATCTTACATATGATCTGAGTTTAAATTCAAAACATTTGATAGTTTATATTTTTCTTTGTAATTCGCGAATCACATTAACATTTCAACTTTCTACCATCTCCGACCCATTCCTCCTACAAATTTCCAACCACACCCTTGTTACTAGACCATTTTGTAAACAATAGCGGTTATATGTTTTGACCAAAATAAGTGATTTAAGTTTAAATTTTTTAAATATTATATTTTACTTTTTTTATACAAGTTTGTATATTTCATGAATTTTTTACTCAAACTAAGAATGGAAAATTTAAGGTTTTTTGAGATGAACAATAATCCTGAATATCTGAAACCAGTCTTTGGAAAGTAGCAAAGTTGAAATTTGAATTCAATACCCCCAAAAAACAATGAATGACTAAAATAAATTTGTATTTTTTTCTCTTTTGAAATAATTTCACTGAATTGAAACTTCTGAGAAACAAAAATTATACATACTATAATTACAAACACAAACAAAAATAAATATCTAAATTGGGAAATATAAAATAAAATTACTAATAAAACTATTCAATTCTTCTCTATATTATTTATTTTATTTATTAAATAAGAAAAAATATTTATTTTTATTGTGTTGTATAGCAATATAAATTGACAAAAGATTTTGTGTAGGCGTTGGTCACGCAAAGCTGTTTGAAATAAATAAATTTTAATGATTTATGTTTTATTTTTATTTATATATTTATTGTTTTTAAACAAAGATTTTTAATGGAATATTTTTTTCACGTTTATATTTTATTATTTTATAGAAAAAAAGAAAAATATATATATATCACAATTAACACCTGCACATTATTTTTGTTTTTTATATGTTTCTACAAAGGTTGCCTTGAAGAAAGAAATTATTTTATTTATCGAAAATGGATATAATTACAAATTAAAACAGTGGATGTCCGGTGTTTCTCCTCGATTTTTTTGTCATATGAGAAGAGAAGATCTTAAAATATATTTATTATATTTATTCGAATTGCTTCAATTAGATATTGGGTAGAGATATTTTGTAAAAATTCTAGTTTCCTTCTGTCAAGAATTTTTCCAAGATGTTTTTTTATGTTATTACTTTTCTATTTTCAGTGTAGTGTGCAAATATTGAATGTTTTTACTTTTTATGATTAATTATGTAATTAATTATTAATTGTATAATAGACTTTATTTCTTTAAGTTTTCACTTGGGGCTATATTTTTTTTTCTTTTTAAAATTATTATTTTTCTATTATTATTTCAAGGTACTGATAATGGTGTAACAACCGTCATGCACATAAAATAAATATATCATTAAATAATGTCCCCAAGTGTTTAAATAAAAATTACTTTTATTATATTTTTTAAGTATAATTTTATTTAAGTATAATTTTAGTTTATATAACTTATAAATAGCCAAGTCATTTACTCGACCATTGTATTGCATTGTTGTTTGATATTCGAAGTTATAATAACTAAAATCTGAATAAAATAATCTTTTTTTATAAAATTAAATCGATTGTAAATGTGCAAGTATACATTCAATTTAAGAGATTTTATTCAATAAATGTAACATACGTCTTTCGGGCAATCTTGACAACCTTGACATCACCCTTTACATTTTTTTAGTGCTTTTCAATCATATATTTTTTTAAAAAGAGCACGGAATAGTGAACATGTTGAAAGGGGAGTGGATGATTCTGACAAAGAAATAAGGCTGTCTATGCCAAGGGCGAGGAATGGATCAAGATAAGTTAGTCCGGAAGTCGCTTTAGAAATTTCATGGGTAGCAGGTGGCCAGTCTTTGGGATCATGTACTTTTGAGATCTTCGAAGACACCTATTGACAGAAAATCTGTATTCCCAAGAAAAGACTAGGATGATAATTTTTTTTTTTAAATCTTTAGCAAAGCACAGTCAAAAACCATAAATATACGATATATAAGTATATAATTACTTTATATTTAAATTTAACACTGAAATGCAAAAACTAATAATCACAAGACTTATGAGCATCCTATAAATGTACAGCGTCTTTCAAGCCAGTTTAAGAGGTGATTTTATGACTTAAGCTGACAATGAGTAGGGATGAACTACTCGATACAGTATCGGTCGAAAAGTATCGATATCAATTCGATATCTTTTGCAAAATATCGATACTTACTCGTTTCGATCCATTTTTTGGTAGAATTTCAGCTAAATAATAACAGCAAAAATTACTGGTATTCTATTTATTGAAATAGACAAAAATATACATATATGTATATATAAAAGCTTATTAATTCAGGAGGCAAGAATAAAATAATATATTATCATAAATTGAAATTTCTACAAACGTAATCGCAAATTTTTCATAAATAAAAATATGAAATTTCATTTATTTTAGTTTAATTACAGTTTCAAATATTGTTTACAAACTCGAAATAACAGTTTCATAGAAAAGAGAAATAAAATGAAAGACAAAGATAGATAAAATCTCATATTGCTAACAATCAATAATAAATATTAAATCTTACTGTTCTTTTGTACGAACTTCAGCTTGCGTCGTACGCAGCCTAGTTACACAGAATCATAAATCAAAATACAGTGGCACAAACTATTCTACTTCTTTCTAGTACAATTTAGTTGAAATTCTTCCTCCAAACTAATTATCGCGGACGTTTACTGAGTATCTATACAAGTATTTTTGACCAATACCTACTTAGTACTTGATTCCAAATTATTGGTTCTAAAAATACTTGGTATCGAAAGAAAAGTATCGAATAAGTACTTGTATTTACTTTAAGGCTGAGTGGGCCTTGTTCTTATAGAAACCCCTGCTAGAGAAAATTCGCTTGCCAGGCCGAGGGATCCAAGAGGCGGAGATATAATTATCTGTTTAATTAATTAATTTAATTTAATTAATTTAATTTAATCAATTACTAATCACTAAATCATAGAAAAATTAAATATTTCATCTCATTTTTTTTTTCTTATAAAAATTTCATCACTCAAGATCATAATTTTTCTCATAACCTAAGTTCCTTTTAAAATATTTCTTCTTGAAACAGTGGTGATTCTCTCTCCACTCCCTGAGGACCATACCCAGCCACTGTAGAAATAATCTAGCTACTATATACTAAAACATAGAAAAATGAAATATTTCATCACTCAATATCATAAGGAAACCTATACCATTATGCCCCGACACACTGGTGTACCGTGGTCATCAGTTGTTGTGTCGCGGAAAAAAGTAATGGTTACCATCAAAATACGCGCCATTGAATAAAATTTTACTTGTCGGGCATAGTTCAACGTTCAGTACACCTTTTACTTCAAAAGGTACAAATTAACCGCTTTTTGTGAGTGAAAAAATGAACCTTTGGTGGGAGAAGATCATGAGTTACTTCTGTTCTTCACACAAGTCCGATGGCTTTCTCGCGGAAAAGTGCTATCTCGGATTTACGAGCTAAAAAATGAGATCCAGTTGTTTCTAGAGGCACAGGGTTCAGATTTTGCTTATGTGTTAAAATAGAAGAATGGGTAGTAACTTGCATATTTGGCGGACATATTCGCTCATTTAAATGAGCTCAACAGAAATATGCAAGGCGGGAATTCTAATATTTTAACGACTTCGGACAAAATTGAAAGCTTTCTCAATAAGTTGATATTATAGTACAGCCACTCTGTCAATGGTAGTTATGAAATGTTTCCAAATACCATGGCTGCCGATTTAAAAATAAAGTGCAGACTTTGATAGTGAAACACTTGGAGCTATTAGCAGAAACAATGAACTGTTATTTTCCTAAGTGTGACCTGCAACCTATGGTCTGGGTACGGAATCCATTATCGGATAACATTTCCCTTGGACGAGCAGGAAGAATTCATCGAGTTAAAAACTGATCGGACATTAAAACTAAAATTTTCCGAAGAAGAGGTAGCACATTTTTGGCTGCATATAAAAAATGAGTATCTACTGCTTTCAAAGCGCGCTATTGCAATTCTATTACCATTTGCCACAACCTACTTATGTCAATTGGGATTTTCAACTCTCACTAATATTAAATCGAAAAAAAGAGAGCGCTTGAGGACGATCAATGAAGAGATGAGAGTAGCCTTATCAACGGTTGCTCCAAATTTTGATCGCCTGTGCTCAGTTAAACAGGCTCACATTTCTCACTAAACATCTTTTCATATTAGGTATATTGATTTTAGTAATAAATAAATATTAAATAGTCATTGCTTTTTCCTTTGGTGTACCTCTACATTTTTTTGATTTGATATGTGTACCTTGAACACAAAAAGTTTGCGGAACACTGACCTATTCTATAAACACGTGGAGACAGAGACAATTCATCCATAAACTTTGTCAGGCTTATAATCGCTAATTAATTACAATTAATTAATTACAATTCAATTATATTTCTTCTATACCTTCTAGGGATCGATTGAAATATCTATAAAAATTTTCAAAAGTCTATCTCAATAAAAAGTTGATGAAAAATCGATTTCAATTTTTCAAAAGAGCGAACAGACAGAGTTACAGACTCCAAGTGAAGTTAAGAAAAACGTTATAAAAAACATAACATATATTAATTCTCTATTTTAATTCCTTATTTAACTTTCTTAATTTAAATCTTATTGTTAGTATATTTTTTTTAATTAAGGAAATTAAGTAAAATTACAAAAAATAAAAACAAAGTCCAAAGTTATTTTCGTAAATTAACTGGAAGAATTAAATTTATCTTCCTTCTTTGTTCTATTTTATCTGTTCTATTTTCTTTTCCTGTGAGATAATAATACTATATTTAAGTAAATATATTTCTTTAAAGTTAAATTAAACATATTTTAAAACAAACTTATATTAGTGGGTCAAAATAAGGTTTGGGGATAAAATTTATGTATTATGTATATTAAAATATATTATTTTATCATTTGATGAAGAGAAATTGAGTTAATTGAATAAAAATATTAAATATTAATAATAACTCTGGTAATTTTTTGTTTTTATAAATGTTGATCTCTTTATTAGATTTCAGAATTGCAACGCAATTGATAGAAAATGGGAGTGAGCGAGTGAGTAAAAATTTTATTATAAAAATATATATATATATATTTATATATTGATTTTTTAGTAAATGTGGGTGTAAAACATGGATTGAGGGTGTAAAATATTCTATAGGGGGCAATAAAAAAAAGGGAATGTAAATTAAATACTAAAATTCCCCATTTCTCCGTTTTCTCTCCAGAGAGCAATACAAATAAATATATCCTTCACTTCTTAAATAATTATAATACTAGTTGGAATTTTTATGTATGTGGTTGACAGTGCGAAGAATTTGGGAGTTAGTAGTTGTACAGAAATAGATAAGATCAGTGATATATTGGTAAAATAAGAAGTAAGGGAACACATAGTGGGAGCAAAAAAAAGTCATATATCCAGCTAACTATTTTTTTCCATATAAGTTTTTATTTTTTCTTATTCTTACTATACAAAATATTAACGAACACAAAAAAAGAAATTCTAACAGTAGATTTAAGTGGGAGTTGTCGGGATATGAAAAAGTACTGGAACGCGTTCCGGTTCTGAAAAAAGGTAAGGGAACGTCGTTCCCTGCATTCCCCTCCCAATACACCACTGAATAAGATAGGAATCAGGGATGTAAACATTATATTATTAAAATATTTATAAAATAATTTGTTATGTTTTATTACAATTAAATAATAAATATATTTTATATCACTGATAGATATCATTTATTTAATTGGATAAACTTGTTCAAGTAGTAATTGTAACTGTTAATAGAAGAAATGCATTTTTTCTTGTTTTCTTCTTTAGAAAAAGAATTCACTATTTTCTTGGTTCATTTACTTTATTTCCATGAGGTTAGGTTAATACACTGCAGGTTGGCATTTATTTAAATATTTTTAATTTGTTTTTCTAAACTAAGAAACAAGAAGTAAACAAATCGATCCAATATAATTGAATCAACGTTTTGTTTCTTATTATAATGACGTCATGTACAAATAATAACGCAGTGCGCACGTTTGAAAATGAGAAAAATTATTATTATTGACACCTAGAAATCTTCAACACTTTTTAGTGTCAGTCAACTTTTTTCACCTATCCCAAAATTTTTCTGGGGATTAGGTTTAAAAGTGCGGTGAAGAGGGAATTCACCCTATTTTTCCTTTAAGGCATTAGGGTTTTTCTGAGAATATAGCAAGTTTGTATAGTATAATTACTTTTTGGATAATAATGAAAAGTTTATCCGATAGTTTTAATACTTTCAAATTATCTTTAAATTTCACTGGAGATATTCCGCTTACCAACATTATATTGGAAAAATCTAGTCAATTTCCACAGAGATTTCAGGTGTGTTTTTCCTTCTCAGTTTTAGAGATGTTTTGGGATAAAGGGATCCACGCCTTTATTATTTTTACCTTTTTCTCCTTTTTATAGATCAACAGAAGGTCAGGGTGATTGTAATCGAGGGATTTATCTGTTATTATGGGACAATCACATGCACATGGGAGTCGGATTCTATGACTGTGACAGGTTAGTAATTATAAAAGGGTTTTGGGATAGTAATAAGGTTGTATCCGTATCTTTGCTACTTGGTGATGTCTAAAAGTGTAGACATTATTCGTTAGTGCACAACTACCCGTGAGATGTTTTACTGTTTCCTCAAGATTCTCGCATTTCCTACATCACCTACGTCCATCTTGAGGGTGTTTTTCTCATAATTTCGTTTTCTAATCGTCCAATCCTTAATTGTCGTGTTAAATCCCTCTTGGTGGGAATTGGCAGCCCTTTCCAAATATTGAAAGTGATGTCTCCCTATCGACATTCGAGTCACTCAATTGAGTGGGATATTTCTCAGGGAGTATTCTATCTTTCCGTAATGTTATGATGCTCTCTCTCTCTCTCATGTTGTTCGTTTGGATCGTTTATTTCTAGTTCATTTAGATGGAGCGGAGTAAATTTATCTATTTTGAATTAAAATTATTATTAATTTTTATTATATTTCATTTTAGTTATTTTATTTTATTTTCATACTTTTCTAACACCCTTTGTTAAACCCTTAAAACTTTTAATAACAATATTAATAATTATTGTCTAATAAAATGTGTCTAATAAATTGTATTATCCAACTATATTCTATCTATAAATCTAAATAATAATGAATAGAAATAATTTTCTTATATATTCAATATTTGTATACCTGTAATAATAGTTAAATGAAATTCAAGTACTTATTTTATCAAAATATTTGATAAAGTGATAAATGAAGTTAGGTTTAAATTAATATTTGAGTCTGTAAGATAAAGTAGAATGCCTTTTAGAGTTAATATAATATATCATAGTTGGATAGATAAAGAGAGAGAAAGAGATGAAGGGGTGTTATAATCGTAAAGTAAACATTTTATTCAATGGAAAGATTAGAATTAAACTTAAAGTTTAAGACTTTGTCATTTATTTATCAAAGCAAGGGTTTTGAATGTAAATATTATCTCAATAGTATTACCTTTGTTATACTTACTACTTTATATGACTAATAGGTTAGTTTTCAATTAAATAAACAAAGGAAATAGAATAGTGGAGTTCTTAAATATCATTTTGTGTTTTTTCTTTGCTTTATCATTGAGATCTTGTTTGTTAATTATTTAAAGAGTTTTAAAGATAAAAAATGAAATGAAAACTTATTGATTAAAAAATAATTAAAATTCTATAAATCGACCAACAATCAAATGTAATGAGTAATGAGTAATGAGAGATGAAGATGAGGAAGATGAAAATTATGTATTAAATTATTTAAAAAAACTACAATAGAATAAAATATTCTTCATAATTTGTTTTTAAATAAGTTCAATTCTCTTAATCACATAAAAACACATTAATATTTATACATTAATAAAAAGAGATAAATAAAAACATTATAATCAATAAATAATTGTAATGATAAATAAAAATAATAATAATCACAACTTAAATTTATATTTTTCAATTCATCCTAAAAATAAAACCATGTCTTTCACAAGTTTGGTTCATTCATTTATATTTATAACTGATTGACCATTGATGGATGAATTGAAATGTTGAATTTTGAAACAATAAATTTATCCATTTTATTTTCTATCTCGACGCTATCTCTTTACATGCAAATAAAGTAAGATCCAGTTCTTGATTAGGCAACCATAAGCATGATGAGAAATGCATTTTTTGATTGGAAAGATTCAGAAAATTATGTTAAAGTTTTAATTTTGAAACTAATATTATGGACTTATGAAAAAGACCAAAATTACTAAACTTTAGTTAGTATTTATGGTCAAGGCGATATTTTTCGTTTTATTTTATAAAAATATCTTGCTTAATTAATAAAAATATTCTTCATGATTTGATTGTTCAGAAAGCCGGGTGTATTTTAGTTTATATAGTGCTTATCCCAATCAACCATTTTTACTTTTTATTTTCTTTTTTAGTGTTGATGTTGGAAGTTAGAAATAACAGCAGCCGTAAGCCCTAATAAGATATCCAAAGGGGAAGAGTTAACAAGCGAAAAGGTCAATTCAGGTTATAATCGTGCCGATGAATATATATTTCAAATAAAAAACAAAACAAAATCAATTATTTACATGAAGTTTGTTGCAAATTGAAAAATTAAACGATTACCATTTGAACAATAGAGAAATAACACTTTACATTTTGTTAAGGTAATTCTATTTGTAATTATTTATAAATTAATCAGGTAGATATATACATATACTAAATAGAAGATAGTATATATATATTTATACATGTATATATATATAATATATAATTTATTCATTTTCGTCTTTTAAAGATCATCAACTTTTAAGAAAAACGATAAATTTTAATCTTTTTTTGTGATTATTAAATTTTTATTATGGATTCAATATTTTTTCTTATATAAGGGAATTTTATTGAGCGATTGAAAAATTAAAATTTTATAATTTGAAAAGGATTATATTTTATCAATCATTTTGTATAAAAAATATGTATATGAATAATTTACTAAATATTATTATATTTTATGTTTATAAATTTATAACGGTTCATGTTTTGACTTTCTTTTAAATTCAACAGTTGATTATTAATGAAAATATTTATTATTAATTTTTTTTAGTATTTTTTTCAAGTCTCTTTGTATATAAATATGTATAAATTCCATTTTCGTTATTTATTTATTTTTTTTCTGTTTCAGAAATGAATAAAATTGCAATAACAAGCTTAATAAAAAGGGATTTGTAATTTCTTTATTTTACAATTATCATATTGTAAATAAATTTGAATAAATATCTAATTTATATTATAAATCTTGTTAAGATTTAATCCCTTCTTCCCTACCAATCTCTCCCTCTCTCTCTCTCTCTATCTTTCTTTATTTTTCTACATTCTTTATTCAAAATAATAATGTTTTTTGTTATTTGTTCATATATGTGAATTTTTGATTAAATAATATATTAAAAATAAATATTTCGTTGAATTATTTATTTTTAAATAATAAAAATAATGGAATTAAATAATTAGTAGTAAGTAAGAGAATAAATAAATAAATATATTTTATTAGCCAAACAAAAATTAAAAAATGCATATTTTTCAAGATTAAATATATAATAATGTAGGGTTGGCGGCTTCGATAGTGAAGCAGATGTATTAAAAAATATCGTTTTTGTTGAAAAATGTAGCAAAAATAATATCGTTTTTATTGAAAAGTATTAGCAAAGTAATATATCGTTTTTAAAGAAAAAGTATAAGCAAAATAATATCGTTTTTGTTTAGAAATATATACACAGGTAAAAATAAACGTCTTGGAAATCTTCGGTTCTTCGTTCTTCGTTCTTCGGATATGTTCGTCGTTCTTGTTCAAATGGCAACTGCTCAACTGCTACTGCCCTCGGCTAGCCTGTTTCACGACTTTTTATACCCGGCTGGTGACATCTAAGCGGAGTGGTGGGGACTCTCGACGACCAATCGCGTGTTAGGCGCTGAACGAAGACCCAATAGATGGCTATTGCCAATCGTGGGCTTTTAAGAGGGGGTAGCGAGGTTTTAAATATATGTCCCAGCGCAACATGAATTTGCTTACCTCTTCATGAGAATAATAATAAAATAAATTTCATTTTTTTTCAGATCCTATAATAATATTTTAATTAAATTGTATTATTTTAAATATTTTTTAGGAAACGAATTAAATAATAATTAAATGGTGCATATGAACACATTCATAGCATGGAAAAAAATGATTAAATTAATGATAATTTATATTATAATTTAAATTAAAATTGATTACAATTACTAAAAATCATGTTTTCTATAAGCTTGATCTTATATTTGGATTTAAATTTCATATTTTTTTTAATGACTGAAAAACAACTGAAAAAAATTATATTATAATAAACTATAATTCATATACATATTATTATCGTGATGTTTTTTCTTGTTAATGCTTTAGATCGTTTTTAACAAGACAATGAATATTGTTTTAATAATGCATGTTATAAAGATCACCATATTTGTCCTCGATGAATTTCATAATCATGTTTAGTATAGACACCAAAGTCATTTTTCAATGATACTACCTATTATATAAATAAGCACAAAGAACAAGTCAAACGATATTATCGACTTGAACAAATGACATAACATATTAAAAACACTTTTGTGTGTTCGAACTTAATAAAAATTATCCAATATTTCAAATTCTTAAAATGATATCAAAGTAATTAGAATGAATGTGATTTTAAATTCAGGAAATAAAGATTATATATTTTTAATTTATTTAAGTTTCTTGATTTTAAAATAGCATTCGTGTTCATTTTCTCATTTTTAATCATTCTTTATTATAAAATACAGTGATTTGTTTTTGCCGGAATAAGGCACATCACTAACACATTGGTTGATTGAGTGATTAAATCAATGACGTTTTCTGTGTTATATTATAGGAGCAAGAATTTAATGTCTTATTTCAACAGTAAAAAAAAGAGGTTTCAAAGGTCAAAACAATAAGGAAAGTGTTCTTTTTGTATTTTCAATTATTTTAGGTATTATATATAATAATATGGAATAGTAATTTTATATTGGTCATAAAATGCTGATTCAATTTCTTAAGTAATAAATATTAATTTGAAAATATAGAAAAATTTTAATACTTAGGTTCTGTAATCACGAAGAATAATAATATTCGAGAAGAATTCAAATCGAGGTTGTAATCGAGTAACGTCTGTTATCATGCAGTAAAGGGGCTTAATCTGTCAAAATTAAAATATATAAAACAATTATTTTACCGGTTGGATTATATGGGTGTGAGGCATGGTCAATGACTCTGGGAGATGAGAGTAGATTCAGAGTATTTGAGAATAGGATTCTTCCAAGCATTTATGGGCCAAAGAAAGATGAGGTCCCTGAGGAATAGCGGAGACTGCATAACTCGGACCTCTATGCATCTCCAGACATAGTTAGGGTGATAAAATCGAGATGGCTGCGATGGGCAGGGAACGTAGTTAGAATGGGAGAGGGAAGAATGGTGAAAAAAATATTGGTGGGGGGACCGATTCGGAAACGGCCACTTGGAAGAAAAAAGGATGCAGTGGGTGGACAATATAGGAAGATGCATAAGAGAGATGGGAAAGGGTAGGAGTTGGATTGTTATAGCTCAAATTAGGACAAACACTTGGAGAAATGTGGTTGCTGCGGCCAATACCTTTCAAGTTCCGTAAAGCCACAGAGATAAATAGATAGATAGTAATAAATATTAATTTAAATCCAATGAAAACACATCACCTTTAGAATAATTAAATTTTTCATTAGGATTTCTAATGATAGGAATTTCGGGTCATAAATGAGTTTTTTTTTAAATGAAGTATTTGTTTATCTGATTGAAGAATTCTACTAGATTTCTCAACTTTATAAAAAATTTAATCCATTCCTCCTCAGTATCATAATTTATATATTATTAATGGTAAAGTCAGTAGCATTAGAAAAGTTTTTAGTTTTATCGGAATGAGAAATGATTACAAATTTGAGTAGTGAAGAAACAATTATCAAATAGTAGCGTTGGAAAATTTTATCGGAAGATATTATGAGGCCTTCTAAATAATAATAAAAAAACACTTTATCAAAAAAATTAATAAACACTTATAATTATTAACGTATATAAATATTCAGGCAGTTAGATCAATAAATTACTTTTTAAATTATTATTTTCTTTTAAACAAAAAAAAATTTTTCCTCAATTTAGTCTTCTTGTAGTTCGATGCCTTTGATCTAGATTTTTCCAATTTTTTGGTTTCAAATATTAAAATTAATTCCAAATAATTAGATAATATATACAAGTGTCTATAGATAAAAGTATATATATATTATTAACCATTGATTATATTTTCATTTTAAATATTTTTAGGTAAAGTCCTTCTAAGTAATCATTTTTATAATCTGTCTTTAAACAGTAAAATTCTACTATTTTTCTATATATAGATATATAATAATCATAAAAGTGTTTGCTTTAAAGAAATTATATAAATATATATACTAAATAGCTGCTCGACCTGTCTACTGCGGTCTTCCCATCTCGCTGGGTGGCAGTGCTCTACCCCCTCCTTGTCGTAATTATATTTCATTGGATAGGTACTAGTATAATAGTTTCAGTGTTTAGCAGAACAATAAATAAAAAAGATAGTATGCCAATTGTTATTTTGATATTCCAATAATGATTAAATTAAAAGTAAAACCCCACCTCTTCTTTAAATAATATTTCTTCCCAGGCCACAAACAATTTGTTATTAACTCCTGAGATGGCCCTATTGGTCTATGCCTATACTATAGTATAGATGTGTTATAAAATTTCAACCTTCTAGGTATCACAACTCCTTATCTATGCAAATATCATGTAATCTCAAATTTCTATTCTCATGGAAATCTGATTTTTTAAAATTTCTAAGAATAATTGATAATAGTACTACTACTACTACTACTACTACTACGCGAGTAGGCCCAAAGGAAATTCGCCTCCAGAGGGAACACTCCAGTTCTCCCATTCTCCTATTGCATTCAGATCCTTCCTGACTCTGTCCATCCATCTTATTCTGGGTTGTCCCCAAGGTCTTTTCTCTATTGGGTTGAAGTCAATAACCACCCCTACCCAGCGAGAGCCGTCCATTCGCGCCTCGTGACCCAGCCATTGCAGACGCCTGCTCTTCATTATCCCCACGATATTAGCATCTCCGTATAGTTCCTCCAGCTATTTATTACATCGTCTTCTCCATTCTTCTCTACTAGTATCTTTTACAGAGCCAAAGATCTTTCTTAAGATTTTTCGTTCAAAAACCAGAAATCTATTACAATCTTTGACCATTATACTCCAGGTCTGGCACCCATAGAGAACGACGGGTGGTATAAGGGATTTATATATACAAAGCTTGAGGTCCTCCGATATACTGCGGGATTTTAGTAAGTGGCTCAGTCCATAGTAGGTAGCATCGACTTCCTGCCTGTAAGTGCGCACTGATCTCCATACTTTCAGATCCATCGTAAGAGAATATTGAGCCCAGGTGATTGAATTCTGTAACTTGCTTATAACTTTTCCCATTAACTATAGGTTCATGTCTGGTCGCTCCACACCCTGTATCCCGACTTAAGACTAGATATTCTGTCTTAACTTCATTGATTTGTAATCCCACTTTCCAGGCCTGTTCTTCCAGACTTCCTACCAGGTTTATTAGTTCATCTCTAGATTATGTCAAAAGAACTATATCATCCCCATAAGCCAGCATGGCCATATTAATCTCACCCACATATAGGCCTTTCGGACACGCCTCAAATACTTCTCGGATTACTTTTTCCAATATGATGTTAAATAATATTGGTGAGAGTCCGATTGATAATATTTTTTACAAAAAGATATTAGAAAAATTGCTAAAAAATTTATAAAAAAACAAAACAATTTGTATGCTTTAATTCACGATTGAATATTGCTAACTAAAATATTATTATTTTTAGTACTTGTAGGTCTTTTGCTGTACTTTATAAAAGGTTATTTGCTGTACTTAATAAGTGAATGTGACATCCCAATATAGAATCTTCTTTTTAACGTTGACTTTTCCAAAAATATAATAATTTTTTTTATATTTATTATTATTCAACTAATTTCTATTTTTTTTTATAACTTGTTTATTATATTTGTTGAATTTTTTAGTGACAAATGAGTATTTTTATCAGCTGATTACTAATCAGCTGATAAAAATCCAGGATAAATATCATTTTAATTCATCATTAATCTTATTTGTATAGAATGATTTTTTTCTTTTTTGCCATTTACTATCAATGAATCAAACTGACTCTTTCTCTCTCCTTGAGGTGATTGAAAGTTCGCAAATTCCCATAAGACGTATCATTCACTAACGATACACTTATGCAATTAAATTAGATTTATCTTGATACAAATTATAATACTAACGACAACTAATAAGCTCAATGATTTACTTTCCCAATACCTTAAATGGATCCATAATATTTTCAAATGTACATTTGTCACATTCTTTTAGCTGACATAATTTTACAAAAATCAATTTAATTTTAATTTTGAAATATCCTTTATTAATATAAAAGTATACATTACTCACAAGGCGCTATATGCAATTTTTTATCATTATTATAAATAGAATGTCAAAGAGCTTTATAGAATTTTATATTAATTATATATAATAATCAATTAAGTTGTAAATCCAAATTACAAACTAAAACCTAATAGACAAAATATCCAAAATAATGTAATTACTTATTTGTGTTGTCAATTTAACTAAAAGAACTTAGTGACTGATCACAATTTTCCAAAAATATTAAATAATTTCACATGTGGAGATTTTTACATATCTCCATGAATACATACATTTTGTTAACAGAAATATATATTTACATTTAATGAAAAATGTACAATAAAAAACCGCAAACAAATTAAATTAATCGGTTGTAAACAAAAAAAATTATTTTTAGTATTATTGTCTGTATGTCTGGCCGCCCTCCATTGTCCGACGTGTATATAGGTTGAACGGCTCAACGTATTTTGATAAAATTTGATTTATTTACTTAAAGAGCATCAGTAGCATAAATTTATCAACTTTTGATGTATATCCGGAAACCGGAAGTGGTAGTTTACAATGTATTAATATTATACTCATTGTTGGAAAATATTTCACTTAAAATATAGTAGTAATTAATAATTGAGTATTTAAACTAAAAATAAAAACCAAGATAATATAATTTAATCATTTTAATTTAAGTTCTAAAAATATTTTTTTTTGATACTTTCTACACAAAAATGATTTTTATTAAAAAATCTACTAAAACTATTATTTTACTACTACTAACTTAAAAATATGTAATATTTCTAATTAAACACATGGAATACTAGCGCTCAGCGTTAAATCAATTCAGAGATTAAAATAAAGAATTTAAAAATTTTAAACTCACGCCAAAATACCTAATTCTCCCGACACAATGACGCAGCCAGAGTGCGAGCTGCGACTATGTACCTGGCGCTCGCTTTCGGAACTTAAATATAATAATAATTATATATGTATGTTTACCATTATTATTACATTAAACTAACTGGTGAAATAAACAATTTATATCTATATATAATGTTGTTTTTAATTATTTTCAAATCGTCGGTCGGTTCTGTGCCTGACCATAGCTCATTTTTTTTTTAATTGTTATACATATATTTCAATATTTTTACTATATTTTTATATATATATTTATTTATTTTCTTACATAAATAATATAATAATAAACTTAAATAAATAAATTATTATATTCAATTATTATATTTTAAAATAGACAGCTCAAACAATATAATGAAACTATTTTAATATAAATGAAAATGAGTATGGATGAATTAAATAGAAGAATATGAATAAATCCCTGAGCATTTGTCAAGTTGAATATAAAAATTAATTAATTACTGGATTGACCTATGACATACTGGAGGGCATTGCACTCAACAACAACATTCATTCATTCTTTCAAACAAACACAATTTGTTTTGTTTTTTTCTTAAATTTCAAAATTTCAATATATCATTTAAAAAAAAGACGTAGGCAGGCAATCATTTTCTCTCTCTCTTTTTCTTCTCATCTTTTAATACCATATAGTCAGACACTAGTTTTGATATACAGTCATCTAAAGACCCTATACTTAGAGCAATCCACACTCAGTGCAATGCTGTAATTTGAGTAAAGCCACTTTAAGGCCTGTAGCTCAGTTTACTTCTGCCTTTCAAGATCAATGGACCCTCCCTCCATTTCTTTCTCTCTCTTTCAAATACACCTTGTGGTAACAAAAGAAATTTTTTTTGTTTTATTGATCATGTGATAACAAAAATATTACTATTACATTTCATAAAAAAAACAATGATTTGAAAATCTTTCACCACAACACAAATGAAAAATTATCTATATAAATAACAAATTTATATAGTGTTCTTTTTTACATTTAAGTCATTTTATGTTTTTCATATAAACATTTAAAATTATCTTGATTAGAGGAAGAATTTTAATACAATATTATATAGTGATTTATCATCATTCAGATTTTCACAATCTCCCCCCCCCCCTTCTCACCAAAGTTTCATTACGTTCTTTTTTCATTAATTAACTTTATTAATAAATTAATGTTTTAAACAGAATTTCATTATCTATATATGAATATATAAAAAGGTTTGTCCGTACATTGCTCAGAATTTAAAATTTTTTGCATATATTCGCGTTTCATGATCTCTAAAATCCAAAAGTGACTTTAGAAGTTTTCATGTCTGTTCATAGGCTATAAATTTTATTAACCGCAGAAATTAATTTTTAAAAATTTGATATGTACATGTTGTTATCCAGCAGCCCAAAGAATACAATACAAAGAATGTTTATAATATTTATATTTTTATTTTTATTTTTCTAATATTTACAATATTTCAATTTCATTATATCAAATAAAAAAGGTTTTTTAAAAATGATTGTTTTAAGTGATTTCGTTATTGAGTACCAAATAAGAAAAGTATTATAAAATGATGATTATGTTAATTAAATGATTTAATAAAAAAGATTATCGGAATTCTTTTTTTAATGTAAACATAAATAAAAAATAATTATAAAACATAATGAAAGAACTTAACAACAAATAAAAAATAAAATAATTATAGAAGATTTTTATTCAGGAAACTACTCGACTCTCCTCCTATCTTAACATTAGAATTATATAACACAATATTTAACAATATATTACATCTCCGGTTGATTAAGAGAATAGTCGTTGTTTATTTTTAAATTGTATCATTTTTGTATTGTGTAAAACAATAAATTACCAATAGTCTCAAGAATTGAAACTAATGAAAGGTCATAAAATACTAGCTATTCTATACTATAATTTGATATTGAAAATACATTCAATTGAATTTTTTTTATTTTTAAATTTTATGAGATCAGTAGTAGTTGGTAGTTATTTTGGTTGAAGTGTGTTTATTTTTATTTACTTATTTTATATTAATACTAGCTGCCCCGAGCGCCTTCGGCGCTCTCCGCACCTAGACGGGGGCTCCGCCCCCTGTACCCCCCCCCCGAGTAAAAGGTTTTCATCCATTTTGTTTCAATCAGTATATTACATAAAACATTCATTTCTTTTTGTGTTCTTATTTAAAATACATTTTAATTTAATCACTAAATTAATTATATATATTATTATTGTATAAGTTATATCTATCTATCTATGTGACTCTAAGGAACTCGAAAGTTCTAGGCCGCAGCAACCACATTTCTCCAAGTGTCCCTATCCTGAGCCCTTGTCCCATCTCTCTTAAGTCCCTTCCTACACGTCCTTGGTCTTCCAAGCGGACGTTTTCCAATCCAAAATCTTTTTCCTCTCCCATTCTAGCCGCGTCCCCTGCCTATCGCAGCTTTTTCGCTTTTATAACCCTAACTATTTCTGAAGATGCATAGAGGTCATGCAATTCCTCGATGTGCAGTCTCCGCCATTCCCCGGTGACCTCATCTTTCTTTGGCCAATAAATGCTGGAAAGAATACTCTGGATCTACTCTCATCTCCCAGGGTCATAGACCATGCGTCCCACCCATATAATAAAACAGGCAAAATAATTGGTTTATATATTTTAATTTTGATTCCTTTTGATAATAATTTTGATGAGATAAGCCTCTTTACTGCATGATAACAGGCGTTTCCCGATTACAACTTCGATTTAAATATATATATTCTTCTCAATATTATTATCCTTCGTGATTACATTCAATTTTTCTACATATTCAAATTCTACATTTTGTATATAGATTTTGTTACTAAATATTTTTTCTTATCACCATTAATTTCAATCTGAATTAGAAGAAAATTATAAATTACCTCCTCTTCCAGCCCATTTACCTATCCAGGCATCTTAATTTCTTAACACTCCGTTTTTTTAAATTTAAAATAAAAGGAGATAAATAGTTTTAAATTATATTCGAATGGTCTATTATATTCTATATATCAGTATTTTTTTCTGAATTTAATACCAACTTGATTTTCAAAATGTTCCATTCGTTATCCATATGATTGATTACATGTGTTAAAATTTAAAAAAATTCAAATATTCTAATTTTTAAATTTAAATACAATTGAATATTATTTTTTATTAATATCATATCAAAAAAGAGAATTTATTAAAAATTAAAAATAAAAAAGAAGCCTATTAATAAAAAAATATAATAGAATACAATAATTTTGATTTAAAACAAATTTTAATTTTAAAAAAAAATACTCAATATAAAAAAGACATAAATTTAAAACATCTCGTAATATCATTTGTCTAAAAAACATATTTTAATTAACCAAGAAATCATTTTTGCACTTAAAATATATTTGTAATTAATAATTGAAACAAAAACAAAAATAATAAAATTTTGTCATTTTAATTGAAGTTTTGAAAATATTTTTGTATTGATAAAAGTTTAAAAATAATATATTCAGATTTTTTAAGCTTTCACTTTCAAATAGAAAAGAAGAAATATTCAATCATATAGAAAGAATAAATAAAAATTAAGTTAAATATGATCTAAATATTTTATTAAATAAATTTAAATGAGAACTTTTAGAATAAATTATTTAATTTAATTGATATTTAAATATTAAAATTTAAAATAAAAAGTGAAATATTATAATAATTTTTAAATTCTGAGCAATATGCAGACAAAAACCTTTTTTTTATATATAGATAGTCGAGCTGGGGATGGCAATATGGGTTTTTCCAAAAAGAGAAAGTTACCCCCCCCCCCCCCGAGGCCCTAGTAGGGATTAATTTAATTATTTATTATATTTCAAAGGAATATTTTAATATCATTTTAAATGAATGAATGAAAATTCAAATTTTATATAGTTTACATAATTATTAATTTAATAAAATAAAATTTAATAATAAAATTTAATTTAATAAAATATTAAAATAATAAAAATTAATAAATTTTAAAAAAAAATATATAATACTTAAAGAAAAAAATGTGCCTTTGCAAGTTTCGAACTCAGGGTGCAAAGTCATAAGAAGACGCGCTAGCTCGCTCGGCCAGGAACCGCTTTTATTTGGAAGCTTCTTATAAGGGTATATATAAGATTTCAAATTTTTGCCACCAGCGCCTCTATGAGCTAGTATGGTAACTAAACTATTTTTAATTAATTAGCATTTCCTGGACACACCTTACCAATTAGCGGTTTTCTAAAGGAAGTCTGACATGCCCTGAGACCTACTGAATATACATAAAAAATTTCATAAGAATCGGTCAAGCCGTTTCGGAGGAGTATGATTTCAAAGTTTTGTGACACGAGAATTTTATATATAAGATAAACCTAAGGTTTTGGGATTTTTTAAATTTAGGGAAATGGAAATTTTATTTTTCGGATGGTAAGAGTTTCACTATTATTTAATTTTTGATTTATGCCATCTTCTATATTCGTTTCTAAATAAAAGAGGAAAATCATAAAAGTTTTTCACGGTTGCTTAACAATTTTTCAAACAAAATTATCTGAAAAAACATTTCATTCAATATAAATCATAAATATTTTATACGTTATTTATTATATTATTAATAAATAAAACTCAAAAATAAGAAAGATAATTTCATCTAGCTAATTATTTCTTTATTTTTATTACTTAGGATTTTCTTATGAAAATCTTTTGAGGTTAATTTCTAATAGTTGAAATAAAAACATGCCTAACTTTTCTATAGATATTTAAATTAATGATTAATCTCTCTCTCTCTCTCTATATATATATATATATATATATGGTGATTAAATTATTGTAACTTTTGATAAAAATAATTGAAAAAAATATTCTCTACTCAACTGGGTTTGTTTGATGGTTTGTCCCGTTTCTTGGGAACTCCTGCTTTTTGTGTGACAAGCGGTTTTCTAATTTCTTCTTCCTGAAGAGTGGGTTAAAATTTTAAATTTAAAAATATTAATTAATAATCAAATCGAGTATTTAACATTTTATTACTATACGTTGCATAATTCGTAGTGACATTTTTTTATAATTAGTTATCTATCTATCTCTGTGGCGAAAGTTTTGACCGCAGCAACCATACTTCTCAAAGTATTCCTATATATTCTGAGCCACAACCCTCCAATACCTACCCTCTCCCATCTCTCTTACGTCCCATCTTACATTATTCAGTCTCCGCCTCCTTGGTCTCCCAGGCGGACGTTTCCCAAACGGTCTCCCCACCAATATATTTTTCACTATTCTTTACTCTCCCATTATAGTAACGGGCCCTGCCCATCGCAGCCCTCTCAATTTTATAATTTAATTCTATTAGGTAGGGGAATAAGTTCGTTCGTTTTTTTAAAGAGCATTATTTAAGTGATTTGTTTGTTGATTAGCATAGTGTTTATATTCATTAGAAAGTGTTTTTTCTACTCTACAAAGCTCTGTTATTTATTTTTTAATATAATTTTATTTTTTCCTTTTATCCAACCTTGGAAATAGAATAGTTAGGAGGTAAAAATCAGCATTTTCGACACCTACATTTCATCGCTCATCATTGCAATCAAAAAGCAGTTGAAGCCGTTTGTGACATTTGCAAGTTGTATGAAGCACGTGTCTTAAGTGAACGCGCAGCTCAAAAATGATTTGTTAAGTTCAAAAACTTCGATTTTAACCTGCAGAATTCGATGAAGAGCATTTCATGGTGTTTTGGAAGGGATAAAGACGTGAATTGACCGAAAAAAAGAACTGTAATCATAAGAATTATCTTCATTCAATTATCTTCATTCAGTGGGATTTAGCAAAAAACTCGGAACCTGGGTGTCTCACGAGCTTAACGAAATCAACAAATAAATCGCTTCAAATCGCTCCTCATACGCCATCGAGCAACACGAGGTCATAAACAGCGCTTTTTGTACCGAATTGTTACGAATGATAAGAATTGATGCCTGTAGTCCTTATGAAGCAAAGAAAGGAGTGGGCAGCACCAGGAGACAGGACGAAGTTGAGATTCAAGCAAAAATTTCACTCAAAAAAGAACATGATCTGCGTTTGGTGGGACTGGGAAGGCATAATTACACTGGGAAATGCTTTGAAACAACGCCACGGTCAACAAGGAGCTCTACATCGTCCAACTATGCCTCGAAAATGAGGCTATGCGATCGAAAAGATCCGATCGACAAGGCCAAGTCATCATGTTACATGACAACGCCGGACCCCATGTTACACAAGTTGTCAAAACCGCACTACAAAAGCTCGAAGGGGAGGTTCTTTAGCATCCACCGTGCTTCTCGCATCTTGTGCCAACCGATTATCACCTTTCCCGCTCCATGTCGAATCAAATGAGAGGTGTTACCTTCGAAGGTGAAGAGGACCTCAAAAACTAGCTCACCAACTTCTTCGAAACCTGGCCAGGTGATTTTTGGCGGAATAGCATTAACAAATTGGTAGAGAGGTGGGAGAAGGTGGTAAACAGTAACATCAAATACATAATTGATTAATTTATTGTTATAATTATTGTTCTTTGTTTAAATAAAGCTCTTTGAAAAAAACGCACGAACTTATTTCCCAAACCAATAACTATGTCTGGAGATTCATAGAGGTCATGCAATTCCTCGTTATGCAGTCTCCGCCATTCCCCGGTGCTCATCTTTCTTTGGCCCATAAATGCGGCCAAGAATCTTATTCTCAATAGTCTAAATTTACTCTAGTCTCCTAAGGGCTTAGCCTCCCACCATATAATACATCCGACAAAATAATTGTTTTATATATTTTAATTTTTATCCCCTTTGATAATAATTTTGATGCGATAAACCCTTTTACTGCATGATAACAGGCGTTTCCTCGCTTTAAATTCTTCTCGAATATTATTATCCTTCGTGATTACAGAACCTAAATATTTACTTTTTTCTACATTTTCGAATTCTACATCTTTTATGTTTTATATTTAGTTATAGTTGTAAAAAACAAAGGTATATCATCTTTTACGGTCTCCTTGATTGCTATCTAATTTAAATATAACACCCAATGGAAGAGATATTCCTCACTTATAGTATCTTTCAATTAAAATTATCGATTTAAATTTATTAATTTATTTTTTAATAAATTACTACTATTTGATTTTGACTTAGGAATGGCGGCAAATTGGAGAAAGCCCCGAGCGGCAAAATTTTTATTTAAATCACTGCCTCCAACCATTCCTATCTGAAGTTAGCTGCAGTCTATTCGTACTTTTAAGATATATACTTACATATTTCCAAAAAGATGATTAGAAGCCACACACCTTCTAGTTTAGAGTTAGATAATTGAATCTTGTCACAATTAAAATTATATTTAAATTCTTGAGTTGATGAAACATGGATGTAAATTTTTTTTTATATACACGCAAAACTTTTGTTGTACATTTATAGATTCAAACAAAAATGTGTTGATAGTTTATTTAACAAAAGAAATCTTTGTTTGTTTATTATTATTACCTTTGAGGATGTGTTGATGAATTCAAAAAACAAAAAAAATTACATGCCCCTTGGCAAGATGCAACCTACCAAACACACGATTAGCTGACCCTGTAAGGTTAAAGGTTGGATGCCCAATCGTCGTGAGAATCAATCTCTGCACCAATCATCTATCTATTCTTCCGAAGGCAATGGCAATAGAAAAATTATAAGATTTCATTCGTTCTTTCTTTTTGGATAATAAGAGAGCCGAGGCATTTATTCTTTTCCTCTATTAGATATCATGAGAAATAACGAAGTATATTTTATAATTAACGAGATTTGGTTATTTTTTGCTTTATATCGCCTCTAACACTGGCTGTCTCCTTTGAATATATTGAAATAATTGAAAATTAAATATAAACAAAAATATTATGTATATTTTTTCATGTTTGAAATTATAAATGTTCGAGTTAAAAAGTAACATTAAACTTTTTTAGAATAAATTTAAAATAAACTCTAATATGGTGCAGTAATGGCATTAACCTTATTAAAAATAAGTTGGAGTGTCTCCACTCGACTATCTCGCAATTTGAATTGGATTAAATAACATAATATATTATATTTCAATTATAAATTTAATTAATTATAAATAATAAATTAAAATTAATAAATAATATTTATTAAACCAGCGCATGTATGGCTCTTGGTTGATGGCACCACGTCACGTGATGGCGCGTGATTCGCAGTGTTAAAAAATTAATTACGGTACTTTCAGCTATTCAATCAAGCTGAAATTCTATATATAGCAGTTTTATACAATTTTTAATCATGTGAAAAACTATCAAAGATATATCTTTATTTTTACGGATACTTTAGACTTTTAAAGGAAAAAAAATCAAAACGTTGTAGGTAATGACCCTCTTCCAGTTGAGTTACATGTCTCAAAAGTTGATAAAAACTACGAATTTTGATTAATACCCGTATATCAAATTTCATTATTCTAGATCAAACTGTTTTTGCGTAATGTTGTCTACATACACACATACATACACACATATTTACACACAAAGACAGACATTTTTCTCAACCTTAGTGACAATGTTTCAGGAATCTTCAAAATCTCAACATCAAAAATTTTCCTGATCACAATACTATCTCTGGCGAGATAGTAAATATAACTACACTTACTTTATAATTTATTTTATGTAAAAATATATTATTTTCATGATACTATAATCCTCAACATCGATCATTATGGAATTTGAAAATTATAGATGTCTTAAATAAGCCTGTTTCTTTAGCCTTAAGTAAATTAGTAACGGTTGTGAATTCTTAAATTATTGGGTTATTCCACCGTGTCATTTTTAAGCATGTCCATCCAATTTTAATCCTTTCTTAATTTCCATATATTTCCCTTTATTTAATTTTTCTATTTTTTTTTTCTTTATACATAAAAAAAAACTTGATCAATCTTTCTTCTGTAATTTCATGCACTCACCGATATCATGATTTTATCTTTGTCTAAAGAGATCCATAAAGATTATATAATTATTATTATAACTTCTCGTTTTAAAGAAAAATTTGATTTCGAAGATCAAATAATATGTGACCATCAAAATATATAAATAATTTTTCATGTAAAATAAGTTTTTCATTATTCGATTAATGATATTTTAGTATCTATATATTTTAATGAATTTCTACCTTTTTAAATAAAATATTTTATCTTTATTGGTCTTTTGTATCCATTTAAGTCAACGTTATTATTCCATTATTTAATTCTTCATTGATTAAAGGACAATGAATTTCTCATTCTCAAATATTCATTAATTTCATTAATAAAAAAAATTACAAAGAAAATTGTTTATTCGTTTCAAGGTAGGTGTGAATTTTTAATTTTTCAATGTTTATTAAATTGATAGGTAAATATAGATACATAGATTTATATTATATATATATATATATATATGCATATATGTATGTATATATATGTGTGTGTGTATATAGCTATATATAAAAATTTCTTATATATAAATGAATGTGAAAATAAAAAAATAATATAATTATATTACTATTATTATTTTTTATTAATGAATCTATATCAAATGTTGTAATGTGAATTTATTTTTTAATTATTTTTTTTTAATATTTTTTTTATGAATGATTGATTAATAAGAAAAAAACAACAGAATTAAATAAAAATAATAAAATCAAATCAAATTTAAATTGAATATGAATATTAATAAAAATGAGAACACTGAAAAACTAATCGACTTTCTTGATGATCATTCTGATGGTAAGTAAATATTATTTTTACATAAAAATTACATAAAAACGAATGAATATTTGTGAGTATGTGTACAAATCTTAATGAAAAATCACATATCGCAATAAAATTTATACTAAATTAAAAAATACCATGAGAAGATTAATGAAAATTGAAAGAGAGAAATTCCAAAAAAAAAAAAAAACTTAAATGCAAAATTTACTTCCATAAAAAAATGTAAATATTTAATATTTAAATGGCTTGAAATTTTTAAATTTTTTCTTTTATATTTTTATTTTGAATTTGAATTAATATCTTAAAAACTTTAAGAAAATATTTATTTAATATATCAATTGATAATTTTTTACAAAAGTTATCTATAATAATTTATTAAAATATTTTATTTTAATTTTGTCTTTTATATAACTATTCTAATGCAATTTTATTAAAATTGAAATATTCAATTTACGAAATAATATACGAGATTAATAATAATAATTAAGGTAATTATATTGAAGACGGGCCCAACAAGGTGGGTGGTTGAAACTTACTTTGAGGGGTTCCTTGAATGATTCTGAACAACTTTATATGAAACTTTTTTTATGATCTCTTTTAGTTTAATTAATAAAGTTTATTCATATTAAAGTCATTTAAACACATTTTCGGTTATTTAAATTTGGTTTATTTTATTTTAGAAATAGTTTTATACATATTAAAGTCATTTAAACACTTTTTCAATATTATTAATTATAAAAACAAATTTATTATTTTTATTAATGACTTATGTATGAATGTAACTATTTCTAAAATAAAATAAACCGAATTTAAATAACCGAAAAAGTGTTTAAATGACTTTAGTATCAATCTAACTATTTCTAAAATAAAATAAACCGAATTTAAATAAACGAAAATGTGTTTAAATCAGTCAAAATGTCAACCTAAATATGGGAAATACACTGAAAAATTAATTATTTTTTATTAATTAAACTAAAAGAGATCATAAAAAAAAGTTGCATATAAAGTTGTTCAGAATCATTCAAGGAACCCCTCAAAGTAAATTTCAACCACCCACCTTGATGGGCCCGTCTGTAATATATTTACCATAATTATTAATAGTTTCCATATACTTGATAAACCATATGATAAAAATCTACAAATATAATGACATATATTTTATTTTAGAACATCCTAAAAACGAAGAAAAACAAGAACCAATTGATGAAGATATTGTATCATCATTTCCATTAATCCGAAATTGGAATGAATTTTTAGAAATATCGAAAACCTACTTTGCAAAACATTTAGAGAATAAACCACAATCCATATTACAATTATCCGATTTTGAAATCCGTCGAACAATTGGCACTGGTTCTTTTGGTCGTGTTTTTTTAGTGCGGCATCGTTTAACAAAAAATTTTTATGCATTAAAAGTAATGGATAAAGAAAACTTAATGAGAATGAAACAAATTCAACATTTAGTTCAAGAACGAAATATATTAAATAGTATACGTTTTCCATTTATAGCATATTTGGAATCATCATTTAAGGATAATTCGAATTGTTATTTGGTATTGCCATATATACCAGGTGGTGAAATGTTTCATCATTTACGGCACCAGGGCAAATTTAGTGAATCATTAGCCAAATTTTATGCATCGCAGGTCCGTCCAGGTGCAAAAATTTATAATTATAAAGAAAAATTAGATGTGTTTCTTTATGCAATCAAAATTTAAAAAATTTCAAATATTTATATTATTTGAAAAATAACTTTTAATATAAAAAATATTATATTTTGGTTGTAAAAGAAAAATTTTTATTTTATTTTATGAATTAATTTTATATAACATATAGGATATATGGTGTGTTAATATAGGCATAAATCAGTTATTTTAACACATAAAGTCCTAACATACCAAATGTAGAATTTGAAAATGTAGAAAAATTTAAATACTTAGGTTCTATAATCACTAAGTATAATAATATTCGAGAAGAATTTAAATCGAGGTTGCAATCAAGTAACACCTGTAATCATGCAGTAAAGGGGCTTATTTCACCAAAATTAAAATATATAAAACAATTATTTTGCCGGTTGGATTATATGTCTGTGAGGCATGGTTTATGACCCTGGAGGACGAGAGTAGATTTAGAGTATTTGAGAATAGGATTCTTCGCAGCATTTATGGGCCAAAGAAAGATAAGGTCCCCGGGGAATAGCGGAGACTTCATAATGAGGAATTGTATGACGTCTCTGCAGCTCTAGGGTTATAAAATCGAGAAGACTGCGATGGGGATGGAATATGGCTAGAACGGGAGAGGAAAAAATAGTGAAAAATATATTGATGGGGAGATCGATTGGGAAACGTCCGCTTGAAGGGACGTAAGAGAGATGGGAGAGGGTCAAAATAGGACAAACATTTGGAGTAATGTGAATTTGCAAGTTCCGTAGAACCACAGAGAAGAATAGATAGATAGATAAATAAGTTATTTATTTGTTGAAGACAGATTCTAGATTTTTCCAATTTGTCCTTACTTAATCGTATATATATATATAAATGCTTCTAAACAAGCCTACTACCTAAATATATATATATAAGCTTTTAAACTATCCTAATGCGAGTGGCTATACCTTTCTGGATTCCCCTTTCTTTAGCTATACAATAAACTCCAGCATCTCTTGTTGGTTAGCAGAATAATCGCGATTCTTTTTAGTATTTTTCCATCATTTTTTTCAATTTAAAATCCAATTTCATAAAATAACAATGAGTTAAAGGAGATAGACAATTCTCCTTTATTTTTTAAAATTATCTATCATCATTTTTTTTAATGAAATATTTATTGGAATGAATAGAGGATCGATGGTTATACTCAACGAGACACCCGTCCATCGGTCCAAATATATAATTGGATTCTTGTATTTCTATTATTATTCATGATTATTCAATAAAAAATAATCAGAATATTTCTACAAACAATAGAAGAGAGATAATCGACTTCTACCTCACAATCATATTACACTTTAATTATAATAAATTTTGTTGAAATTCATTCATTCAATTGGAATATCCAAAAATGTGAAAAGTATTTTTATCTAAAACGACATTGAGTGCAATTTATGAATGAAATTCAATCTTTCAGTAATCGCGGACCAGATTTCAATCACGTTTTTTTATCTCCCTTTCCCTCCCCCGAATTATAATAAAATATATACCACAATCATGTCATATTGAGTATTTTAGATTCAGTTTTTAAATTATTTTTAACTAACTTTCAATACAAGAGTTTTTGTAAGTGTATTTGTGCTTTACTTTCAGTCATTTAATCAATTTGTCAAATAATATTTTCTCTTGAATATCCTCTCCTCTCCTTCTGCTCTCCCTTCCCACAGATTCAGAATCGCTCCTCTCATTAGATAATTAAATAGGTTTAATCAAATTTTTTTCGTTTTAATTTATATTTAATTGTTTTCACATTTAGTGTGTTATTTCTATCACTATTTTTTACACATCATATAATACGTATATCATATCATCATACACTATATACCTTCCATAATTATATTTTACTTGTTACGACAAAGAAAATTTAAAAAAAAATCTACGTTAATATAATCAAAAAATTTGTTAAACTAAAAATGCACCTTCGAGTTTATATTTATTTAAATATTTATAATTGAATAATTAAAAATTTTTTTTATAGATTTTATGATTATATATTATACGAAGACCTTTCAATAAGTAAAAAGACAAATGGCTATAGCTCAAAAACGGTTTATTTGATTCTTACAAAATTCTGTCTATTTTTCAACATAATCACCACCCACAGTTATGTCGAAGAATTTCTTCGATTTACCCCGAAATCACTATTGCACCGTTTCCTAACTTCCTCTTTTTAAGCAAATCGAGCTAAGGCAGGATGAGGTAAGACATCCCCAACAAATTTTTGAAGCTTATCACGGATCAGCTTAGGAAGCTGCAAGAAAGGTGGAACAACTGTGGAGGGGAGGGGATGATTATGTTGAAAAATAGCCTGAATTTTGTAAGAATCAAATAAACCGTTTTTGAGCTATAGCCATTTGTCTCTTTACTTATTGAAAGATCCTCGTATTTTTATTATTATTTTTTATTATTTGAGAGACTCTCTTACCTTTAGTGTAACTAGAAAATATATTTTGGATACGAGACAATGAAAAAAATGGTGGAATTATATTATGCTCTCCATAACAGGCAAAGTTTTGAAAGTTTTATGAATAATCGATTCTATTTATAAAATAATGTCTCCTTTTTTTTAATTTATAATTTAGAAATTAATAAATGATGATATTCTTGTTTTAGGTTGTTCTTGCGTTTGAATATCTTCATTCATTAAACATAATTTATAGGGATTTAAAGCCAGAAAATATAATAATTGACGCCGCCGGTTATATACGAATTGTTGATTTAGGTTTTGCAAAGGTACACGTTTATTTATAATTTGTCGTATTATATAATACTTTTATCAATATATGTTAATTAATTACTAATGTGAAGGTAGTGACGGGAAGAACTTGGACAATTTGTGGCACTCCTGAATATATTGCACCAGAGATTATCCTTTCCAAAGGTTATGGAATTTCTTCTGATTGGTGGTCATTTGGCGTATTAGTTTATGAAATGATAGCTGGCTATCCACCATTTCATTCCAATGACTCTATGAAAATCTATGATAAAATTGTTACAGGAGAATATAAAACTCCAGTTCATTTCAGTCATGAAATTATCAATTTAATTGATCATTTACTTGAAGTAAGTGAAACTAATACATTTTTTTTGAAACATTTTCTTACATCAAATCCCTAAGATTAAACTCGAAATGTTACAATTATCAATAAGATTAAAATTTTTTTAATTTAAAAAATTAAAAGGTTTTGAGAAAACTTAGAAACTTAATTTGTGCTATTATTTTTATCGACCGACGATAGTAAGGGAGGTATTGTTTTCACACCAAATTTCACATGTGGAGAGTTTTACATATCTCCACGAATCATACATTTTCTTAACAGAAAAAGTATTTTTAGCATGTTGTCTGTCAGTCCGTCCGTCCGTCTGTCCGTCCTTATAGATGTGTACAGCCTGAACGGCTCAACCGGTTTTGATGAAATTTGGTAGATTTACTTAATGCATCAGTTGGATGAATTGATAAACTTTTGGTGCAGGAAGTGGTAGTATTAGCGATCGACGATAGGAAGGGAAGAGTTATTTTCACACCAAATTTCACATGACGAGATTTTTTATATATCACCACAAATCATGCACTTTGTATTGGTTTTATCCTCGGGAAAATCATATTTATTAGTTTTTTCTTGATTTAAAATTATATGACGTCATCCAGCCATTCATGATGTCACAGCCTGGTCTTGCATATATATTATAAATAAAATAAAATTAAAAATGTTTATATTTATTATTTATGTTATATCCATATCTGTTTTTTATTACATTAATAGATATATTAAAATTATTTGAAATTGTTCCTGTAGCTGGAAATTAATTTACTTCAAACCGTCGGTCGGTTCGGACCTGGCCACAGGTCAACTTATTTATTTGAAGTTCTATGAGTAAGCTTTACCTTCAAATTTAAACAACAAAAAAAATTTTTGTTTCTTCATTTTATGTAAATTATTATATATACAATTTTACCCTCAAAATAAAATCTTAAGTTATGAGAAATATGAATTGAATATCAAATATATGGAATAATTTAATTTTATAATTAATTATAATTATCAATTGTTAAAATATCTCTAAATTTCTATTTTTATTTCTAATTTTTTTTTTTTTCATATTATTTATTTATTATTTTAGGTGAATGTTAGTAAGCGATATGGAATTTTAAAAAATGGTGTTAATGATATCAAAAATCATAATTGGTTTAAAGATATTCAATGGTTAGAAATATTAAATCGTAAAATTCATGCACCCTATATACCTTTAATTAAAAATCCAGGCGATTCATCTAATTTCGATCGTTTTGAAGAATCAGAAATTGAAATTGCGCGTGTTAATAAATTTGCAATTGAATTTGCTGATTTTTAAACAAGAAAAACAGGGAAAAAAAACAATACGAAAAACAAAATCAAAATTTTTGTGAATATAAATCTTTATATGAAAGTGAAGTGATGGAATTTTATAATTTATATTATTCTATATTTATACTATCTATAAACCTACACTATGTTTTTTTTTAATACATATAACTATATTTATAGAATAAGCATTATAGTCACTCTATATTATATTACAATATTATTTTAATCGTTAAATAAATTTTAATCAATATTTTAAAACACTATTTGAAGAGAAAATAATAACAAATATTTATTTTATTTTTTTCATTGTGATTTATTACTTATATTTTTCAAATGGACCATAATCAATCATCAATTATTATTATTTACTTAAATATAGTAATATTTTATAATCTGATTTTCATTATGACAAAAAATAAATTTATTTAGTTTAGTCTTTTATTTTTTCGGTTCATTTTTATGAAACTTTTTAAATTTTTCTTGTAAAAGAATTCATTAAATTCGAATCTTATTGAATTAGATAAATGTAAGTCTTGATTGAAATTTTTATTTTATTTTTATAAACTTTATAAAAGGTGTTTTTTTTCGAGGTATAGCACTTTAAGTTGGCATTACTGTTCAAGTTGACGACCGATTTAACAGCTGTCAAGTGATATATTCTCAGTTTGATTTGGCAATTCATCGTGAAGAGACTCACGCCTGAACAACGCTTACAAATAGTGCAATTTTATTTCGAAAATTCATATTCAAATTCATAAGCGAATTTTGTTTAGCGTTGAAGCGCACTTTTGGTTGAATGGCTACTCCAACAAACAAAACTGCCGCATTTGGAGTGAAGGTAATCCTCAAGTGTATGTCGAAGCAACGTTATTTCCAGAAAAACTGACTGTTTGGTGCGCTTTTTCGGCTGGTGGAATCATTGGTCCGTACTTCTTCAATAACGATGATGGCCAGAACGTTACAGTCAATGGTGATCGATATAGAGCCATGATCACTAACTTTTTTATTCCTGAATTGAACAACCATGATGTCCAGGAGCTGTGGTTCCAACAAGACGGCACAACATGTCACACAGCTCGTGCCACAATCGATTTATTGAAAAACAAGTTTGGTGACCGCCTAATTTCACGTTTTGGACCTGTGAATTGGCCGGCCTCCAAGATCTTGTGATTTAACACCGCTAGACTACTTTCTGTGGGGCTATTTAAAGTCATTGGTCTATGCGGATAAGCCACAAACGCTTGGCCATTTGGAAGACAACATTCGCCGTGTTATTGCCGAAATACGGCCACAAGTTGGAAAAAGTTATCGAAAATTGGACGTCCAGATTGGACTACATCCGAGCCAGCCAGAAATCATAAAGAAAATGTAATGCCACAAGATTATCTTTGGTATAAATAAAATTCATGAACATATCGAATAATCCATCATTGTTTTATTGCACAATTTAAAGTTCTATACCTCTAAAAGAAACACTCTTTATTATACTTTGAAAAAATAAACATTCAATGAATATACATTAATAATTGAAGATATTTATAATATTTATAAGTAATAATTCTTTCCTCTCAAGAGAGTGGCAAGTATTTTTGTGTTGCACTCCAACTTAGGAGAAGTACTCACTGGTGTTTTATTAAGTTAAAAATGAGGAGGGTAAAATCATTGTATCTAGAAAAAATTCTCCAAGCTGTGGCTTCCATAACTTAATCTGTCTTATTAATTCAAAAATATACAAAAAAATAATTATACTATATTCTAAAATAATTTTTACAAAACATTAATTAAATGTTATTATATATATATAATTCTTATTTCATTTTTTAAAAAATTTTGTTAGTTTATTTATATAACCAATTTAAATCAATTAAATAATAATTAAAAATAAAACTTTTCTCACCTGTATATACATAAAGATATATATATATATATATATATATATATATATACATATAATGGCAATAGATATTTTCCCATGGAATAATCATTTATACAGTTAGAATAATTTTACTTAATAATACCTGAATGATAAATTCTTTAAAGGCAAATTGGTTTTTAGATCACTTCACTCTCTCCCTCTCTTTCTTTCTTCCCCTCGTCATCATTTCTTCTTCGTCTCCTCTCCCACTACATTATCTATTCTCTATCTTGTTTAATTTTTCACTCGACACTGTTTTTTCTTGTAGTTTCTCAATTAGCATTTAATGATTAGATGTAGGAAAAATGCCAGGAAATCAATTCGCACCTTTACACTAGTAATAATAAAAAAAAGTTCAATGTTCAAATCAATGCTTGGGGGGTCTTGATGAAATTTTTAATTCCATTTGATTTTTTTTTTCTAATAATATAATTTGATAGAAGGATACAATTTGAAAATGTATATTTATCAAGAAACTAAGATTTTTTTCGTTTTTTGGTTTAATAATTATAAAATTAAAATTAAAAGAGGGAATAAAAATGTTGTATCACATTTTAATTAATACAATAAACTGGAAGATGAAATTATAGCAGTACAAGGATTGGAAAAAAAAAATTTATAAGGGAAATAAAAATATTTTATTTCAATAATATTTGATTTGATCAATATCTCCCCTCACTCAACGCTCTCATATATCATAAATAATATATAGTTTTTAAAAAAAATTATATTTTTAATTAATATTTTCATCTTTACTAATAATATACAGTATATATATATATATATATATTATTCTTTAATTTATATAATATATATATTGTTCAAATAATAATAATAATAAATAAATAAAATAAATAAAATGTTTTCCAAAATCATAAATAATATGTTTTCCAAAACCAATTTGATTAATTCATTAATTACTTTAAATTAACTGATGTAAGCGCAAGTTATATATGAATGGTTTTTCGTAATTTATATACACCTTTATAATTTATTTTTCTAAATAAATCTAATTATCTCTTTAATTTAATTAATTTATCAATTTATAATAAGGTTGATTTATAAAAAGAAAAGGTAAACTGCTAAATGTCAGAGGTGTTCAAACTTTGTGCTCCAAGGGCCGGATTGTGTGATGCGGCGGGCTACATAAATATACGGATACAACAATATTTATTTAACATTAAATTTTTTAAAGCTGTTTTTGCAAAAACATAAATATCAAAAAAAAATTGTTAAAATACAGTATAATTGAATAAGTTAAACTTAATTTAAAATATTGTTAAATCTTTTTATATTACTTTTGTTGAACATGAAACAATATTTCATAAACAATAAAAACTCTGCAAGCTACTAGTATGTATGGTTGCCTATAGGAAAGGCGTGAAGTTATATTAAAAGTTCTGTTGAAGTTTTCAAGGGAAATATTTATTTTCTCAAATAAAGATTTAGAATTGAGAGACTAATTTAATAAATAATATTTTGATTTATTATAAAACAGAATAAGACTTCTTATCTAACTACAAATATTAATCCAAGTTAAATAAAAACATTATCAAGAGAGTGGGTAATCCTTAATTAATATAGAAAAAAAATAATTAATATTTTTTTAAAAAATACATGTTTCAATATAATAATATAGTCTGAAAACTGAATTTTGACACATATTTTTCCAATAACCGGCAAAAAACGAGGTGACAAAGTTGAAAGTTATAAAGAATAGAAATTTATAAAATTACCAATTTCCCAAACTCTCAGAAAACTTTCTAGGTAACCCCTTTTCTAAGACCAAATGATTAGAATAATAATAAATTTTGTTAATTCTTGCTTGAACTATATCGTAACTAAAATAGATCAATTTTCATTTCTATCTATCTATCTATCTATCTATCTCTGTGGCTCTACGGAATTCGAAAGTTCTTGGCCGCAGCAACCACACCCCTCCAATTATTCCTATTCTGAGCCACAATGCAATCTTTACCATTCCCCGGTGACCCCATCTTTCTTTGGCCCATAAATGCTTCGAAGAATCCTATTCTCAAATACTCTAAATCTACTCTCGTCACCTAAAGTCATAGACCATGCCTCACACCCATATAATACAACCGGTAAAATAATTGTTTTATATATTTTAATTTTTATCCCCTTTAATAATAATTTTGGGGGGATAAGCCCCTTTATTGCATGATAACAGGCGTTTCCCGATTGTAACCTCACTTTAAACTCATCTCGAATATTATTATCTTTCGTTATCACAGAACCTAAGTATTTTTATTTCAAATATTTTATTTTTAAAGGAATTAATTTATTATTATAATTTTTTTAAATTTAAACCAAATCAGATATATTTCTTATCCTTCCTCATTTCGACTAGATTATTAATAAATAATTAGCCTAAAAAGATTAATAAAATATTTTTTTATATTTCTATCTAGATGTTTTTTCTTCTATCTCTCTATTCGCAATATCTAGTAACAGCTTAGACAAGTAGGAGGTTAAGATTAAATTAAATAATGGCAGAAATATATAAGAATATGTGTATAATGCAATTTAAAGATAATTAAAAATTTATTTAATATTTTGATATATAAAATAAATAATTAAAAAAAAATTAAGTTGCAGTGTTTTATTTATAAATGCACTAAAAACTAGAAAATAATTTTTCTCTTAGCCTCAATAAGTATATTCTTCTTCATGATGGGGGTTGTACAATGGTCCGCCTACTTAGCACTTCATCAACAATGGTCTAGATTATTGTTTCTCAACCTTTTTGTACCAAACGCCCCCTTTGTAAGACCCGCTTCTTAATTCGCCCTCCTATAAATTTTTACAGATAAAAATTGCATGATAATCCCTGATAGAAGGTAGGTACACTAGGTGATACTTAGAGCCATATTTAAGATGTCGATCGCCCCCCAGGGGGCGATATCGCCCAGGTTGAGAATCACTGGTCTAGATGTCTAGATACTTTGAATAAAGAGTCTAATTAAAATGAATTAGTTAATTAATTTTCTAGGGATCTCTCAAATAAAACGCTTGCATTTAATTTTTAATTTTGTCACCATTTTTAATTTAAATGCAAGCGTTTTATTTGAGAGATCCCTAGAAAATTTATTAACTAATTCATTTTAATTAGACTCTTTATTCAAAGTATCTAGACCATTGTTGTTGAAATGCTAAGTAGGCGGACCATTGTACAACCCCATCATGAAGAAGAATATACTTATTGAGGCTAAGAGAAAAATTATTTTCTAGTTTTTAGTGCATTTATAAATAAAACACTGCAACTTAATTTTTTTTTAATTATTTATTTTATTTTTAATTTTTTAGTAAATAAATTTTTAAGGTTTTAAGTTTTATTTGAATATACTTTAAGATTATAAATGATATTTAATGATGAGTTAAAATTTATTAATTAAGAAAATGAAATCTTTATTTCATATTCATGTTTTGTCATCCAAATCTGAAGAGTGTGCAAAGTTAAAGTTCGATTGGTCAACTGCAACTGTGTTAAAAATGAGTTACTAGATTTGAACATTACAGACGGACAACAAAGAGAAGTTAAATTAATTTTAATTAATTAATTAATTAAGAAAATGAAAACTTTATTTCATATTCGTGTTTTGTCATCTAAATCTGGAAAGTGTGCAAAGTTTTAGTTCGATTGGTCAACTGCAACTATGTTAAAGATTAGTTACTAGATTTGAACGATACAGACAACCAAGCAAGTTAAATAAAACACTGTCAAAATAGTGAATAATAAAAAAAAATTGTCTAATATTTATATATATATAAGTATATATAAATAATATCAATAAAAAAGGAAATATTTATAGAATTAAAGAAAGTTTTAATAATAAAAACCTACGTTAAGTTCATATATAGTCCTTATTACTCTTATATACTCTCTAAAATATATTCAACACTAATTTATAGAAATTAGGTATTTTCAAAAAAAAAAAAAAAAAAAAAATCAAATATAAAACTAAATAAATATATAAAAATAATTGATTAAACTATCTAAATATATTTATTATACAATATACTTAGGTGAAAAAAAAATAATCATGAAACAATGGGATTAAATGAATTTACTTCAAATATTTATTTGTTTAATGATTCAAGGTTACAGGTGAACGCATGAATGAAAAGAGAGAATGCAAAATAGCGGCATATTAATATCCGCTCTGGTCCTCCTAATCTTAATATTATACCTAGGATAACTCTTCTTGGTGTTACATATTTTTCAACCAATGTAATATTAAATTAAATGATATATCGGATTGGTAGTTTAACAATTTATTTAATATACGATAAATTTAAAATTTATATTAATAAATTAATGACATTTTTAAATGATGAGAGTTAATTATAGAGGAAGGGGTATTTTCTATAATTTATATATTCAATAATTATCACAAATAAAATAAGTAAACTTTTCATTCTATATTCATCGTATCTATAAATTTAAAATTAATATTTATAATAAAATTACATAAATAATTTATTTTTATTCAAGGTTAAAAAATTATAAAAGATCAAGAAAAATTAACATAAACATTTTTGTACTTAAAGTAAGGAAAATCTATTCATTAATCATTAATATTTCGGTAAAAAAAAAAACTAAAACATTATATATATATATATATATATATATATAAAATAAAAGGAAATTCATTAATTTTCTTGTAGCCATTTTGAACGGAAGAGGTGTGGCTATTTATTTGAAGCCAATGGCAAATATTCTATTTGGTTACCGCCCTCCCTCCCAATCCGTTCACATAAACCCATCCAGTATTTTATATTTCTGTACGTTTTACGCATCACCTCACCATTCTTTTTAAATTATTTTTCAATTTTATTTTATGCTAAATATAATAAAGGTTTTTCCATTTCCTTTTTATTCATCCACTCCAATAAATAAATTTTCAAATAACAATTTTAATTTTTAATCATTGTATGTATGGATGATAGAAAAACATGGAACAAAATTTTTTTTTTTAATTTGCAGTTAATCAATTACAGATTGCAAATGAACAAATTATCTTTTTGTTTCATGGCAAACATTGAATCGATATTCTAAATCATCCTACACACAAAGAAGTATTTGTTTCTGGGTTTGGTATTGAAGTACAAACTTGACAGGAAATGTATATGCCATTTGCAATTGTAATAAATTGGATGTCATTACAAAGGAAAAATTCTGGGGTGTAAAAGGAGGATGTCAGAAGTTTTGTTCATTAGTCAAGTAAATTAATAGAGCTTATCATAGTCAAAGGAAAAAAGGAAGGAGGAGAGAAACATGGATCATTTGCAAATGTTGTGTTAAAAACTTTGAAATTTCCTCTGTTCATTAGTACGAGTATATTGATTGTTCATGTCTTTTTTTTAATACTTTATTAAATATAAATTAATTAAATTGAATCTAATTGAATAAGCCTGTGCAAAGTTTTTCTAAAAATATCAATCCAGTAAATTAAAGAAAAAATTATATAGTATATTGTGTCATTATTATATAGTATATCATGATCAAATAAGAAAATTTGCTAAATTATTAATAACTTTAACAAAATAAAGTATGAAGACATCAATCCTCTGTGAGTTAAAGAATCTAATTCAAAATAAATCTAGAAATTATTGTTTTTAGTATGAAATCAGAAATTTTATATTATTAAGTTAAAATCTTGGTGAGTGAATTCGGTGCTGGTCAGACGTGCGTAGCCTCGCTGCTGATTCCTATCCGATTTCCTTGGGATATTTGTTAAAAACGGCAGTAAGTTTTACTCATTTTGAAGTGCTCTTTCAAATGGAGCACATTTAGAGTCAATTGCTGCCAAGGTGGATACGATGATGGGTGATGGATTGATGGTTCTATGGACTCATTGATAAATTTATTTTAGTGTTAATCATTCTTAACTATTATTACCGACCGACGATAGTAAGTATTGTTTTCACACCAAATTTCACATGTGGAGATTTTTACATATCTCCACGAATCATGCATTTTCTTAACAGAAAAAAGTATTTTTAGCATGATGTCTGTCCGTCCGTCCGTCCGTCTGTCTATTTATAATTTGTCGTATTATATAATACTTTTATCAATATATGTTAATTAATTACTAATGTGAAGGTAGTGACGGGAAGAACTTGGACAATTTGTGGCACTCCTGAATATATTGCACCAGAGATTATCCTTTCCAAAGGTTATGGAATTTCTTCTGATTGGTGGTCATTTGGCGTATTAGTTTATGAAATGATAGCTGGCTATCCACCATTTCATTCCAATGACTCTATGAAAATCTATGATAAAATTGTTACAGGAGAATATAAAACTCCAGTTCATTTCAGTCATGAAATTATCAATTTAATTGATCATTTACTTGAAGTAAGTGAAACTAATACATTTTTTTTGAAACATTTTCTTACATCAAATCCCTAAGATTAAACTCGAAATGTTACAATTATCAATAAGATTAAAATTTTTTTAATTTAAAATTAAAAGGTTTTGAGAAAACTTAGAAACTTAATTTGTGCTATTATTTTTACCGACCGACGATAGTAAGGGAGGTATTGTTTTCACACCAAATTTCACATGTGGAGAGTTTTACATATCTCCACGAATCATGCATTTTCTTAACAGAAAAAAGTATTTTTAGCATGTTGTCTGTCCGTCCGTCCGTCCGTCTGTCCGTCCTTATAGATGTGTACAGCCTGAACGGCTCAACCAATTTTGACGAAATTTGGTATATTTACTTAATGCATCAGTAGGATGAATTGATCAACTTTTGGTGCAAATCCGGAAACCGGAAGTGGTAGTATTAGCGATCGACGATAATAAGGGAAGGGTTATTTTCACACCAAATTTCACATGAGGAGATTTTTTTATATATCACCACGAATCATGCACTTTGTATTGGTTTTATCCTCGGGAAAATCATATTTATTAGTTTTTTCTTGATTTAAAATTATATAACGTCATCCAGCCATTCATGACGTCACAGCCTGGTCTTGCATATATATTATAAATAAAATAAAATTAAAAATGTTTATATTTATTATTTATGTATGCCTATCTGTTTTTTATTACATTAATAGATATATTAAAATTATTTGAAATTGTTTCTGTAGCTGGAAATTAATTTATTTCAAACCGTCGGTCGGTTCGGACCTGGCCACAGGTCAACTTATTTTTATTATTAATTTTTTTTCTATCTAAGCCGAGTCAGGGTTCATCGTTCTACCAAGCAAGTACCCCACTCCATCTCCCCCCTACCACTCCTATTTTAAATCCATTTTTTTATTTATTTATTTCTATTAGCTTTAATCCCGATTAATATTTACTAATATTATCAAATAAATAAATAACACTTTCCTTTATCCTATCAGTGGGATGCGTCGGGCGGCTCGGTTTACGCGCTGGGGGATCTTACCTGTTCCCTGAGGGGCTCATACTTTGTGAGCATATGGTTTGGCAACCTTGAGGTCCCGTGCCATATCTAGTATTGCTTCCACTTACTTGTACTAGATATCTTTCTTTTATCTTTCCTGTCTGGCCTCCCTTGGCCAACTCTTGTTTCTTCCGACCCCGACGCTATTAGGTTTTCGAGGGCTAGGGGTCTTTCATTTCTTACTATTGACTTTCTCTTCTCGAAGTCTAAACTAGGTGAGGACACATGATGGCAGGCAGCAGTCCCATCGTTACCATCATTCGGCGTGGGAAGAATGACTTCGAAGCGGCGAATTGTTGTTCAACGGTTTGTCCACTGCGATACGGAAAGAAAACGGAATTTCTACTGTATGATTATATTCCAAAAAAATCTACATGGCAGAGGAAAAATCAAGAACAACCCTCAGTCCGGGGCACCTTTTAAATGAGGAGAGGGTGCTAAGAATCTCCCCGTCCTCTACCAATGAAGATCTTGGAAAAAATTGAAAATTTTTAATTCAAACGTACGTATTGCCACTTGGAATGTATGGCCGGAAAACTTGCAAATGTTGAAGCGGAAATGAGAAGAATTAACATCGACATACTTGGATTCAGCGAGGTCAGATGGCCGGGATCAGGTTCACAGAGAACTAAGCATGGTCTCATATATTTCTCAGGAGGGTCAAACGCTCATCATAGGAACGGCGTGGCCCTCCTTGTCACCTCAGTAGTTGATAGGGCCGTTAGTGCCTTCATCCCTTTGAACGATAGAGCCCTTCTTCTTCGTATCCAAACCTCTCATCGGATAATTAATATAGTCCAATGCTATGCCACAACGAATGACAAACCAGAAGAGGAAATTGAAGTGTTCTATACGAATATAGAAGAATTAATTAAAACAACAAAAAAGGGTGAAATTAGATTTGTGTTGTGAGATTTCAACTCAAATTTAGGACGCGGTGCTGATGGAGATGCAGTGGGTGAATAAGGTCTAGGGGCAACAGACTCATAGAGTTTTGTAATGAATATAACTTATTCGTCACGAACACATTTTATAAGCAACACCCAAGACGACTGTACACGTGGATTTCCCCAGGAGACACAAAGGAGAAAATCATAAGAAACCAAATTGATTTTGTGCTGTTAAACTTAAAATACCGAAAATATTTGAAATGCGTTAAAACCTATTTTGGAGCCGATTCAAAAATATAAAAAACATACAACTTCCTTGAACATAGACATTCAGAAGCTCCAAAACTCCGACTTAAGAGCTCAAGTAGCAACCGTGCTGGAAGAAAAACTAAGCATGTTAGAAACACCCGGAGATGAACATACATGGTGCAAAGTTGAAGATACCCTGAACGAAATACAAACAGATTTAATAAGAGTTACCTAGTTAATCGGTATTAGTAGTAGCCAAACTGTTCTTTTCCTGGTATGTTGTTCTGTATATGTACTCTCCCTCCTCCACAATCCGAATTATGGAACAATTCTTATAATAATAATTCATATTCTAGATAGATTATAGATAAATTATTCTATTCATTTTACAATTATTTTGTTTAACTGATTTGTAAATTTTAAAACCCATACTTTATCTTTAGTAATGTAAATATTATGTACAAAATATTTAATTACCTAATAATATGAGTTAATGCTTTATTATAATCTAACGCGCAAATTAAGAAAATTTATATTTTTCTAATTCATCCACTTTCCCTTATTAACATTCACAGATGTACATGAAATTAACTTCCCTTAATAATATGTAAATATTTTTTTTTTTTTAGAATTATTTTGTTTAACTGAATGTAGTTTTACCTGTCAAAATGTCACTTGGTACTGTATTTATCTTTTATTTTATAGCAATGGGTCATACTCCGTTGACTTTTAGCAAAATTTAAAATTCAAAATTATTTAATTCGTGCTGAAAAGTGATTTAACTCATATATATTATAACTGTATTTTATTTGGATTTTTTTATACTATATTTTATTTATAGAATTTGAATGAAAATAAATTAAATGTTAAAGGTAAAATCATTTCCTAAATTAAAAGACATTAAAACAGAAAAAAATCTATTTAATTTATATAAATCAAATTTATAGCAGATAATTAATAGTGTTTTGCTCCTATTTAACACACTCTCTAAGAATTGGTTACTATAATTATTAATGTGCAACTAAATAATTCCTCTGTCAGTCTATCTGTTTGTCTGTCTATCATATTTATATATATATAGATTATATAATTAAATCAAATTTTCAATCAACTTTGAAGGGAAAGAGAGAGATGCAGTCACAGTTTACTTTCATCAACCGCAAACGGGACAGACGTTCATTCGTTCCCCTTCATTTAATCACCATCATTACAATCATCATTTATTTATTTATTTATTTATTAAGCAAGTCATTTTTGATCGACTTAAATATTTAGAAAAAAAATATATCAAAAGACATAAATTTTTAAAATATGAAATTTAGTATAAATATTAAACATTATAAAAGGTGAATAAAAAAAAAGGAATTTTCTATATTTTTTACTTAATTGAAATAATTAAAAAGATTTATTAAACAAAATTGTTTAATTACTTAATTTATTTAAAAAAAAATATTAAATAAATAATAAAACTACTTTTAATTTCATAAATCGAAAAAAATTAACTGTCTCTGATCTGGAGACTTTAATTAATTTAATTTAGATTGCTTATTGCTTTTTCCTGATTATAAAACACATAAATTTGAAAAAAGTAATTATTTATTTCATTTGTTACGAAATATATAATTAAGGATGGGGTAGATATATATATAAAATTCCCAAAAAGGAAATTGATAAATAGATTCCTTCTATTTTTCATTTTTTTTTTTTTTTTTTGGTTTTTTTATAAACTCTAAATATCAATAGATATTTTAATTTCTAGAATTGTATATTATTTATATATTTTTTTATACGATTCGTTAGTGGAATGTTGAATATCAATCAATCGTTTGGTATATTTTAGTGAATCAATTGATTGAGATAAAAAAACTGCTCCTCCCATCTCATCATCTCAACTACTACATTCGTTGTTGTTGTTGTTATATGGTAGCTCTTTCTCTCTCTTTTCCGCTTGATTTTCAACTAATTATATATTTGCTCTACGTTTGCAAAGGATTCTCAATAGAATAGTATATAAAAGTAAGAAAAAAAATTAAAAAAAAAATAAAAAACTTGAACAACACGCAACTTGAATTTAAGTTGTTTGATACGTGCAACTGCAACCTGTTGTTGATGTTGTTCCTGTTTACTTGAAGACAATGAATTAACAACAGTTAATTATATATATATATATAATATATTGAAAAATTGATTTTAAAAGTTGTACATAATAAAAACCAATATTTCATGATCATTTATTTAAAATTTAATTTATTAAATTTTTGATAGATAAATTTATTTAATTAATTATTTTATTTATTTTCAAAATTGAATTATAATTAAATTATTGAGTGGACTGCAAAAGTGGAAACTTAAAATTAGGTCAAAGGTAGATTGTATTTTGAAACAGAAAGGGTGGAAGATATCTTGCGTGTAACTCTTGAAAAAGAAGGGGAGAATCTTAATGGATTACAAGTGGAATTTGTAACAAATGAATGAATGTAAGTTTAAATAAATTAAATCAATAAAAAATTTTTTATTATTTATTTTAGATTTAGGTGATTTTTATTAAACCAAAATATGTAATTAGAATCATATTATTAATTTTATATACACTGATTGAACTTTGTGTGGTTCGAATATTTGTTCTGAATAATTTTATAATATAAACTAAAACTAAAAAATAAAAACTAAAGAATTAATTAATTAAATAATTATTATTAATATTGAATTAACAAATTTTGAATAAAATAAGTTGACCTGTGGCCAGGCACAGATCCGACCGACGGTTTGAAATAAATTAATTTCCAACTACAGAAACAATTTCAAATAATTTTAATATATCTATTAATGCAATAAAAAACAGATATGGATATAATATAAATATTATTAATTTTATTTGATTTATGATGTAAAAGGACTGTGACATCATGAAGGGCTGGGTGACGTTATATAATTTTAAATTAAGAAAAAACTAATGAAGATGATTTTTCCCGAGGATAAAACCATACAAAGTATGTAAAAAATCTCAGCATGTGAAATTTGGTGTGAAAATAAACCTTCCCTTTCTATCTTCGATCGGTAATAATACCACTTCCGGTTTTCACATTTACACCCAAAGTTGTTCAATTCATCATACTTATGCATTAAGTAAACATACCAAATTTTATCAAAATCCGTTAAGCCGTTCAAGCTGTACACATCTATACGGACTGACGGACGGACAGACATCATGCTAAAAATACTTATTTCTGTTAACAAATTCCATGATTCGTGGAGATATGTAAAAATCTCCACAAGTGAAATTTTTATGTTATATACTGATTGAAACAAAACGGATTAAAACCTTTTACTACTCTTAACCAAATACTATGTACCACTCGGGGGGTACAGGGGGCGGAGCCCCCTTCAAGGTGTGTTTATTATATAATTTAAATAGACAAAAATTAAAGTAACAGAATCAGATCTATTCAATTTATGGATGAATGAATTGAAATGAAAAACTAAACGGCTCATTTGTTGTCTACCAATGAAATTGATTCTTAATATTTTTTTAATGATTATGTTTTTTTTATATGATCTACTTTTAAAAATTTAAATTTGCACGTCATTCCCCTTGTTGAATTGAAATTGAAATAATTTCATTTTAGGATGAAAAAAAGGAGTAAAATAAGAAGAGAGTCTAATAAAGGATAAAGGAATGCGTCAATTATTTACTAATCGTTAAAAAAGAAAATTATTTATCGATGGCTGACTAAATCTTTTTTATGAATGGACTTGTGTTAGCCTATATTCGTGAAGCAGTACAAATAATCCGTTAATGATTAAAGTACATTACAAAATGTCTATAAAAAGAAAGTTGTTGTAAAGAAGTAAGTTGCTATTGGTTAGTGACGATGATTTAGATCATAGGGTAGTTAAAAAAATAAATTCAATGAATATAAAAACGTTTCCTAGTTACTTTCAATATATTTTATATTTTTTATATAAACAAAAAAGTTTAGGTCATATTATAAACAAGTTGTAAATAATTTGTGTGTTTTTTTTAAATTTAATTTTCTACAGACATGAAATTGCAAAAAAAAATATTTCATTAGTTTTCAAAAGTGGATGTAACAATAAAGAATATTGTTAACAATTTTTGATCAAATGAATTAACAGTTAAATTTGTTCAACAAATCGTTTATGTTGTTACAATTACCAATAGTAGATGTGTGTCTTTTGTGTTTTCATAACACTTCAAAGTGTTTTTTTTTTCTCTTTTCCTTTCTATATATAAATATAACATCATTTCTCGTTCACTCTTCTCTTGCTATATATTTTTTTCTTCCCTCTTACATATCTAAACATCCACCCTTACATATAAGGGATGATCGAGATTGGGTTCAATCGATTGTATAAGAAACAGAGGAGTGGGATGGAAAGAAAGAGAGAAAAAAATCGCTTTATATATTACAAGATAAAGAAATTGGCAATTGAGAAGGGCTGGATAGGCGATGGAGAGATGAAGGAGGGTTAAATGAGAGCAAGTAGAGTGGAAGAGAGAGACAGTGGAGTAAATTGCTATTAGGGGGGAAAGACTTCAAAGACAGATTGCATTATTCATAATTCAACTGAAAAAGTTGAAGAGTAGAAGGATGATTTATTTCTTAAGAAGTTTCTACGTACCTGATCATTTAAATAATTTGCTTTTATTGTTAGATTTCTGCTGGTATTTTTTATTTAAGAATATATTATATGGGTAATGTAATTGATACCCATTACTATTTATTTTACTAAAATCAAAATATGAATGATAACGTAAAAATTCATAATATTTTAAAAATTTCAACCGACGATAAGTAAGGTAGGTATTGTTTTCACACCAAATTTCACATGTGGAGATTTTTACATATCTCCACGAATCATGCATTTTCTTAACAGAAAAAAGTATTTTTAGCATGATGTCTGTTCGTCTGTCCGCTGTGTGTCCGTATTGATGTGTACAGCTTGAACGGCTAAACGGATTTTGATAAAATTTGGTTTATTTACTTAATGCATCAGTATGATGAATTGATCAACTTTTGGTGTATATCCGGAAACCGGAAGTGGTAGTATTAGCGATCGACGATAGGAAGGAAAGGGTTATTTTCACACTAAATTTCATATGAGGAGATTTTTTACATACCTCCACGAATCATGAGCTTTGTATTGGTTTTATCCTCGGGAAAATCATCTTCATTAGTTTTTTCTTAATTTAAAATTATATGACGTCACACAGCTCTTCATGACGTCACAGCCAGCTTCTACTTATATATTTTAAATAAAATAGATTTAAAAATATTAAGTTATATCCATATCTGTTTTTTATTGCATTAATAGATACATTTAAATTATTTGATATTGTTGATGTAGCTGGAAATTAATTTCTTTCAAACCGTCGGTCGGTTCTGTTCCTGGCCACAGGTCAACTTATTATGTTTTTGTGTACGACATTGAATATATCATGTAAGAAAAGTATCTGAAGAATAAAAAGAAATTTTTATCAAGTTATTTTTGCTCCTTCCGATATAGCCAATCAGTGATTCAGAATAATTTTCACTTTCCACCAGTATTTCACAATGAAATAACTAGAATTTGATTATTATAATTCAAAAAAGACCAAATATGATATTTGAATATTAAATATCATATTTTTTCTATTGAATATATATTAAATTCAAATTTAAAATATTATTGAATTCGAGCACGGAAAACGGCTTGTTAACGGGTAAAATAATTGAAAAAAGAGACCAATATCTAGACCAGTGATTTTCAACGTGGGGCCCAGGCCCCACAGAGGGGCATTTTGATTGTAAAGGGGGTTAATTCGAAAATATCATATTTGGTCTTTTTTGAATTGTAATAATCAAATTCTAGTTATTACATAGGGGGCGGGGGGGGGGGGGGCATGACACAAAAAAGGTTGGGAAATACAGAATAGCGTGGGTAGACAATATGTAAATATTAAATAGATATTAAAGATTTGGATAGAGTGGGATCTTTGGAGGAATTTGGTTAATGAAGCTAAGAAATTTCGTGTAGAGTGTATTGAAGAATAATTATAGTCCATTTAATGTTGAAATTAAAAATTGCAAAAAAAAATTAGACTTATAAAAATCTATATAAAATTTTATTTTTTAATTATTATGCAAAAAATAAATTTAATAATAAATCAATCATCGTAAATAGAAAGGAATCATGTAGACAATTAATTCTTAACAGAAATAGTAACAGTAATTTAAAATAATATCAGAAGCATAAACAAGAAATATTTAATTTTAATATTTTTGATTTTTATTAGAAAAAGATTAAATTATTTTCATTTTTTTTTTTTTTACTGAATTTTTCTTTTACTTCTATCTTATTTTTTTCCACATCCATGGTTAAGCAAAGGTAATGAAAGGTTTCGAAAATTGTATGAATA